>CM032339.1:59551091-60003591 GCA_019022885.1 Schlechtendalia chinensis
AATCTACGGTATTTCGTGTTTATTGTCTACAACCGCGGCTGTTATTTACGAAAAAAAAAGTAATATAAAATATCGATCACCGGCATTAACAACACGCGACGCTGGCCATCGACCCTGACGTCGATTATTAATTATGGCTTAAAGAAATCAAACATAGCGCCGGTAAAAAACATTCGGTCATACGTTTTTCGGAGCGTGCGCGCGCGCGTGAAAAAACCCGATCGTTCGCCAAACCGCATCCGAAACGCTGTACGAAACGCATCGGTTCTCCGATCAAACGAAAAAACCGACCCCGACCGACCGACACTAAGAGAGTACGTTATTTCCCGATCGAAACCGTTCCCGTCGCCACGCGGCAGGCCAGCCCTCCGACCCGGTAACCGTTTCGGTTTTGTCGTTCGTTCGTCACAACGGATGTTATGGTATCGTATTATCGTATGCACCAGACAACTTTACCGGCCCAATACGCTGTGTCGCCGAAACGAGCACACGTACGTTTTTTTTAAACGCACGACGCGCGCCTCTCAGCGTGTCGTCAACCCGCTGTCGCAGATCACGGTCGTTGTTCACACCCGACCCGCGGATTTGGTCGCCGGTCAACGTCCTCTACCCGCTGTGGCGGCGCTAGAGGGGGCAAGGTAGGGCAAGCGCCCTACCCAAATTTGGTTTCGCCCCACCGTTTGCCCTACCCGTTGAAGAACAAACGAAAATTCAAATTTCAAGTATAATTATGTTTCGCTGAGTAACTCGTCATATTTTTTTTGACGTGCATTCGTTTAGATAATACACCACGGAATACACTACCGTTTAATTCGATTTCGAAATTGATTATATTTTATCGGAAAACGCTAACAGTACAGTATTTTCCATGTCTTTCGATAATTTATATTTCACCTGTACAGACGGGGTTTCACTAAAATCCATGATCAATTCGCCATGATCTTGCCCCCCCCCCCTAGAAAAAATGTCTGGTGCCGCCACCGTCTACCCGCTATTGCGATCGGACTAGTATGTCCCGAGAATACGGGTAGCTGCGTTTTTCGATAATGATTCGAACGTGGGCAAACGAGTGAAAAAAAAATCGTCTGCTCTTTTTTTATTATTCTTCGCGTAATAACTTTTTTTGTACGTAAACGATTATTTTTGTTTTCCAAACGGTTGCGCGCATGCTAATTGTGATAACCGGTCGTCGTGCGCGATACCGCCGTTGTCCGCAGGTGTGTACGAGATTACACGGGCGCGTTGGTAGAAAAACGTACAAACGAAAAAACAAAAACGAACCGCGTGACTCATTTGGCGCGCGCGCGCGCGCACGGAATCGTATCGCACGTCGGCGTATACCAGGTACAGCAGGTGCGCGCGTGGCGACAATAGGTCTGTCCGCACGTTATCGTCATCGTCACGACGCGATCATAACTTTATTGCCGTCGTCGTCGACCGTGGCGAACGCAGTGGAGGGTTTCGAGGTTAAGCCCCCCCCCCCCCCCCGAAACTTAGGACGATATATGTGTGTGTGTGTGTGTAATATGTACGACGGCGTCCCAACACTTATTATGATCTATATATGTTTTTCACCCCCCCCCCCGCCCCTCATAACGAAAATTATCGATTTGGTGTTTTTCATAGAAATCGTATTTTTTTCAAAATTAGTTTTACACTAGCGTTTATTTTTTTGTTGATACGAAACAAGTGTTTTCGTCTCGTTAAAATCGGACGGTTTCGCGCCCCGGATCCGATAAACCCAAACGTCGTTTCTCACGATTTCACGTCGACAAGAAAACGTGCGCGCACCGAACACAATAGATGTTATTCGCAGACTTGCTGCTCTGTGATACCGATAGCCCGATGATGGTAAATCGCTATACCGCGAGTCGTGACCAAAACAACGCACGTGCGATTCGTTACGTTATGACTTATCGCTCGCGAACAGTTCCGATAGCGTATTTTTTCGATCGTTATTTTTAGCGCGTTTCGTTACTTTCGTCGGTATTCACATTACCGAGACAGGCAGTTATTGTTTTACGAGGATATTACGAACATATCTAGCGTATCGCGCACAACAACGCGATTGATCGTTTGCCGTTTGTACGGTTTGGCCGACTTAAAACGTTACGGCACCAGCACGGATATCACGTCACGACTCCGGAATAAAAATGTAGACGTCCGACCGTTTATTTCGAGCCACTTCGACCACCGGCCATACCGGCCAAAGGCCGTCTGGAAACTTCTGTGCTCGGGGCCTCAAGCTTTATTTTTTTATTACGGCCCGTTGGCCAACACGAAATAATATAATACCCGATAGAAATGTTATTACGACTGTCCGAAAGATTTTTAATATTTCTTATCTTCCACATATCACGCCGTAACCGTCGCCAAATGTCGATGGCCGAAATCGAAAAATCGAAAAGATTTTCGTGAATTATTTCACGCTTTTTGGTGTAATTTTTTCAAACGATTTTGTTTTTTTGTGTTATACGTCGTATCATGTTATTTGTAATTATTTAAAATTGAAAATCGTAATGATTACATTAGTCTTAGGCCTCCCAAAAACTCACCCGCCCGGGCTTTCATAGTCCTTAGTCCGTCCCCGACTTTTACACATTACGTTCCACATTACGGACATCGTATTCAATCGTCGTTTAACCATTGCGATTCACGACATAATGTGAATTATTGAACTGTGTGTTATTCAATCATTAATGTACCTTTGTGGATTATACACGTTTTGTTTGAATGAGTTCTGGTCCGGGTTTAAAGATCTTTAAACCGAAAAATACAATCACCATCGTTCCGACGACATCGAATCTTTTATCATTAAACTTGTACTGAGACGGTTGAGGTTACACGAGAAGAAGTTATTGATATAATGGTTGATTTACCTCGAACAATGGATATTTCAATATAATAATCATCAATAAAACTTTCAAATTTTGACGAATATTATTTACTCGTATTCTCGAAACCCTCTCCCCAAATTTACACTATTCGATTAATAATATTGAAAAACTCATTGTCGTTATCGACCCGGTCCGTATTGGCTGCTGTTAATTTTATGTTATGGTATCTTTTTTTTTTTTTTTTTGATGTCGATCGCGACAATGCAGCAAGACTCAGAAGTCGTACTCAAGTCCATTAAAATCGGTCACCCCCGGTATATCACGGGAGTGACGTTTATGTCGACGGTGCGAGAAAGACTCGAAGAATCCCGTCTTAAGAAATTTAACGGGAGACCGTTTTTTCTTCTTCTTTTTTTGTACAACGGTTACGGGATTAACGATACGGAAAAAACAGCTGGCGTCTTTGGCCGTTCTCACGGTTTTCGTCCGTGTTTATTTTACGACGGGGGTCGGAGACTGAGAGGAAAAGACCACGTGTGTGCGTCTGTGTGTGTGTGTGTGTGTGTGTGTGTGTTAGCACGAAACGCGGTGGCTCTGCACGGCAGCGAAAATGACAGCAGTGATAAAAAGACTTTATGGATAGCACTCCCGGGGAAAACGGCGTGCGCGCGGAAACGAACGTCTTTGCTCGGACAACAGTAAACATAGAACGTTATTTTTAACGTATCGTTCCAAAACGAAACGTGCGTCAGGGGTCCGACCGAAAAACGTGTTGTTTTTTCACGTGGCAATAGATCTGTTCCGATCGGATCGCAACCATCGGTTTTTGTTTTTGTTGTTCCCCGCGATTTCCCCGGGGCGCGCGAACAGTCGACCAAATGAAACCGCCGACGTTTCAATGTTTGTTAAATGCCCGAATGGATTTAAATACGACAGAATACGGATTCGCCTTTTTTTCGCGAATTCGCGTTCGTTCCAATCGAACTCGCCGACTCAAAGGTACTCCGATGAACAAAACGGTGGGTGGTGAGTGGGGGGGGGGGAGAATCCCGAAGCGTCGTCCGCTCCCGGCGCGTCCGCCGGCGGTGGCAAGTCGGACGCAACCCTGAGCGCGCTAACTTAACGATTACGTTTTGCGGCGTTTACCTTGTCGGGGGGGACGAAGCATGAAAGCAAAATTGAATCTCGTTTCGAAACGGATGACGCGCCACGTGTGTAGGCCGGAGGGAAAAACGAAAACGGGCTCAGACACGGGCAAACAGTGAACGCGACGACGTACTTTACGGTGAGGTGGTGGGGCAAGAAGAATTTGATTGTATAATATGTTTTCCACGAGATACAATCGACATGTAAATATCATAATTTGATCAAATTAATATTAGAAGTAATGGTTGTATTTGGACGTTATCAATTGCTATTTTAGAGATTGTCTGATGTTAACTGTCTCGATCGTTTGAAATTTGAAATTTATATCTGTTCTCACAATTTTCCCCCCGAGTTATTCCGTCACATTTAATATCAAGTCACTGTTATCTATTGCTGTCGGACTTTTACATTTTAATGATTTCAAAAAAATAAAAAATGAGGTATTAAATACTTTGTTCCCCCCCCCCCCCAGCTAACCAAAAAAAAAAAAAAAAAAACCAAAAACAAACGTTTCGCAGGCACGCCACCGGCCGGCCAAGTCCGTCCGGTACGTTAGAAATCACGATGCCCAGCTCGACGCGACCCGCGAGTCCGGCACACGGTGCACGCTGCGTACGTATAAAATATCGCGAACGTCGAGATAAGAACGGTGCGTAAAAATATTCGATCGCGTGCTGAACACGTGTACACATACAATACACGTGAAGTAAACACTGAGCAACAAGTACGCGTTCCGTTGTAACCGTGTCGTTACGCGCGAACGAATGTTATTTTTTAAACGCGGCCTTTTTTTGTCTTGCTTTTTTTTTTTTTGGAATTTTATTTTCCATTTATAATTTAATTTTTTACTCCGACTTCTTGCCGTCCCGCTCACCGCGCGTTACTTGCCGGTCGTCGTCTGTTTTCAGGGAAACACGTAAACGGTACGACTGTACGCGGTGATTTTAAAACACCCTCCCGTCAACCCAAGTGACCCATTAAACGTTTTCGATCAGTTTTATTCTTTGTACACGAAAAAACTAGTTGGCCTCGGACCCGTCGTCCCATTACAGTCCGTCGTTCCGAACGTCCTCTTCTCGCCGGCACTTTCGACTTGGAGTCTCTTGCTGACGGTCCTCTCCTGGGCGTCCTAATCTTACCTGACGTTATTTAGACCTGAGCTATTTAGTGTAGGGGGTGCTACGTTAACAAAAAAAAAAGTAACATCAATAACCGACAGGCATTTTAAACAAATTATGTCGTTAAATATTATGTATAATTTATACATATTTTTTTTGAGTATTTGAAAATTATTTTGAATACTTCGGATAAAGAATTATTTGAGTACTACTCTAAATCATTTTTTCGACAATATTTTGTTTATTTACTCAACTACTTTTTAAAAGTATTATTTACAGCTCTGATTATACTATGACATGTTAATTAAAAATAATTTTTTCAGGTCGTCCGATTTGTTTGTTTAAAAACTAACCCCCCCCCCCCAAAATTCAGATCTAAGTACGCCACTGGTACGTTTGCACGTCGTGTACACTCCGTCAGTCAGACGCGGCGGCCACGACGTACGGGTACGTTTCTTCAGGTGCGTTACCCTGGCACCGCCACTTTAGAAATTTCAATTTTTGTACCATCAATTCCCGAATTCGTACCTTGAAATTTCACCGAGAAATATCGATTTTACTTTGCTTGTGCCTGGGTAACGTTGTTTCTAAAGTGGCGGTGCCAGGGTAACGCACCTCGTTTCTCCGGTTTGCCGATCGACCGCGGAACGAAGCACGTTGCCCACCGCGTAAACAACAACGTCGTTCGTCCGATGTACAGTTATTGTTTTCTATTATTTTCGTCGACGACAGAGCGTTTGAACGGTCCGCGCACATGACGTGCGACTGTTTGTACACGTCTCATCGGGACGCGGCGTATAGCGATCGATTTGCTGTGCGCCCGACAAAACAGGCACGCTTGTGGTCCCGTCCGGATTCCTCGGTCGTCTGTCGTGTTTTGGTTTGGGAAATTTAATGAACCGTCGTAAAAATCGAACGTTCCGGCCGCGCGTGTGCACGGGGGTTTGTCGTCGATTTGTCGGACACGGCGGACGAAGCCGTCGGGACACAGCGGCGGTGGCAAAACGACAACAAACATAGCTGAGATTTAAGTTCAAAGCTAGTATAAAAATGATTAACGCATACGAGTCCGCGTTAAGTGAGACATTTTATGTCTTATGTGTGAAATTTTTTTTTTCAAATTCAAATTTAAATTTTTTCAAAACCGTAACAATGGTTGCCATGGAAACAAACCATAAGGGAGATTTAGGTTTTTTTTTCTGTAACGCTTTTTCGTGACAGTCCCCAGTGGGTATCTTAATTTAGGTAACGCTTTTCGTGGACACTTTTTGGTGGACACTTTTTCGTGATGGTTTTTTATTTTAATGTGCCAAAGTAATGACATAAAATGTCAAAAAACAACAGCCGACTCCAATCGGTCGAAGTTATCAGTAATTGTTTTCAGCGCGAAAGACGTCGACGAGACCGAGCCGAAGGTTTACGCACGCCGATGCGGCGTGACCTACATTACGTTACGGGAAAGAAGACCGCGTGCAGTTAATGATGATGATGATGATGATGATGATAAAAAAGAATCGAACGCGGTCTTAACGAAATGGAAATATATTTGAAATATTGACTACGAAATCTGTACGGAGCAAAAACAACAAAAAACTACAATACAATACGATAGCGATATCTCCGACGTGAGACCCGATCGATGTAGTGACTGCGACTCTCGTTGACGTGTCCCGTTTTCGGCATCAAAACAACGACCACAGTGACCAAACCGAATGTCGAGTCGACTCTGATGTTGTAAGATTCATCGAGCGTCCCGAAACGTCTGGGAGGGTATTGCGTGCAAATAACTATAATGAAACCGTACGCGCGACACGCAATACCGAATGCAATCGATACATATATATGTACAAATATAACCTAATCTCTAATTTTTCTCCGCTGCGTCAAACTCGGTTTGGGTTTTGGCCGAAAAGAACGGTCGCCTGCCCGGAATTTCACTTCGAACTGCCGGGCGCATCCAAACGCGTCGGGTAGCGAGATTTTCAACGGACCTGACCTAACCCAACCATTTGCTTCGGAGGATTACCGAAAGTTTCGAATCGCCGCGAGTCCGTACCGTAGGCGGGCTCAACCACCCTCCCCCATCGTTCTATAAAAATGTGATAACGTGTATGTAAAGCCGCGAAAAGTAAAAATTGTTAATTTCAAAACGGCGCTTTTTTATTGAAAATATTCATCAATTCGATACAATTTATATGGATAACATAATTCGCATCGCGATTAAAAATGGACAGTGTGAGCGCACGATACGACATGATACATTTACCATAGATTTAAACTTTTTTCCGACGCGATAATCTTCTATGACCGTTCGTTTACATTCATTTCGATAACCAAGAAGAAACGGTTTTGAGTTATACCGTACGCTGTACCACACCTCGATACGTTCATGGATCACGTTCAAGATCGTTTTATTAAACACCGTGACATTTTATGGAATTTTGTAATTCTTTTTCCAAGTCAATCACAAACTTTCAAGACGAATTGTCTTGCACTGGATTACTGAAAACCTATCACACAGTTTTAAACGATAGTTCATCTGAGATAAGGGTTAACGAAGTGAAAATTTGGCGCAGGCCAATCGCAAGGCCCTAGAAGCTCTTGATTTTTGCAACAAAAATGCCTTCACGAATATTCATACAATCTTACGTACAATGGCCGTATTGCCAAATGAGTGTTCTTTTTCTACGTCACGTCGTCTTAAATCGTATCGTAGGTCTGCAACGAGTGAAGATCGTTCAAACGGACTATTAATATACACGGTCGTGTAAACGTTGAAGTCGAAATAATATTATGCACATTTTTCCCCGTACCTCGACGTGTCAATTTATTACGAAAATAATAGTTTTTAGGTTTTAATAATTATACAAATGTATAGTTAATCAGTGGCGTACTTGAGGGATGGTGGGGGGGGGGGCAACAGTGGAATTTGCCAACCCCCTCTTCCCCGAGAAGCTTTTTATTCGTTTGTTTAATGCATATTGATTTTTGATTATATGATATGTTTTCCATAATATAATCGTGTGGATATTCAGTTATAGATCTTTGATATCAATGTATAAATATCATGATTTGATTAGAAGTAATGATTATGATCATATTAGAACGTAATCAATAACTATTTTATCGACGTTTTCAAACGTTAAGAAAGGCGACAGCTGTTGTTATCGTTCGAAAAATTTAAAATTGATATCTATTTAATATTAAATTACCATTACCTATTGCTAATGGACTTTTACATTTTAATGATTGCGAGGTGAATAATATTTTGCCCCTCCCCAAAAAAAAAAAAATATGTTTCACAGGTACGCCACTGTAGTTAACAACGAATACTACATAAGTATTAAGTGATATTGTGAATACAAAACCCCCCGCCCACTTGATGAAATCCTGCGCACGGATCCGGTTACGACCGCGTGTTCGGTCACGTTTGTCGGGATTTCCGATTTGAAAAATCAACAAAAATCAATTAAAAAGAAAAAAGACAACAACTAGATTTCGTTCGTGTTCGTTTTTTTTGAACGCGGTGTCGCGCATGCTAAGTTCGTTAAAAAACACGTGTGCCGTGAACGCCCGGGAAACGAGCTCTCTCCGGGAAATCCAGTCCGTAGGGCACGCGCGTCCACGTGTCCGCGTCTCGTCGCGAGTTTTCCGCGCGTGCGTTTGGTTTAGAAAACAAACGTCACGTCGATCCGCGTGATCGGGAAAAAAAAACGAAACGAAACGAAACGCAAAAAAATACGTGAATGATAGATTAATACGCAAACACGCGAAAACGCCGTTTTCGAATAACTCTACTATCCATTGTTTTCGACGTGATGAATCATACAGGTTGTACAGGTGCAGTTATATATATATTACTCATTCGGTAAACCGTACACTGTAAACACGACGACGGGATCGGTTTACACGTTTCGCGCCGGATCATTATTATTATTATTATTATTATTATTATTTTTATTTTTTTTTTTTTAATTTTTTTGTTTTTTTGTTTTTGTGTGTTTTTTAAATCGTTAACGCCGCGGCGGCAGCACAACGACACGTGTTCCGAACGGGGTTCTCGTCGAAAACTCGGTCGTTCGATCGGCAAAACGTTCGGGACGAGCGCCGCGCTAGACGATACGACATGGCCCAGGGATACGAATTCGCCACCGGGAATATATTATCAAGGCGGCCGATTCAAAAGAAATTTTATTATTAAACAATAAAAATGGGCCCTGCCACAGATGAAGTGTTGAACGAATTGGCAAAAAAAAAAAAAATAGATTTAATAATTTAATAATAATAAAATCGTTTAATAAAGTGAACTCATATCCTTAAATTATGACTTATGTTTTCAATGATCAAAGATCATGTTGAAAAATCTGCCTCTTCCTCCCCCCCCCCTCCATGACTAAATCATTTGGACGCCACTGGTATATACTCGTATACATATAAAATCGAAAGTAATATAATAATTATCATCAACTTAGTGAGGCAATGTAGACGTAAATGTAGAATTGTGATTTGTAGGTGCATTTACAGGGTTACATTTATCCCGTTCTGAATGCAATACAATCACTTAACCACTAATTTAGCTACAAGTCGCGGCCCACCGGGAAGTTTCGTTTCAACATGCCGTTTCGTTTGGCTTCTGGTTCGACGCGTTCTCGCCGCTAAAGCGAGTTACGATCAATTGGATTCGTTTTCGTCGTGCGGAAACGACGAACTGCACGGACAAAGACGCGTTGTTTTGGAAATCGTAATTCTGATTAGAAGTGCTTGCGGCATAAGCCATTCGTTTTGGCGAAAATCGACTTGTTTTCGCGAAACGTTGAAAAGCAAACGACACGCGTTTAACACCGCGAGAACTTAATCCCACGGTTTTTGGCACGGCAAAACAAATGCTATTCGATATTTGTTATTATTCTTCGGGGTTAGCAATGTGTTATCAGTCGCCCGAGGCGCGCGGTCCCTCGGAGACCAAAAACACGGTGCACGACGATTCAGAACGAGACGGAAACGCAAGACGCGCGAGATTTGATTTTCGAAAGAAAAATTCCAAACATCGCGTTTGCCGAACGCTTTTAATGAACTCGCACGCCGCCGTACGGTTGAAAAAAATGTAATAAAAAAACCGAAGCGTGTCAATAAATCGGCTCGGCGTGATGACTAACCCAGGTAGCGCGATGACACACTCGAACACACAACCGTTCGAACACAGTTTATGTACACATATTTTTTTTTTTTTTTTTTTACCTGCTTGTTTGGTTAACGCGTTGTGGACTGCGTCGTATCGCGTTTCGTTGCAGTACCATCGCGCAATGTTTTTTTTCTTACGATCTTCGGTTACTGCGAACGCACGGATCCGCCCGAATCCACCCCCCCTCACCCCCCAGACCAGTTAGGACTCGAACGGTGTCGAACGCGTCCCGTCGTATTGTCCACCGTCCGGACCGACCACCCGTGTACGACTCTCTCCGCGCCCTCCTAAGGCGAATACTTCCGGCCAACGGACAAACGCCAGAGACGGGATTCGGGACGTCGACGCCCTGGGTGCACGCAATCACCTGGCGCCTTTTTTCACCGTCGGTTAAACGTTCACGGCCCGTCCGTCCAATTTCATTGAACACGTTCTCTTTTAAGTCGAATGTGTGTTCGGTTTTGTGGTTTTGCGCAACGTAAAAAATGCGCTAATCGATCAGGTACATTGAAAAATTTCAAAACTCTCACGTCCAACGCCCCGGGGCGGCGCAATCGTCCACTTAAATACGCCACTGACCAGAGATACCGATCGACCCGGTACAGTACGAGTGAATCGTTGTTCCGTCACGGAATGACGCGTTTATGTTCGATCGCGTTTGGATGGCGGTTAGAGAAAAACGTCCCATAGCACGTCTCCGAGACGGTGCAAACGTTCGACGTCCACAGTGTCTCCGTGCCAAGTCTCCTAAGCGTTTATCACTCGGCGGGTATCACGAGAACGCAAAAACGTATCGGAAACGGTTCACGTCTCCCAGGACACGCGGGGTCATCGACTCGACCCGTCTGACAACGCGCCGTTTGTCCCGGTCCGGCACTCGGCTCGACCTCGGGCCAACGCGTCGTCTGAACAAATCTGTGACACCCTGACCCGCCCACAACCCCCCCTTTCGGTTTGTACCCGCTCGTCTGTCCGACGGACGGCCAGACGGGATTCAGCGCTCGAGGTCCACCTGACCCCAGCCAGGAAACGGACTCCTAAACCGCTCGCCAGGAGACCCATGGTCGGCGACCGTTTATCTGAATATTCGTGGCTAACCCCGCGACAGCACGGGCTGTCCGTTGTCTGTACGCCCTGGGGCCCTAGGGACAGAGTGGAATGACAGGCGAAACGACGACGTACACTGTCGCGTCGTCATATTTCCGTACCGGCGTTTCGTTCCGGAGTCGGTACATCGATGCTTCTGGCTTCTGAACGGATGATGACCGATCGTCGTGGTCTGGGATTGTCACGTGTTACCGGTTCTCGGGGGGGGGGGGGGGAGAGAGGGAGAAATCCGTTCGCGTGGGTGCACGGGTAGGAGGGAGGGAGGGAGGGAAGAGGCGGACGTAGCGGACGTCTCGCTGAACCGTGCAAATCGCACCGTTGAAAAAACGTTTCGTATATATATATATATATCATTTATATTTTTTATTTTTTAACACGGCGCCGACAGATTAGTTTCGTTCTCGACCGGTACACGCGATTTTCGTTTCGCCACACTCGATAAATCGGCACCGGAGCAGAGAGAAAAGAAAAGAAACGACGGCGACGACGACGACGACGGCGACGCGCCGTACACACGACCGACATCGCGGTTATTGGAGCGTGTCTGTCGGGCAACAGGTTGGCCCGGCACGCGTTCTGTCGTGCGACTCTTCCCGGGATGCGTATTCTTAGGAAGAGACGGTCGGTTTGGGCGAGTCGGTCCGACGAAGACGTCCGTGCGAAGACGCCGTCGGGCAGTTCGATTTTCACGTCGGTCATCGGGCACTGATCCGGTCTACTTAGGTCGGCGCTCGAATTGTTGGGTCGGAGCCCGAGGACTCGAGGGGACGGAACTCCTCTACTACGTTTCAGGAAAAAAACAATTATCGTCTCTTTACTACGTTTTTCAAAGGAGCGCCTATAACCGGTATGCCCGGGGATCGTAGATAAGTAATGATGATAAATTTTTCTGTATATATTTCATGTTGTTATCTTTATCATTATTGATACGTTTTTGCTATATCCTAGTACCCACTTGATAACGGCGATTTATTATCTTGTATATCGCTCATCACACAATATAATTCACGTATCATTATTTTTTGATATACCCACAGATGCATGCATCTGCAGAGGCAGCACGAATTTGGCGAACCATAGGCAAATTTCATTTTATTAGTGATCGCCATGTGCCGCGACGTATCCCTGTGTAGCGTGAATGCGTTATGATTTTTTTGTTTTTTAATAAGTCGTGATAGCATATTATCATGTAATCGATATTTACATATTATTATTCTTACTTAAATTTTTTTTTTTATTAAAAAGTAAAGTATATATATATATATATACATTGTAGCTTGACCATTAAATACATAGATACAACTGAAAATATTACAATAATATGAGAGAATTAGAGATTAGATATTATACATTATATACGGAATGAAGTTTTATAACGCAAAAAGAGGAAAATAAATAACGGAATAAAATGAGATAGAGAACTATTGCAAGTAGAAGAGAAATAAATACCTTTTCATTTATTATATAGAGAAACCCTATGATGAGAATAAATGGATAAGTTTAGTTATGATTGAGTGACAAGATGAGTTTAATAAATTATATGGAGTGTTGTCGAAATTATTTGCTTATTTTACTTGCTAATCGCTTGGTTGTCTTATATTTAAATTTAAACGGGTTTATTAGTTGTTTACTTATATAAAATGTTGTAGAATGCTATTGTATTTAAAACTGTATAGTGAAATTTTTTTTATTGAAAAAAAAACGAATACGGTTAGAAATTAGGTTATGTTTTAGATTAGGTTAAACTGGAGGGTATGAGATATCCACGATTTTGTGATATAGAATATTTCATTTGGAACCAGTGGCGGATTTAGTTTTTTTCCTAAGGGGAGGCCAGTATTTTTTAATACGCATATACATACATGACCATTAAAACGTAAATATGTGTACCCATATCTTCAGTTGATTATTTCTAAGCAAAACATCAAATTTCAATAAAAAATAAATGAAAAAACGTATAACATAATATACATAATACAGGTGCATTACATAATTAATTTTTCATCTCCACCTGAATATAATTGTTATTTAAACAGATCATAATTACAATTATAAAATCTCAATTTTTATTTTCCGTGCTTGCAAATCTATTGATAATGTTTTCCACGGAGATATCATTCGCAAAGGTGCAAATTCGCCTTGTCCGTGTCGCGTTATAATATAGTTTTAGAAAAAATTGGAAAAAAAGTATTCACAGTCACAAAATGTCTAGGGGCACCATCTGTCTCGGCTGTTTGGAACGCTATTTTTAAATTTCCAATCGACTCCCGCTGTTTTTATATTTTCCGGCTCGAGCGGTGCGAGCAGCGGCGTAGTCGTGGGAAGGGGGGTGGCAGTGGGCCATACCTTCCCTACCCCCCTCCTAACCCCCTGTTGACCATATCGACGTATTTACGTGTTTATGTAGCATATCATATACGTTTGAAAAATGTGCTACGGATTAGTGCCCTTAATTCTTATCGATTTGTTTGACAGTGACTTGTCAAAATTAACGTTATTAAACCGTGATATTCAAGTCTAAACTATTGTCATAAAAAAAAATAAAAAAAATACAATTATTATTGATAATCGTTTAGTCGTTTTTAATAAAAAAAATGTTTGGCAGGGACGTGTGTTTGCGCAGACGCGGACGACGGTATTCCAGAGCGGCCGATGGAAGGCGTTTGTTTTTTTAAATTTCTAACTCGGCACGTCGTTTGACGAGAACGTGAACGAAAACGGCAATAACGAAACGGGATATGCCGCGATTCGTTCGCATTTGTTCGGTCCGCGCACGTGTTGATCGGAACGTAAAACGGTTAACGACCAACAAAAGTGTTTGCGGACTATATCCATGGCGATTGGACGGTCGGTCTGTTTACTTGGGAGTTCTGCCGTTTCGTCACATCTTTGAATTCGTACAGTCGACAATCGGATCGCGTACGGCCGCATGTTAAACCCGTGGGGCGTTTGTAGTGCGAGGACGATCGCAAACGTTTCTATCCGTCATTGCGACGTTAGAACTCGAGACAAACAAAAAAAAATCACCAATAACAATAAAGGCCGTCGACCACGTATGATTCGAAACGGACGACCGGGCCCGTTCTCCGGCGGAACGAACACGGTGTCAAAACGCGACGCGTCCTTTTCCCGTGCCCGTTCACCGCCTGTTATATCATCGCGTTCGTTGTTCCGTGCGCGTTGGCCGTTTTTTCTCGTACCGTTTTCCAAACCGTTTCCACCATGCACGTCGTCCGTCGTCCGTGCCACGCGCGCGCGCGTATAAACAAATATTGCCGAATAAACGGAACGTCCCGCGCCCACAACCCGACAACCGTCTAAGGGACGTTCCGTTTGGTCTCCCCGGCCGGGTCTCAGCGTCCGCGTTTCCATCGTCTCGTGTTTGGTCCGCGGGTCAGGTCACGGGGTGGAGGTTTCGTTTTTTCGTTTTTGTAGCGTCGGCCGTCAATCGTACGCGAAGAGCGGCGTGAACGCGGACGTGGGACGGACGGCCCGAAAATCGCGACAAAGCTCACACGTTTGTCCGAAATCGTTTCACGGGCGTCTGCGGACGGTTTCCAGTTGCGTGTCGTACGGCGTGATGTTGCTGGAATCGTAAGACGCCCATTTGTACCCATACACAACACCGGGTGCGATTCATCGATGTCCGACTTCATTTCAGGCGTACAAAAATGAACGATTGCCGGGCCTTTAAAAGCAACCCCGCTACCTTGGTACTTCCGGTGTTGGCGATTTACGCAGCCCCCGGAACCAGAAGAAAATACGCCCCGGTACACATTGTCGAAAAACACGAACGGACAAATGAATCCTTGATGTGCTGTGTGCTTGACGATGAGAACCACTATCTAGAGCTCGATTGAAATCTAGAAAACCATCATGGGTAACATGAAGGACACTATTGAAATCCGATTTCAGAGGAACCACGGACTGGTGTAATGAATGGGCAAACGTGAGGCTCGGAAACAGTGAACTTATCTCTAATCCCAGTATTGCGTCAGCAGATTTGTCTCTTCCGCGTCAGGACTGGGTAACTCTGTAATGGGCGATGTAACGGCATCCGAAGGATAACCTAGAATGCGACTGTGGCGGAAATCAGCAAACAATTTAACACATTACCATGGAATGCCCAGAAAGGAAATTCCAAGGAAGCATGAGTGAACTGATAGACCTCACGGAGAGAGCCGTAGATTGGTAACCAAATTATACGATTAGTAGTGATTTATATAATGTTTTGTCTTTTTTTTTATTGTTTCATGTTATTATTATTATATGTTGACTATATATGTTATTTACGACTTGTTTGTTTGTATTTAAAGTGTGCAAAATAGCACATCCGATAAATAAATAAAGTATAAATCAACTCATTGATTAAATCTATAGTAAATAAATTATTTAAAAAAAGCTTACCGGTATCAGCATTAATTACAGATTTTTTTTTCTTTTTATAATCAAATACCGTTTTTCGATTTTGTTTTTCACAAATTTTTTCAATATCACTGTGTTGGAATAACTGTAATAGTTGTGATCGTCTTTAAATACAATATTCGTGGTCATAACGTCTTATAAATAGAATGCATTAATTTTTTTAAACAATACGATAATGACGGAACGTCTGCACCGCGTTGACGAAACGCTGCGATTCGTTTTTCAAAGGGAAAATTTGTTTTTCATTTTTCCACACTGTGAAAACTCGTCTACAGTCAAACGGCATAACAGATGCTGCAACGTCACTAGCAGTGATGGCGAACGGTGAACCGCGTACGAACCTAACCCCTAGGCCGCCTCCGCCGCCGCCTCGGAGAATATTCTCGAACGACGCGACAACGGACGGAAACCGGTCGGTCAGGCTGTCGTTCGTCTCGCACGGTCCAGTCCATCGGCTCCGGCGATTCCTCCATTCCATCCCGACGCCGTTCGGTTTGTGTGGTTACGGAGGGGATCCGGCACTCAACGTCCCCTTGAAATTCAAAATTCATATATAAAACATGTGCGTGATTTCGAATTGCTTTACACCGAACGTAGTGCGAGCAACGAACATTAATTATGATTTACGTATTGGCTATTTAACGTTGCGAGTTCGGAAATTTCGAAAATATCCGTCTGAATATCATTCGCTCTACGTGTGCCTATACGTTTGTTCCGTTGCGGATGATATCGTGTTCAATCCGTCGTTCGACCGTTGCGATTCACGACGTTGCGCGTTATTCAATCGTTATACATGCTTCGACTATTGTGGACTGTACACGGTTTTGTTGAAATCAGTGCTGGTTCGAAGTCCTTTAAACCCATTGAAATACAATCACCATTGATCCAACGACTTTAAATTCCGATCCTGACGAGTCGTCCGTCGATAGTTTACCAATGAAAAAGCCAAACACTTGATGAGTGACGATCAATTGCAAATTATAACGCGAGTTTTATCAATCAATTTTGTAATATCAAATTATAAATAATTTATATAATAAAATTACAGTCATATCTCGTTTAGAGAGTTCGTTTTTTAATCTTCTCAAAAGCGCCTAAGAAAAAAAAAATTCAAAAACTACCGAAAAATTGCATAATAATGGTATAAACGCGATTTCGTCGAAAACGATTATCGTTATTTCTTTGTAATTTTCAAACTAACGGTAGTAGGAACTTGAAATATTTACCGAAAACCAATATGCAACTTTATATTATAGTTGGGAAAACAAATGTTCAAATTTTAGACGTACGTTACTTCAATTATATTAAAAAAAATCTAAAAAATCATTAATAAAACGTTCAAATTTGGATGAATATTATTTACTTGTATTAATATTTTTTTTTAGGAAACCCACGGTAAAATGTTTTCCTGGGCCTTTCCGTCTCGAACGTCCGTCGTCGGCCCGACTGTTAGTGTTGTTCCTCGTCGACGGTCAATTCGTTAACACTTGTTCGAAATCTAACGGCTCGCGAAACTTTTGCCGCGTCCGAATACGTTTGAAGAAAATGTTACGAGATTTCGGGTCCGACACGTAATCGCTCGGCGGCGAACTTAATGCAGCCGTTTTCGGCCCAAGTGAAAAGCGTTGTCGTCCGGCCGGAACGAAGCAACGTAAGGTTCGGGACGCACAAGATAATCCGACAAAAAAATGATCTCGTAGTGCCGGCATAGGCCACCGTTCAATACAATACCGTCACGCGACCGGGATAAACGGGTGCTTATCCTCGGGGCAAGCGTCACATCGATTCAACATTCACAAGACCCCAACGTTGTTCACGGCGGGGGGGGGGGAAATTGCCAAAATAATAAACGGAACAAGTCGACAACGACGATGACGTCACATGTCTAGTTTCGAACGATCGTGTCCCGTGACGCGGCAAAGGAGCACCAACAAATACAGAGACAATCGTAAACGTTTTCATTTTGTAAATGTAAAAATGCGATCTGTTACTTCGTTTCGGTACTCATTATACACATTTCAAAAAAAATTAAATCCATTGAATTCATTTTTGATTTCCCAAATAATCAATCACGTGGTTTAATCTGACGTGAAATCAGGTAAATAATTTGCGTGTACGTACGAAGGGTACGGGAGAAAAACCAGAAAAGTCACTCTTATTTCCAAAATGACGACAAAAAATGTATATCGACGTACTGTATCTTTTACGAATCGGCGAAAAAACCAGATTAGCCGAGAGTAACGATCTCAGAAAGTTTAGGCTTCTACGTGGAAAAAAAGGTTACGTTTCGAAATTATAAACATGTTTTTCTCAGATTGAAAATAAAATAGTGACTTTTCTGGTTTTTTCCCTGCACCCTTCATAAATACATATATATATGTTTTTTTAAATAGAATAATATTACCATAACTATGCGCATCAATCATATTTCGTCGAATATTTATCGTTGGAATTTCGCGTGCACCGAATACGTGCATATTTCACGACATCGTTTGCCCGTACGGGCACGCGGTCTTCTTCGACACGATTATTTCGGTCCGAATCGGTTACGACCCGTGTCGCTGTTGCCTTTGCGCAACCGCGGGAATACGAACCGGGACGGCGACGGCTGCGCGCCGAGAACAATTTTAGGCGGAAGGGGTTTGGACACGTACGAGTCGTGCCGGGGGCGGATTTGGACGTTTTTGTTGGTTTTTTTTTGGGGGGGGGGAGAGGGGGGAGGAGAGATAAGGGAGCCGGGACGTCGAATAAAAGAGTCGTCGAGTCATTGCTCGTTTCCAGCCCGGAATCAGACCTCGAAAACCGCCCCAAATCTATTCGAAACCGAGAAAACCAGTGTATGATTAAGCGTTGTGTAGGTATTATGCTTATTTTTTTAAAAAAAAAAAACGTTACCGTCAAATTTCGGGCGGAGAGAAGGAGGCTGGAGTTTTCAGCCCCTCCAAAATACGCCTCCGAGTTGTACACGTATATGACGTGCGAATATATTGTTCAAAAACCGTTACCGTCAAGGCCCGTGAGTGAGAAAGCGTTAAGTAAATATTTTTTTTTGGGTGGGTGGGGGGGGGGGGAATGCGCGGACCCGATTGAGTTTTTCGTAACACGGTTGAGCACGGAAACGTTCGCTCGAAAGAAATCCGAAAAAATATCGGACGCGAAAATCAGCGCGACGTCGTCGGATACAAAAACACCTCTGTTGTCATATGACCGTATAACAATTACAACGTTTATATTTGTCGATAACTATATATATTAGTTGAAAACTTGAAAAAGAAGAAAAAATTGTACGACGTCAAATCAAATAACGCGTGTGCGTACCCTATTGGGTCCCGTGAATCTTGGCCCATGCTTCGCACCCATAAGTCAAGACGTCCCATACAAATGAAATAGAAGTAAATGTACAGTAAGTTATCAACATAAATTATACGTGTTCATATCCATTTATACATGAGGAAAATGATATTTAAAAATATATACACATATATCAGGGGCGAACGCAGGGAAAAAATGGGGGTGGGGGGTGGGGTTTTGAAAAAAAAATTTTTATACGAGTAAATAATATTCATCAAAATTTGAAAGTTTTTTTAATGATTATTACATAAAAATATCCATCGTTCGATGGTAATTTTTGCCATTATATCAATAACTTCTTCGCGTGTAACCTCAACCGTCTCAGTACAAGTTTAATGATAAAGGATTCGAGTGCGTCGATGATTGCATTTTTCGGTTTGAAGAACTTTAAACCCGGACCAGAACTCATTTTAACCAAACCGTCCAAACGTCCAATTATGTCGTAGATCGCAATGATTGAACGACGATTGTATAACGACGAATGTCCGTAATGTGGATGAACGTAAAGCGAATAATACTCGATAACGGATAACAAATGTTTCCGAAAATTCCGAATTTCCAACGTTAACAGTTCATACGTACGCGACGACAATAAATGTTCGTGCACTCGTGTAAAGCAATTCAAAGTTACCCTACGCATAGTATACGTCATCCAAAATTTTCGGTGATGGGGTTCGATTCCGCAAAACCCCGTCCCGGCGTTCGCCCCCGACGTCTACACGTGCACGTGTACGTGCGCACGAAAAACGAAAGCCCTTCTCCCAGCGCGGCAAAAACAAAATACGAGACCCGGTCGGCGTCGTGTCCACGAAACCGACGTCCGTACCAACCACGTACAGGTGAGTACGGACTCGGGGATTCGGAGTGGCGGTGGTTTACCGAAATCCATTAGCGTTCCGCGTCGCGTCGTACAATAATGTCCAATCGATTTTTCACTCGTGTTTCACGATCCGGCGAAATCGTATCGAATTCAAACGTTCCATTTTCGTCGTCCTCTTCTTCTTCCTCGTCTTCTTCCTAGTCTGTAAACCGAGCGCGGTCGTGTCGGTCCCCGTCTGCTCCCATGCATACACCGTTATATAAAACACCGAACGGTTACCGAAATAAACGCAGTTGTCCTGTTCGTAGCGAAAACGTTCACGAAAAAAAAAAACACAAAAAACACAAAAAATTATATAATTAATCCGGCACGTACTATTTTTTTTTTTTTTTTTACGACGAAACCGAAGACCAAAAAAAAGAAAAAATAATAATAAGCGTATCCGATCGTTTTATACCGTAACAATTAACAAATGCATAATGATGTAACGGGACATACATTTGTCTGACTAATGATTGAAACGCTAGTTGGTACGTATACGACCACAATCACGGATAGTCGTTATTACAGACGGAAAATTATAATAAACACGCTCGTCGTAGTGTCGTAGTATCATTTGTCGGGTCACACGACGGCATTACTATTATCGTATTGAATGGTCGTACGAGGATTTTTTTAAAACAAAAATTGTGTTTTTCTACACTTGCAGCGGGAGGAGAGGGTAAATCCGTTTCAACGCGCGAATCCATAAATATTTTTGAGCTTTTCTTCGTACACCAAACGCTTGTTACGTTCTGTTATACGAATGTTAAACGCGAACGAACTGACCGATTGACGACGATCGTTTCCCCTTGAAATTGTCGTTTAACCATACACGCTCGACGTTCGTGACTGAAAATTAGTTGAATAAACGTACGACGAAAAAAAAAAATCCATAAATCGTATGCAAAAAGATAATACGGGAGGAGAAAGAAAAAAAAAAACAAAAAAAAACGACGCGTCGTTAATAATTCAACGAAGACTCGAAAACGAAATGTTCTATTACCGTACTCGGTAGTTCAATGTTACGGGAGTGCTGTAAAGTGTTTTCCAACGTAACTCTACTTGTCGATAATATCGTAGGAAATCGATTTGACCCACTCGCTTGTGTATTCGTTTTTAGACGGTTTGTAGTATAACTTATCGTTTTACCATCGGCCGTGGGCGTGCTCGAGAGGAGAGATTTAGGGGATTCAACCCCTCCCCCCACATTGACTTTTGTAAATATATACATATTGTTTTTACGTACTCAACTGCATTCTAGATCTCGTGTCTGATATCAGGCAATTTTCACAACATAACTTTGTTTTCCTTATCGGTCCTGTACTATCTGACAATAATTTTAATCACCAACGATACTATATGATAATGGCCTAACCATTACATAGCCAAGGTTATTAGATCATATTCATATTGATTCCTATTGAAATCAAGATTCGGGTGTTAATTATTTAACTCTAATTTTTCAATTTAACATCGTGTTAGAGTTCACTCTGAGGTTTCTAATTACATATTATGAGAAACGCTTCATAGATTCTGGAAGATACATTTGACTCATCTCATAATAACAAGACATATCACATAATATGAATAATAATAAAATACATTTCAAACCCCACTCCATTCGAAATTCCCGAGCACGCCTCTGCCCATCGGCCACTGCATCGGTCGAAACTCTAACAGCGTCGTCATCGGGTCAATTGCTTTTGTCTGATCTTGGATATTCGATATCAGTATTAACTATTTTAGAGCGATTTATGAACTTTTAAACACTAAACGGTTTTGTCAAGTCAACAGTATTGCACGCAAAGACCGTTTGCGTGCGGTACAATTGTGCATTTTTTAATAGCCAACACACAACGCACGTCGTATACACTATTGTAATTGTACCATGCAGTGACGTGGCCAGGATTTTTCGTTGGGGGAGGGATGGCTAAATATGTTTTTGCCGAGTCATTGGCGTACGTAAGATGTGATTTTGGGGGTTTAACCCCAACAAAATTTATAAAGTTTTAGGTTAGGTGTATATATATATACAGAGAGTTTCTGAACTGAATACCGTAAATTCGTATACATACTCAGTGGGGGTGACCCAATGACAAAAGATTTGAAATTTTTCTTCTACCATTAAAACCTAAGTTTTTAAATTTGTTTTCATAGAATTTTGATACAAATGTGAAAATAAATATATTTCCTGCAAAATCCTCATACGAACCGATATATCACATCATTTTTACTCATTTTCGTCCGATTTCGACGCCCGCGAGACGCTCGTGACGCTCGATGTCGCAATAACGAAAATAGCGATATAGATCCGCTTTGGACATGATAAAAACCAACAAAATATGGATGGATGACACATGTGTCTTATCTTTGGTGATACAATTTTATTGTTATCTTTTATCGCTCGTCATGAGAATTTGTCAAACATTTATAGTTTACACTTAAATCGTAAAATAATATACGTGAACACCGGTACCATGTATTCGTCAGTGGTCGTCATTCTCGCGCTCTGAGAAATATCATTCAACAGGTAGACATCAAGGATTTCAAAAGTCCGAACGACTAAATATCGTATATCTTTTGGAAAACCTCAATATTGGAACGAAAATGTGGGGAACGTACTTGTGGTGGGGGGGAGGGGGGGGGGAAGCGAGGGGAAAGAAAAAAAATTGAAAAACCTATTTTTTTTTCAATAACCGATTTAAACGTAGTAAAGTCGTCGTGACTGAGTGATATCACCGTATGACTGTTGGCCCGGAAAACATTTCGTAAACGGTCGGCGGTATTTATTTGTACACCCACACAATGAATAAAACATCGACGCCAAACCGTCCAGCCCGCCCAACTCGGACGGTTAGCCGTGGTGCGAATCCGAGAGCTTATTGTTGAGAAATCCGGACTGTCCGCAGATTTGACAATTGTTATCGTCGAAACGATTCGGGTATCGTGCGGCGCGTCCGCGTTCGACGGTGGAAACGAGTCGAAACATATACACACAAACGTTCCCGGGCCATTGTTCGTTTTCATTGTGTCATTTGGATTTTTTAAAAAAAAAAAAAAAAAAAATTCAAGCGTATAAAAAAACAAAGGTAATGATAAAAATGTAAATAAAAGTGTACGTACACGACGGGCGGAGCGTAACGGGCAGAAGTAAAATATGAGAGATTATTACGAAATGCGGGCTCGGCGGACCATGACTTTTTTTTATTTTTTAATCGAAAAATAAACAATAACACGAAATTAGCCGACGAGAATAATTTAACCAGAAAAAAAGCGATATGATGTGACGCGACTACAAATAACAATATATCCAGACAAACGGTCCGCGATGTTATATATATATATATATATTTGAAACGCCGGTTTTCGTTTCGGGCGAAAACGGGGCCAGCGCACGACGGATAATAATAATAATAATAATAATAATAATAATAATGATGGTGATAATAAACCGACGAACGTATTATCGTCTATCGTTCAAGCAGATCGAACGCATAATCGTTTTGATTGTTAATTCGACGAAATAAATCGAGTTGTCGAGTTAGCAGTGCTCGAATTGGGCGAGGGACGGAGCTCCACTACTACGTTTACAAAAAATTACCGTCTCTTTACTAGGATTTTCAAAGTAACGCGGGGGAACGTTTATGACCGGTACACCCGGGGATCGTAGATAAAAAAAATGATGAAAAGATTGTATATTTAATGTTATTAGTTTTAACATTATTAATAAAATAAATTAATATATATATGTTTAAACAAAAAATATATATGAATATATGTACACTTAAATATACAAAAAAGCCAATTAGCATTACGCTGATTAAAGAAAAGAGAAATTATAAAAGTTGTCGTATATGTGTGTTTATCAATACCGGTTTCGACAAAATGTCGTCATCAGATTAATACAAATGAAATACAACAACTGAGAAATAAATTTAAAGTAAAATTAATTAGAAAAAATTGCATAGAGGAATAAGACAGAATTTACATATTAATAGTACAATAAAAAGACATGGAGTTAGAAAAAAATATATAAAATAAAGATATATCAAAAAGCAAAAAAAAATGTGTATATAATGAAAGCAACTATAGAGTGATAGTAATATTATCTAATATATAATGATATAGAATGTAATTTTTAAAATCTGTTTGTATATTTAAGATAATTTTTAATTTATTGGGTTTAATTACTTTAAAAATATGTAATCCTTCCAAAACGGAATTGATATAAATATTATGTAATATATATTTAAAATTTCTAAGTCATTATCCATTTTAAAAATAATAAGATGATTATTTTTTTTAAACATGCATTTATTAATACGTTATTGCTGTATCTTAGTAATTGCCTGATAATGGCGATTTATTATCTTATATATCGCACATAGCAGAATATCATTCGTTTATTATAATTTGACGTTTATTTTTTGATGTGTATTTTGATGTAACCCGATCAACATTATAACCTCCATAGACAAATTGTCAGAAATCAGGTAACTACGGAGAATTGTTTCTTCCCTGTTGCTACGAGTGATAATAATCAACAAAGGCGGTGGGATACGTATTAATAAACGATTTGTATCGTACAAGTAAAATATTCATATATATTTTCTTATAAGCACAGTACGCATACATATTTAGTTTATCTGTTCTTAACAGAACATTTAATTAAATCTGTTTTCGTTCTACGTTATCCGACAATGAATACATCGCACGAAAACGAGATGACTTCAATTGAAGGATATAACAGTTTTGAGTAAGTACATCATTCGAAAAATTGTCGAATGAAAACATTGTTCAATCATTTTGTCATTTTCTAGCGACAACATCGACCAGCACGACGCTATGGAACTGCCTGTATTTGGTAACAAAAAGCAAAAAGCTCCAAGCCAACAGCGCAAGAAAAAAATGTTGAAACCGAAACGTCAGCCGGACACATCCGCTACCAAACAACAACAATGTAAGTTCACTGTGATATCTGTAGATATTTCGAATTCATCGTGTTCTTCGACGTTCGGCAGGTCTTCCCAAAAATACTGTCGACACGAATAAGAGGATTGGAGCGGGTTCGAACACGTATAATATGTTGTTGGACGACCAAGCATTGCGGATTGCGAAGCTGGAGAATAAACTCAGCGAGGCTAGAACAAAAAATCATGTGAGTTACTACATTGAAATAGACCAAATCCACACGTTTATAAACGCGCGATTATGTCGATTTAGGAATTGACGGTGGAAAACCGTTTATTGAAGATACAGGGAATACGGTATGAACAAGCACTGTCTGTACATGAAGGTAACAAAGCCAAACTACCTCAAATTATTAAGTCGCACGAAGAAGAGATTCGCACAATGAAAGAGAGGATACGTAAAACTAAAGCGTCCTTTATGGAAATGGAAGGCAGATACAAGTCGCAGACCAACGAATTATTGATTTTACGAAATCAACATACACGTATATTAAGCTTGCCGAAGAAGGAAGAGCCTAGTACTAAAAGCACATTGCATGTTGAACTGAAGGAAGCCTACAATACGATCAAACAACAGCAAAATGAAATTCTGGTAACTTTAAAAAACATGGACTATAAAAGGTATAATATATTTAAGCAAATGTACTTTTCTGGTTTAGAATTTCAAGCGGAAAATCGAACTTCAAGGTAAAACGCAAAGAAAACATTCGGATTCAGAGAACATGCTTGTAACTGAACGTCGCAGTGAGAACATCGACAAATCAGCGTTGGAAACAAAACAGTTGAACGCAAGACGAGATATCGCAAAAGGATCGACCGAAAAATCTACAAATTTAACGCGTCGGTAAGTGAGTTTAATTGTCGTTCTGTAACATCAACTCACTCGTTTGACCGAACAGTGTCGCGGATCCGACAGTACGTGAACAAGGTGATGCCATCGGTCAAGCGTCCAATCAAACTGTCGAGTCGGCGTCTCTTAGACCAGAATTGCCACGTAAAAAATACGACGGTAAATATAAGCCTTATAGAAACCGCGAAAAATGGAACAAATACTGACGTCGATATGTCGAGTGGATGGCATACCGTTTCCATTAAACACGTCGACTGGTACACCACGAAATAATCACGGTGTATTCAAGGCGAAAAACGTAAATAGCCGTAAGTAGAGTTCGATAAGTATTTTTCGCGTTTCTACATAAGTCTGCACACGCGTCGATTGGTATACCACGAAAAAATCGCGGTACATCCAAGGCGACAAATGTGAATAACCGTAAGTAGAGTTCGATATGTATTTTGTTTGGTTTCCACGTCGGTCTTCTCACTCGATTTCACGAGATGACAGACCGTTTCCGTTTGGGCTCGACCGCACTATGGGCCGAACGCGAATCTAATAAAATTTGCAATCGTTCAGCACACTGCTTTTTGAGTCCAAATTTGAATAATTTGATCTTAACACTGATAAATGACAACTGCGAGATTTACCGGTTGAAGTTTAATTCAGTTTATATATTTATCTATAATCGAATAATGCTATATAGTATTTTTTTTTGTTATATTTAAATTAAATGTATTTATAGCCTAAAATGTCTAAATTCATTAAATTTGTAGAAAATATGAAAGAGTATCCTTACTTGTATGAATATATAAACCAAGATTACTCGAACGAGAGAGTTATACAACAAGGATACGGTCAGTGTTGACTAACTTTATTACAGGTTATCTTGGCAACTGTATATAAAGAACATACTCTACTTGCACAGCATTGCTTTAATGCACATGTTTTTTGCATTATTCTCACTCATTCGCGTAAACAAGGAGTGGGGTAGTGCACTATGCTATAACTTTGGACTTAAAAACGTATTGAAATATGTATATAGTTTATTTTATACGTTTGAATAATATGCCACAGATTAGTGCTCTTAATACTTATCAATTTGCCAGATAGTAATTTGTCAATTTTAATGTTGTTAAATTTAAATATTTAAGTCTATACAATTGTTATAAAAATAAAAATAAATTATTATTGTGAATTGATGTGTACTTTTTTTAATTTTTTTGTTTTCACCGGCTTCTCCCACCATAATATTTCAATATCCTGACTGCGCCACAGTTCTCACTGCAACAAATTCACGCCATTTAATTGGTGGATTTTCTCTTAATTCACCAAGAACTCGTTTACTTTATCATTGTCAAATTGATCACACGTGAAGGCGAACGATCTTATTTGTCGACATTTGTTCGCATACTACGTGTTGTGGGGTTTCATCAAGCAAGAGACATGAAAAAATCGTTTTGTTAATAATTATCAAATAAGAAACGGAGTTAGGGTGACGTTTGCACGAGTCGCCTTAGTGATGCTGATACGAACGAGCAAACGAACAATGACGCTGAATAAAGCTCTGTCGCAATAATGGAGGCATGCATACTGATGTTTTGGATTGATAACAATGTTCACTTTGTGTAGCGCTCAATAAATTTGTGATTAAAACATACTTTTTTTGTTATACTCAATACCACCAACAGTTTTCTTTAGTGTATCCGGACTTTTCACACACACTGCGCAACGTATCGTGTAACGTTCAAAACTATTAACATAGATTTTTGACGTGTTCAACCGAACCATTGGAAACATTGTCTGAGTAAATCTTTACCGTCGTTTCCCGGAGTCAAAAATGTACAATATGTTTTCAACGAAATCGTAGAGACTCGTTTAAAATGAATAAAGTTAAACAAACATTTGGGAAAATTACCAAAAAAAAATATCGCTAAAATTTTTTTACTACGTTTAAAATAAATTCACGTTGAATTGTTTAAAAATTGTTTAAAAATTGTCCACAATGAACGAAAATGTTATGTAATCAAAAAATAATGTGTGCGAATCATCTAAAGTCTGGTGTTACGATTTGTGTCTTTCCTACAACGGGCTAATTGAATTATTATTTCATGCGTGTGTTCTTACCGGCGTGTGGATTATAATACATTATATATGAAGCATTCAAAAGGTGGAGTTCCATAGTAAGATACAATAGTTGCACAGCAATAAAAACGTTACTATTATTTTATCATGTTGACAATGTTGAAATCGCGTTTATCGAGAATAATTATTTAGCGGTGGCCGACAGTTTATGATAATAGATCATACGATATTCAAAATTTCAAACTATACAAATCTGTACAGAACTAACATTAATAATGATTTTTTATTGAAAAAAAATACATATAAAAATATTTATTAATGTAGACTCTATACAAACATTGACTCAAATTGCGAGGGGGAGGTGGGGTTGGACGACATAGTCCCATCTAGCCGTTCTGCGGGCACCCTTGCTCTATTGACTTTTGAAAATATATTGTTTGTACGTACTAAACTGTACTTCAAGATCTTACATTTGATATCAGGAAATTTTCAAAACATATTTTTTTTTTTATCAATTCTATATTATTTGATAATAATTTTAATCACAAATGTTACCATATAGTAATGACCTAACCACTACATACCCAAGGTTATTAGTTCATATTTACATTGATTTCAATTAACATCAGGATTCGGATACAATTATTTAACTATAGCCAATTATATATCATGATAGAGTTCACCTTGAGGGTTATAATTACACGGCTTCTAGAAGATTCATTTGACGTAACTCATAGTAACAAGACATGTCACATAATGTGGATTGTAATAAAAATCATTTCTACCCTTTCCTCTGCTTCTTTCGGAATTCCTGAACACTCCTCAGGCGGACGTTGTCCGTGGTCATACGGAAGTAACCTAACCGACACACGGAAAACTCAATAGCTTCTGCGACGTGACCAGTGGCGGGATTGAGAGTGATGCAAATGAGGTTGCACAGTAAGCGAACAAGTGGCCACTCGACGTTTTCAGAGGACGTTTCCGACACGCGTCGTCATTGAAAATCGCTTTGAATCGATAAACCGTTCTCGTCGGTCTCTCCACGTACTTTGTTCGACAGATATTTATCCAATGGTGAGGGTTGAGGATTTCTCGTATTATTGATCCATTTTTGTCCGGGGTTGCTTTCGAGACTAAACGCCGCGCGGTACGACTAACGTGATAACGACCGGGGAACTTAATTGGCGGCCGTGTTTCTCGAAGAAGTGTTGCGGGGAATGTCCGCTGCGCATGCTAATTTTTTTCCCGCGTTGTATCTAGGTGCGCGCTGCCCTTTCCAATTTGACCAAAGCTGTTGTGGCATATGGGCGCCTGAGTGACCGGTCAAGAAGAAGACGACCGACGGAGAAGTCGAATACGAAACGCTGGGCCGCAGAAACACCGAGATTACTTGACGAACATAACTTAATATATACTCGTATATAATAATCGCTAAATCTCCCGAGATCCACTTGTTGGCCATGCGTATTTTCGATTTTCCACTTCGTTTCGGGACGTCGGTACGGACAAGTTTTTTTTTTAAATAAAAATATACAAACTGCTGATATCACTTAATAGTGAATATATTTTATTCGATTTTTGCATTTTACTTTGTGTCCTTTTCTAAATTTTTCCGTTACTCGTGATTCGAACAGATGATATCGTTCGGCCTAACGAGTCAGTATCCACCGGGATGAGCGTGCATAACACATCGTTCTAAATAGGTGTGATAAGACCTTTTGATTTGTACTGACGCTGAACGATCGTCGGATTCCAGAAAATGTTTTTCAACAGCGTGTGTGTGCTCAAGTGAACGTCTCGAAATTTATGTTATGAATTTTTGTCCCATTGTCCCTTTCTCGAACGCGCGTATTTCAAGACGTGTCCGAGGGATACCGTGCGGAAAACACGCAGATTTAATAAAAAAAACTAAACCGTTGGAAAATGTGGTCGCGCGTAACAGGCGATTTTCTTTTTTTGCCGCTGTCGACGAATACAATTCATAACCCGTAGCGTGTTAAAAAAAATTTACGATTATTTTTTGATTTTTATTTGATTTGTGTCAAAATTCACATCAACATTTTAACTTGCTTGGCCTAATCGACAAAAAACAGGTGACTATGGTGAATTGTTTCTTCCCTGTTGCCACGAGTGATAATAATCAACAACGGCGGTGATATACGTATTATATAAAAGATTTGTATCGTACAAGTGAAATATTCATATATATTTTCTTACAAGCGCAGTACGCATACATATTTAGTTTGTCTGTTCTTAACAGATAATTTCGTTAAATCTGTTTTCGCTCTACGTTGTCCGATAATGAATACATCGCAAGAAAACGAGACGACTTCACTTGAAGAATATAACTGTTCTGAGTAAGCACATCATTCGAAAACTTGTCGAACGAATACATTGTTCAATCATTTTGTCGTAATCCAGCGACAACATCGACCAGCATGACGTTATGGGACTGCCTGTAGTTGGTGACAAAAAGCAAAAAGCTCCAAGTCAACAGCGCAAGAAAAAAATGTTAAAACCAAAACGTCGGCCGGACAAATCCGCCGTCAAACAACAACAAGGTAAGTTCACTTTGATATCTGTAGATATTTCGAACTCATCGTGTTTTTCGACGTTCGGCAGGTCTTCCCAAAAATACTGTCGACACGAATAAAAGGACTGGAGGGGGTTCGAACACATATAATATGTTGTTCAACGACCAAGCATTGCGGATTGCGAAGCTGGAGAATAATCTCAGCGAGGCTAGTGCAAAAAATCATGTGAGTTATAACATTGAAGTAGAACAAATCCACAAATATATAAACGCGCGTGTTATGTCGATTTAGGAATTGACGGTAGAAAACCGTTTATTGAAGATACAGGGAATAAGGTATGAACAAGCAATGTCTGTGCATGAAGGTAATAAAGCCAAACTACCACAAATTATTAAGTCGCACGAAGAAGAGATTCGCACGTTGAAAGAGAGAATACGTAAAACTAAAGCGTCCTTTACGGAAATGGAAGGCAGATACAAGTCGCAGACCAACGAATTACTGAATTTACGAAACCAACACACACGACTATTAAGTTTGCCGAAGAAGGAAGAGCTTAGTAATATAAACACATTGAATGATCGACTGAAGGAAGCCTACAATACGATCAAACAACAACAAAATGAAATTCTAGTAATCATAAATGACACGGACTATAAGAGATATAATATGTTTAAGCAAATGTACTTTTTTGGTTTAGAATATCAAGCGAAAAAACGAAATTCAAAATAAAACGCACAGAATACATTCGGTCTCGGAGAACAGGCTTGAGATTCAACGTCGCAGTGAGAACATCGAGAACTCAACGTTGGAAACGAAACAGTTGAACGCAAGACGGGATTTCGCAAAAGGATCGACCGAAAAATCTACAAATTTAACGCGTCGGTATGTGAGTTTAATTGTCGTTCTGTAACATCAACTTACTCGTTTGACCGAACAGTGTCGCGGATCCGACAGTACGTGAACAAGGTGATGCCATCGGTCAAGCGTCCAATCAAACTGTCGAGTCGGCGTCTCTTAGACCAGAATTGCCACGTAAAAAATACGACGGTAAATATAAGCCTTATAGAAACCGCGAAAAATGGAACAAATACTGACGTCCATATGTCGAGTGGATGGCATACCGTTTCCATTAAACACGTCGACTGGTACACCACGAAATAATCACGGTGTATTCAAGGCGAAAAACGTAAATAGCCGTAAGTAGAGTTCGATAAGTATTTTTCGCGTTTCTACATTAGTCTGCACACGCGTCGATTGGTATACCACGAAAAAATCACGGTACATCCAAGGCGACAAATGTAAATAACTGTAAATAGAGTTCGATATGTATTTTATTTGGTTTCCACGTCGGTCTTTTCACTCTATTTCACGAGATGACAGACTGTTTCCGTTTAGGCGCGTCCACACTATGGGCCGAAAGCGAATCAAATAAAAAATGCCTTCGATCAGCACACTGCTGTTTGCGTGCAAATTTGAATAATTTGATGTTAACACTGATGAAGGACAACTGCGCGATTTTTTTGTTGATGTTGAATACTATTTACATATATTTATCTATAATCAAATAATCCTATTTAGTATTTTTTGTTTGTTATATTTAAATTATATGTATTTATAGTATAAAATGTCTAAAGAAGTATTCATTAAATTTGTTGGATGTATGAAAGGGTATCCTTACTTGTATTATTATACAAACAATGATTACTCGAATGAAAGAATTATATAACAAATATACGGTCAGTGTTGACTAACTTTATCACAGGTTATCTCGGCAACTGTATATAAAGAACATATTATACTTGCGCAGCACAGATCTAATGCGCATATTTTTTGCATTGTTCTCATTCAATTGTGTAGTCAAGGGGGGAGGCAGTGCACTATGCTATTCCTTGGACTTATATTTAAATATTTATATAATTTATTTTATACGTTTGAAAAAATTGTTACGATTAAAGTATTCTTAATTCTTATCAATTTGTTTGTAAGTAATTTGTCAAACTGAATATTGTTAAATTAAAATATTAAGATCTAAAAAATTGTTATAAATAAAAAAAATTATTATTGTTAAATTTGTTGTCTACTTTTTTAAATATTTAGCTTTCCCCCTCCCCACCTATTACATAGTCCCGTTTGCGCCATTGATCTTAATGTAACACATTCATGCCACTAAATTGGTTGATGTTCTCTCCTAATTCACCACGAACTTGTTTACTTTATCAGTGTCTGATTGATCACACGCGATAGAAAATGATCGCATTCGTCGCCAGTCGTTCGCGTTTGTTATCACATGCAAATATTACTAATTTTTATCTATTTTTTTCACGGAGTTCGTGTTCATTCCAATGTTAGAATTTGCTGAGGAACGGGAAGCAAAGGGGCGGAATTCCACTACTACGATTAAAATAAATTACTGTCCCTTTACTAGGAAAATCAAAGTTACGCGTGGAACGCTTAGGACCGGTACACAAGGAAACCGTAGTTAAAAAAAATGATAAAATAATTGTATGTTTAATGTTATTATTACGCGTGTCGCATACGTTATTGCAGTTTCCAGTTTTCGACATTTGAATCAGACGAATATAACTCTAAATCGATTCGTGAAATTTAAAAACGGGATGACACACGAAACGTGCACGGTGCGTACAAATAGTTTATGATAGCGCGCTGTGTACAACGCTGTCTTTACATTGGGTATTTGAACCTGTGGAACAGAAAGAAGTCTGGGGGTGTCAGGTCGGGTGAATACGGGGGCTGTGGAAGGAAAGTCATCGCGTTTTTGACGCAAAGTTGGCGAATCAGAAGTGCTGTGTGACTGGGCGCATAGTCGTTGTGAAGCACCCACTTGCCATTCGCCCACATTTCTGGCCTCTTCTTTCTCACAGCTTTACGATATTTTCTTAGGATTTCTAAATACCGAAATCTGTAGTTATCTCAACTTGTGGCCTTAATTCGTATAAACAACACTCTCAGTTGACGATGATGGTCTCCCAGATCATGCGCCGACACAACCGACGGTTGCGTTTCGTGTTAACGAGCGGAGCGGAATGTGTGCTCTGGTACCTCCTCGGTCCGATAAATTCGCCAAACCAACGCAATTCGAAATTTTTAGCTTGAGAACACTGTGTGGACTTTTGAACGTTTGCTAGGGCCCTATTTTTTTTCGAATACTCTGTCATGTAAGATAGTTATCTCCAAACAATAGACGTATGGTTGGTACCCATACTGACGGGCAAGGAAACGGTAGATACTGTTATTTTGCGACAAGACGGTGTTCCACCACAAACTTTGCTCTGAGTGTGCGCAGACGCCTGAATGAACTCGTGCCAGAATGACGCGTTGTTCGACGAGGTTCTCCTACTGTCCTGCCCCGAAACTCTGGGCTCCGCGAAGCCCAGATCTTACAACAGCAGACCACACGCTGTGGACTTTTATCAAACAAGAGGCATGCAAACATCGTTTTGTTAATAATGATCAAATAAGAAACGGAGTTAGGGTGGCGTTTGCACGAGTCGCCCCAGTGATGCTGATACGAACGAGCAAACGAATAATGGCGTCGAATAATAAAGCTCTGTCGCGACAATGGAGGCACACATAACGATATTTTGGATTGATAACAATGTTCATTTTTGTTTAGTGTTCAATAAAATTGTGATTTAAGCATACTTTTATTGTTTTACTCAATATTACCTACAATTTTTTTTTATTGTAAAGGGCTTTTTTGCCCTTTTAGTACAACGTATCGTGTAACGTTGAAAATTATTACAGTAGACTTTTGTCGTGTTCAACCGGATCATATGAAAGATTTCTTGAATGAATCATCACCGTCGTTTCACGGAGCCGAAAATGTACGAAATTTCCAACGAAATCGAAGAGACTCGTTTAAAAAATAATAAAGTTAAAAATATTAGGGATAATTATCAACAAAAAAAATTTCTAAAATTTTTTTAACCGTGTTGTGCTTAATACGCTGATTACGGATAGTATAATGAAGTATAGGGCAAAATTACTCTAACACAAAATTTACAGTTATAATATTTTATTTCATATACGATATTTACTCTTTGATATTCGCGTCGCTACTGACTATATATATTTTCGTTTTCATCTTTATCGCAGATACGCCGACGACTTTATCATGTCCGAGATCGTAAATTTCGAAGGCGATAATAAACGTCGACCGACGACCGTACAAATATTTTTTATTGCCTTGTTGAATTGTCGACAGTTATGAAATCAAAAAATAATGTGTGCGAATTGAATTTTGAAACATATAATAGTTGCATGGCAATTAATAACGCTACTACTATTATAACAAGTTCACAATTTTTCCGTTACGCTTGAATCGAACAGATGATATCGTTCGGCCGAACGAGTCGGTTTCGACTTTGTTAGTATTCATCAGGACGAGCGTGCTTAACACATCGGACTAGATTGGTGTGATGAGGCATTTTGATTTGTACTGACGCTGAACGGTCGACGGATTCCAGCAAATGTTTTTCAATAGCGTGTGCATGTGCGCATATGTATGTCTCGAAATGTATGTTATGAATTATTGTCCCCTTTTCTCTTTCTCGAACGCGCGTGTTTCGAGATGTGCCCGGGAGAAACCGTGCGGAGAACACGCTGATTTAAAAGAAAAGACTATACCGTTGAAAAATGTGATCACGCGTTATAGGATTTTTTTTTACCGCCGACGACGAATACAATACATAACCTGTATCGTGTTAAAAAAAACAGAAAAATCAAATTTAAGAAAAATAAACAATATAAACGTGGCGGTATTGTCGTTCGTAAACCTAAACGGACGGCGTACGGCGCACGTGGAAGAACGACACAAAAACACTCACGAGGTCAACGGCCATCGCAATGGACGACGTGCGCGTTTCCCGTACAGTCGCGTGTCTCCGGACAGATTGGTCTCTCCATATCCTGACGACGACGTTTCTCGCGTTCGTCCATTTGAAGTTCCAGTGGCGGTCGAACTGGATATATCTCCCACCCCACCGTCACCAATGACCTATTTGTTATTATGTATTCGTTATAAAGTTAGGCCTGTTTGGGCCCACCGTTTAGACCCATTGCGGTCCAACGTGTCTTCTATGGTTCGTAAACCCTTTAGTACCGTATCTATCCATCTTTGTCGTGGTCTTTTTATATTTCATTTCTTGTATAGTAATTATTTCATTTTACTACATTCTGCTCTCCAAACATGCCCAAGCCGTTTACTTTTCGCAAAGTAATGTTTCGCAACATTTGAATGTTTAAACAAATTTTTCAACACATCGTTTTGCCTAATTTCGTAATGTAGTATGGACCGTGTGTTTTATATTTATTTATTTTTTTATTTTATTGACCGTCTATTCTTCTTAACAATTTTATTACGAAAGTTATAAGTTTATTATCTATTTATTAATAATAAAAATGGGCCCTGCGTTCGCATCTGTCACAGATGAAAAATAAAATTATTAATTAAAGTGAATTTATATCCTTAAATTTTGACTTATGTTATCAATGATCAAAGCTTATGTTGAAAAATCAGTCTCATTTAATAGAATCATTTAGAATTATTTAGTGAGAGGAGGAATGCTAGTGATGGGAGCAAATTATGACCAGACCTAAGTCTTGAAAACGATATAATTTGAGACCTGAAAAGAGGTAGATTATGAAACCAAGGATGAACTAGAATTACCGGCGCTATAAAAAAATTATTATTTAACGATTACTTTTTGATGTCACCCGATCAACAATTTAACATGGTTGGCCTAATCAACAGAAATCAGATGACTACAATATATTGTTTCTTCCCTGTTGCTACGAGTGATAATAATCAACAACGACTGTGGGATACGTATTAATAAACAATTTGTATCGTACAAGTGAAATATTCATATATATTTTCTTATAAGCGCAGTACGCATACATTTAGTTTATCTGTTATTAAGAGATCATATCATTGAATCTGTTTTCGTACTTTGCTATCCGACAATGAATACATCGCACGAAAACGAAACGAATTCACTTGAAGGATATAACTGTTCTGAGTAAGTACATCATTCGAAAACTTGTCAAACGAATACATTGTTCAAACATTTTATCGTTATCCAGTGAAAACATTGACCAGCACGATGTAATAGAATTGCCTGTATTTAGCGACAAAAAGCAAAAAGCTTCAAGTCAACAGCGCAAGAAGAAAATGTTGAAACCGAAACGTCGACTGGACACATCCGCCGCCAAACAACAACAATGTAAGTTCACTGTGATATCTGTGGATATTTCGAATTCATCGTATTCTTCGACATTCAGCTGGTCTTCTCATGAATACTGCCGATACCAATAGGAGGACTGGAGCGGGTTCGAACACGTATAATATGTTGTTGAACGACCATGCAATGAGGATTGCGAGTTTGGAGAATAAACTCAGCGAGGCTAGTGCAAAAAATCATGTGAGTTATTACATTGAAATAGATCAAATCCACACGATTATAGTGTATACATATATGTAACCTAACATAACCTAAGCTAACTTAAACGCACGTGTTATGTCAATTTAGGATCTGACGGTGGAAAACCGTTTATTGAAGATACAGGAATTACGGTATGAACGCGCACTATCTGTGCATGAAGGTAACCAAGCCAAACTGCCACAAATAATAAAATCGTACGAAGAGGACATTCGCACGTTAAAAGACAGAATACGTCAAACGAAAACGTCCTTTACGGAAATGGAAGGCAGATACAAGTCGCAGACCAAGGAATTACTGAATTTACGAAACCAACATACACGACTATTAAGTTTGCCGAAAAAGGAAGAGCCTAGTAATATAAACGTATTGAATGATCGACTGAAGGAAGCCTACAATACGATCAAACGACAGCAAAATGAAATTCTGGTAATCCTAAATGACATGCACTATAAAACATATAATTTGATCAAACAAATGCTTTTCTGTTTTAGAATTTCAGTCGAAAATTTGAACTTCAAAGTAAAACGCACAGAAAACATTCGGACTCAGAGAACAGGCTTGAAATTGAACGTCGCAGTGAGAACATCGAGAACTCAGCGTTGGAAACAAAACAGTTGAACGCAAGACGGGATTTCGTAAAAGGATCGACCGAAAAATCTACAAATATAACGCGTCGGTAAGTGAGTTTAATTTTCGTTTTGTAATATCGACTCACTCGTTTGACCGAACAGTGTCGCGGAACCGACCATACGTGGACAAGGTGATGCGATCGGCCAAGCGTCCAACCAAACTGACGAGTCGGCGTCTCTTAGGCCAGAATTGCCACGTAAAAAACACGACGTTATATATAAGCCGTATAGAAACCGCGAAAAATGGAACAAATACTGACGTCGATATTTCGAGTTGATGACAAACCGTTTCCATTAAATGCGTCGACTGGTACACCACAAAATAATCACGGTGTATTCAAGGCGATAAATGTAAATATCCGTAAGTATTGTTCTATACGTTTTTTATGCTTTTCCACATTAGTCTGCACACGCGTCGATTGGTATACCACGAAAAAATCACGGTACGTCCAAGGCGACAAATGTAAATAACCGTAAGTAGAGTTTGATATGTATTTTCTTTGGTGACAGACCGTTTCCGTTTAGGCGCGTCCGCACTATGGGCCGAACGCGAATCTATTAAAAAATGCCTTCATTCAGCGCACTGCTGTTTGCGTCCAAATTCGAATAATTTGATGTTAACACTGATGAATGACAACTGCGAGATTTATCAATTGAAGTTGAATTCAGTTTATATATTTATCTATAATCGAATAATCCTATTGTATGATTATACAAGCAACGATTATTCGAATGAAATAATTATATAACATAGATACGATCAGTGTCAAATAACTTTATCACAGGCAGGGCTGGTAAGATACTTTTAACAATGTATCTTGATACTTGGTACAGGATAAATTTATTTTTAGTATCTAGATACAAGATACAAAATTCTTTAGTATTTGAGATATGATACTAAGTACATGATACATATATCGAGGATATAAAAAGGATACAAGATACACCAAATTTTCATTTTATTAATGTAAAATTTATTAAAGTTTAAATTTATTACTTTACATGATTTCATTTAATAAAATTGTACAAATTAAAAAACTATAAATTTTGAAGTTAATCAATAATTATCAGAATTATTATAAATGACATTTATTTTTTACCAAGAATAAAATCTTAGTTACATTTTAAAAATACTAATTTTTCAAAAGTATTGTCTGACTAACTAAACCTATTTGGGTAATGAATAAATCCTGCAAAAGAAAACAGTTCAACAGCAGCTGAAGAGCATAGTTTTGTGTTATATTTTATAAATAATTTTTTTATATTTGTTTAACCATTGATGGAATGGGTCGTTTTGTTTTTATCATTTAAAATGTTTTTAAATATCACATCATTATTGTTGAATGTATCTTGTATCTTAAAGCTTTAAAATATCCTAGATACAAGTAAAAAAAAATATCTAAATACAAGATACAAGGTACATTTGAAAAATGTATCCCGATACAAGATACAATTGTTTCTCAGATAAGTATCTTAAATACTTGTATCTTAGATACTGCTCAGACTTGATCACAGGTTATCTCGACAACTGTATATAAGGCGCACACTGTACTTGAGTTGCACTGCTTTAATGCGCGTTGACGTGTTTTTTGCATTGTTCTCACTCAATTGCGTAATCAAGGGGGCTGTAAATTATGCCCCCCCCCTTTGGACATATCAACGTATGTACATATTTATATAGTTTATTTTATACGTGTGAAAATTGTGCTACGGATTAGTGTTCTTAATTCTTATCAATTTGTTTGTTAAAAATTTATCAAAATGAATGTTGTTAAATTAAAATATTTAAGTCTAACCAATTGTTATAAAAATAAAAATAAATTATTATATTTAATTGTTGTGTATTTTTTTTTACATTTTTTTAACTTTGGTCCCCTCCCTCATTTCAAATTTCTGTCTACGTCGTTGTTCTCACTGCCACACTTTTTCGCTGCACGTTTCGAGTGTCGCGAAGTGCTTGCGCAGCGTCGCTTCCGTTTTTAGGCCTGATCTGTTGTCTTAAGAACGGTCCCGACTTTGACGGTGTACGTTTCCAGATCGGATTTACGGGCCGTAACGATATTACGAATTGCGATTTCGCTCCGTTTAGTCCTTTCGTCAAGATAGTTATCGAAAACATATTAATCATTAATTCAACAATTTTCATTCAACAATTATTATTAAAACATGATATTCGATAGAAAAAGGTTTGTTTATATAAAATGTTTTAGAATCCTATTCTGTTTTAAAAATTGTTTAGAGTATTTTTTTAATTGAAAAAATTAGGAATACAGTTAGAAACTAGGTTATATATTCGTTGTAAACCGAGGTGGGTGGGTTGCGGTTTTTGTGATACCCACGGTTTTTGTGATATTTCACTGACGAAAAAGCCAACATTTTTTCTGCTTGGGTTCTCAAAAGATTGCTTAGCCGACGTTCTGGCATCTTGGATGTCCTGTTTCTTCTTATCAAATATTTAACTAATACATCACCGTTACGTACAACGTGATTAATTTTTGAAGAGAATTATCATGTTATTTATACTGTTGGATATGAACATTAACTGGACAGAGCAATAAACCAATCGCTTTAACCAACCGACATGGTCGTAGCACGTACGCCGGCACAACTGACGCAACCGACGGTGAAGTTTCCCGAACGCTGCGAAACTTTTCACGCGGTACCGGCGACAAAAACAAAAACCCGATTGTACTTTGGCGAGTGCACGATCGTTGTATAATCGCAATCAGTATGTGATCAAAATCGTGATTAACGTTTTCGCTAAGCGCGAGTAGACGAAAAAGCAAAAAAAAAAACCCCCTCCCGAAAAAAGTACTTGTCGGTATTTTAAAGGGTGGGTGGGTGGGGGGATTTTACTCCGTTGCCGTAGCGTGAACGAAGCACTCGACCGACGTGTGTGTGTGTATTTTAAATAATCCGAATTCATTTAAAAAACGAACATACGTGTATCCAGGATAGGCGCGAATAAATGGCGAGTGAGAGGGTGTCAAAAAAGTGAAATCGACTACTTTTCAATATTGTTAATAGCCCGAATAAGTATGATACGTGATACGGACATGCTTTTTTTTCCTTCCTATCGATTTGACGAATATAGATTTACAATTACAATCGAATTCGCCGTCTTGAACGTAGTAACATCGTAACGTCGTAACCAGTGTTGGGATTATCTAGATGAAATTATCTAAAAGATAATCTAGATAATGACCTTTTTATCTTTCATTTTTTGTCTAGATTATATAAAAAAAACTTATCTTTATCTTAATCTTTTAAATTTTTTTGGAGTTAAGATATTAATAGATATTAATTAGTTAAACGAATGGCATATATTTTATTCTTGAAGACGGTCAAGGTTTTAAAAATTAAATAAAGAAAAAATAACTTTAAAAATATTTTCATTTATGCGACAAAAAAATAATAACATGTGAATATTGTACATAACAACAATACATTATTGACTGGGGGGTGTTTTTTCGGTGGCGGCGGCGATATTTATTAATAACCGCCGTCGAGAATATTCGAGAACGATTCGTTTTGAAAAACCAAACGGAATCTTTCTAAAATATTCCCCGAGGCAGACGGAACAAAACAATTTCCTTTTACATATTTACATTTCACATTTCACATGCATCACGTTATTAAGTGTATGCTGTTGTGCTCTTCTCGTTTTGCATGCATTCAAGTTTATTAAATAGTATGTTTTTTCTCTAATTAATATTTTGTGTTGTTTGTACAATGTCTTTGACCTTAATTAATACAAAATAAACCGTAATACGTAACGTACAAAAACCATATATACCTTTTGGTAAGTAATTAATTTTTGTTAGAAAGCATATTTAAAAAAAATATATAATTATAACTATACATTTATATTTAACCTTAGTACACATGGTAGGTGTTTGATATTTTTTTATGATGTACATGCCAATATGTAATATGTTCCGACACTAAGCCAACATTGGCTTATATATTTTATATAACATTAACATTATAACATTGGTTATATAATTATTAGGTTAATATTTAATTCACTGTACTATTCAAATAAACGCTTGAAAAATAATATAATTAAAAGATTTAAATTAGCATTGAAATTGCATAAATACAATTCTCTCAACCCTATGATTTATTAATAAATTATCTTATCTTTTTATCTAAATGACCAAAAATCTTTATCTCATCTTTATCTTAGATAATTCTTTATTATTATCTTTATCTTTTATCTAGATAACAAAATTGGTTATCTGTATCAACACTGGTCGTAACGTCGTAACGTCTTAGATGAACGAAATGAGAAGGGGTGATACCTATGTACAACGTTGCCCATTCATTGGGTATTTGAGCCTGGGAACAGGAATAAGTCTGGGGGGGTGCCAGGTCATGTGTACACTTGTAACTGGGGAAGGACAGTCATCGTGTTTTTGATGCAAAACTGGCGAATCAGGAGGGCTGCATGACAGGGCGCATAGTCGTGGTGAAGCACCCACTCGACACTCGCCCACATTTCTGGACTCTTCTTTCCCATAGCTTTACGCAATTTTCTTAGAGTTTCTAAAAAACGAAATCGGTTGATTGTCTCACCTTGTGACATTAATTCGTGGTAGACAACACTCTCAATTGACGCTGATGGTCTCTCAGAACGTTCGCCGGACACAACCGACTGTGGCGTTTCGCGTTCTCGAGCGGACCGGAACGTGTGCTGTGGTACACTCTCGGATAAATTCGTTTCCAATAGGGACGCGATGTCGTTTCAGGTTTTTAACTATCGCAGCTCGTAAACGAGCACGTTGATTTTCGCTCCGGTTGCTAAACCAACGCGATTGGAAATTTTTAGCGTGAGAACACCGTGTGGACTTTTGAAAGTCTAACCAAGGCAATTTTCTCCAAACGATCAACGAATGGTTGGTATCCATACTAACAGGCAGGGAAACGTTTGATACGATTATTTTACGACAAAACGTTGTTCCACCACAAACTTTGCTCTGAGCGTGCGCAGACGCCTGAATGAACTCGTGCCGGACCAACGGATTGTTCGACGAGGTTCTCCCAACATTCCTGAAACGACGCCCTGGGCTCCGTGAAGTCCAGATCTGACAATAGCCAACCACGCTCTATGGGATTTTATCAATCAAGAGGCATGAAAATATCGTTTTATTAATAATGATCAAATAAGAAACGGAGTTAGGGTGGCGTTTGCACGAGTTGCTCCAGTGATGCTGATACGAACGAGCAAACGAAAAATGGCATAGAATAAAGATTTACCGCGACAATGGAGGCATGCATACCGATGTTTTGGATTGATTACAATGTTCATTTTGTGTAGCGCTCAATAAATTTGTGATTAAAACATACTTTTTTGTTTTACTCAATACCACCAACAATTTTCCTAAGTGTAAAGGGACTTTCGCCCACTCAGTAACGCCCAACGTGTAACATTGAAAAATATAACCGTAGATTTTTGTCGTGTTCAACCGAACCATATGGAAGATTTGTTAAATGAATCATCACCGTCATTTTACGGAACCGAAAACGTACAATACGTTTCCAACGAAATCGGAGAGAATCGTTTAAAAAGTAATATTTATAATAATTAGTAAAAATAATAATTTTTTGCGGTGGCCGACAGTTTGTGATAATAGATTATACGATATTCAAAATTTCAAACTATTATCATTTAGAACTTACATTAATAATAATTTTTGAACGCCGGGCCGTAGAAACACCGAGATTATTTGACGAACCTAACCTAATATATACTCGTAATCGCTTAATCGATCGAGATCCTCGTGTTGGCCATGCGTATTTTCGATTTTCCACTTCGTCACGGGCCGTTGGTACGTATGACAAGCTTTTTTTAAAAATAAAAATATACAAACAGCTGATATCCCTTAATAGGGAAAATATTTTATTTGCTTTTCTTATTATTATTTTTTGTTATTTCTATTATTTGACGTTACGCGTGAATCGTACAGATAATATCATTCAGCCAAACGAGTTGGCTTCAACTTTGTCAATATTAACCACGCACGTGCGTGCTTAACAAATCGAACTAGATTGGTGTCATAAGGCCTTTTGATTTGTAATGACCCTGAACGATCGGCGGATTCCAGCTGACGTTTTTCAATAGCGTGTGCATGTGCGCAAATGAATGTCTCGAAATGTATAATATCAATTTTTCTCCTCTTGTCCCTTACTCTTACGTGCGTGTTCCAAGACGTGTCTGGGGGAAACCGTGCGAAGAACACGCAGATTTAATAAAAAATTTAAACTGTCAGAAAATGTAATCGCGAGTAACAAGTATTTTTTTTTTTTTAACTTAACCGGTAGAGTGTTAAAAAAATTTGACGATTGCTTTTTGATGTGAATTTTGATGTCATCCGATAAACATTTTAACTTGACTGTCCTAATCGACAGAAATCAGGTGACTACGGTGAATTGTTTCTTCCCTGTTGCTACGAGTGATAATAATCAATAACGACTGTGGGATACGTATTATTAAACGATTTGTATCGTACAAGTAAATTATTCATATAAATTTTCTTATAAGCGCAGTACGCAGACATATTTAGTTAATTTGTTCTTAAAAGATCACATTATTAAATCTCTTTTCGTTCTAAGTTGTCCGACAATGAATACATCGCACGAAAACGAGACGACTTCAATTGAAGGATATAACAGTTTTGAGTAAGTACATCATTCAAAAACTTGTCGAATGAATACATTGTTCAATCATTTTATCGTTATCCAGCGACAACATTGACCAGCACGACGTAATGAGATTGCCTGTATTTTGCGACAAAAAGCAAAAAGCTCCAAGTCAACAGCTTAAGAAAAAAATGTTGAAATCGAAACGTCGGCTGGACACATCCGCTGCCAAACAACAACAACGTAAGTTGACTATGATATCTGTGGTTATTTCGAATTAATCGTGTGTTTTGACGTTCGGTAGGTCTTCCCAAAAGTACTGCCGAAACGAATAGGATTACTGGTACGGGTTCGAACACATATAATATGTTGTTGAACGACCACGTAATGCGGATTACGAAGCTGGAAAATAAACTCAGCGAGGCGAATGCAAAAAATCATGTGAGATATTACATTAAAATAGATCAAATCCACATGTTTAAAAACGCGCGTGTTGTGTCGATTTAGGAATTGACGGTAGAAAACCGTTTATTAAAGATACAGGAAATACGGTATGAACGCGCACTGTCTGTACATGAAGGTAACCAAGCTAAACTGCCACAAATAATAAAGTCGTACGAAGAGGACATTCGCACGTTAAAAGAAAGAATACGTCAAACGAAAACGTCCTTTACGGAAATGGAAAGCAGATACAAGTCGCAGACCAAAGAATTACTGATTTTAAGAAACCAACACAAACGTCTATTAAGTTTGCCGAAGAAGGAAGAGCTTAGTAATATAAACACATTGAATGATCGACTGAAGGATGCCTACAATACGATTAAACAACAGCAAAATGAAATTCTGGTAATCATAAATGACATCGACTATAAAACATATGATATGTTTAAGAAAATGTACTTTTCTGATTTAGAATTTCAAACGAAAAATCGTAATTCAAAGTAAAACGCACAAAAAACATTCGGACTCGGAGAACAAGCTTGAAACTGAATGTCGCAGTGACAATATTGAAAATTCGGCGTTGGAAACGGATCAGTTGAATGCAAGTTGGGATTTCGCAAAAGGATCGACCGAAAAATCTACAAATATAACGCTTCGGTAAGTGAGTTAAATTGTCGTTCAGTAATATCAACTCATTCGTTTGACCGAACAGTGTTGTGGAACTGACAATTCGTGAACAAGGTGACGCGGTCGGTCAACCGTCCAACCAAACTGACGGGTTGGCGTCTCTTAGGCCAGAATTACCACGTGAAAAACCCGACGGTAAAAATAAGCCTTATAGAAACCGCGAAAAATGGAACAAATACTGACGTCGATATTTCGAGTGGATGGAAAACCGTTTCCTTTAACGTGTCGACTGGTACACCACATAATATTCATGGTGTATTCAAGGCGACAAATGTAAATAGCCGTAAGTAGAGTTCGATAAGTATTTTATGTGTTTCCACATTAGTCTTTACACGCGCTAATTGGTATACCATGAAAAAATCACGGTACGTCCAAGGCGACAAATGTAAATAACTGTAAGTAGATTGCGATATGTATTTTATTTACATTCGTTGCCCCAGCCCCCCAAATTAAAAATTGTTAATTTTTTTTATGCAAATATTTAGTATGTAATTTGTATGAACTGGTACGACTATTTTCAGAATTTTTACTGAACTCGATCTTTGAGAAAAAGTTTTTTTTTATATGAGGGGCTGGGGTTATATAATATGATTTTATTCTAGTACTTTTAATTAGTGTGTAATTTACATGTATTTTTACTTCTTCAGAAATACTTTTGCTAAACTCGTACAACTCGCTCTTTAACTATAATGCAACCTTAGGTTCTATCTTAGGCTTAGCCCCTCAAAAATGGTTAGATAACGTATTATAATATAATGAAAAATTCTTTTCAATGGTTATTATGTATATTATGTTAGTGACTTAGTCCCCCCCACCCCCCAATAATTTAACCCAACTTCGGTTAATTAGTACACCACAATATGATTGAACCTTGTGGTTGATAAATGAATTACAAAGGTTTAATATAGAAAAGCTTGATCGCATTCGGGTGGACGATTTGCTGATGTGAAATAATAATTTTGTACTAACATTTTGTTTGATAATCTTTCATTATTCTAACATCTTTTTGATTAAAATTTATTTAAGTTATGAAAACAGAAATAGCAAATAAATGTATGGCGAATAAAAAGGATATGTTAAATAGAAATAAAAATAAAAAATTTTTTAATTTGTACATATATAAATTATATATATATATATATATATATATATATATGCTTGAATATACAAGTAATATAAATTTTTCCGTATCATGTATAGAGTTTAATAAATTTAAAAAAAAAAATTTGATTTTCAAATGAACGTTTAAGTTAAATAATTTTCAATTAATTTATTTTATTTTATTTAAGGCTGTTTGAAGCAGTGCAAACGCCTTAAGTAAGTCTATCTACGATTTTTGTAGCAATAGTGATACAATTTGTAATGAGTTAAGAATTTTAGTTTCGATGACAAATATTAAAATTACATAAAATGTTTGAAAATAGTTTTGAAGACCTGACGCTTTATATTTTTCATTTTTATTTTGGCCCATAAGTGAAATATATGCTAAAAGTTTTAAAATATCTACGTGAAGCAAACTAAGCGCTTTTAAGCAATCATTTCGTAAAGACCATCGAGTGGTACATAGTTTTTTGAGTGAAACATCCACAAAACACACGAATTTTTAATGTGTGCTCACCTTTTAATACTATTTGCAAAATATGAATAAAGGCATTCAAGTTTTTCATATAGATTTTGAATTTCATTAATATTTTTAACCCAGTTATTAATTACAAGATTTAATTTGTGAGCGGCGCAATGCACGTATAATTCAAGTTGCTAAGTGTGTTTGATTCGTGCTTGTAATCCACTATAAACACCACTTATGTTAGCAGCTCCATCAAATGCAATCCTTCTTAATTTTTTAATATCAATTATATTTTTTGAAAATTATTGTATAGTTGCTGTTCCTTTTAACTACTCGTTTGGCCTTCCAAAATTTCAAACCCAATGAAACTTTCATATATAAATATGTCAACTGGTTTATTTTCTTTATCATACATCACATTTACGTAACAAAATATATGGCTTTGTTGATGAATTTTGGATATGTCTTGTGTGAGTCAAAAATAAAGGTGAAAAACGGAGCTTTTCTTATTTCCAGTTAAATATTAAATTTAACTTTTTCTCCTAGTGCTGTAATTATTTCATTTTGAATTGTCGGACGTAAATATTTATGTTTTTTGAATAATTAAGAAAAAAAAATGATTAGCTTAATAGAATATTATAATAGAAAAATATAGGTTTTATTAATAATTAATAGAAAAAAAATTGTAATATTTCGGGCCCCTGTGCGAACGGGCCCGGGTACGACCGCACACTCTGATCCCCCTTAGTTACGCCACTGGGATTGGTGCTCTTAATTCTTTTTAATATGTTTGATAGTAATTTATTAAATGAATGTTGTTTAATTAAAATATTATTAATTAAATATTTTTATTAATAATCAATTAAAAAATATTATAATTAAAATAATTCTAAACAATTGTTGTAAAAATAAAATAAAATTATTATTGTTAATTGTTGTGTACTTTTATTTAATTTTTTTAATTCGACCGCCCCCCCCCCTCCGCCATTTCAAAATCCTAGGTACACCACTGTTCTCACTGTACCACTTTCTCGCCAATAAATTGGTGAACGCTCTCTCTTAATCTTACTCAAGTAAACAAAAACCCGTTACGTGATACTGATATGCATTTTTCCCCTTCATACTGATTTGACGAATATGAGTTTATTATAATCGAATATGACGTCTAGAACGTATTAACGTCATAACGTCGTAACGTCTAAGGTGAACTAAATGAGAGGGTGTGATACCCCTCTCCTCTTGCAAATTTTAAAATATTTTTTGGGGGGTAAAAATACTACAACAAAGTAATCTAAAAAAATGAAAGTATTTTAGTATTTTTGGTACTAGAATATGGATCCCTAGGGAGTGGGGGGGGGGGGGGTTCAATACACCTAGACCGTCCTCCCATCATGCCTGTAAATCCGCCGCTAGTTGTAGACGCGTGTCGCGTACGGTATTGCGGTTTCCAGTTTTCGATATTTGATTCAAGCGAGCGTAATTCGAAATCGATTCGTGAAATCTAACAACAAGATTACACACGAAACGTGCACGGTGCGTACGAACAGTGTATGTCAGAGCGCTGTGTACAACGCTGTCCTTTCATTGGGTATTTGTGCCTGGGAACAGGAAGAAGTCTAGGAGGTGCCAGATCATGTGTATACGGGTGGCTGGGGAAGGACAGTCATCGCGTTTTTGATGCAAAACTGGCGAATCAGGAGGGCTGTATGAAAGGGCGCATAGTCGTGGCCCACATTTCTGGCCTCTTCTTTCTCACAGCTTTACGCAATTTTCTTAGGGTTTCCAAAAAACGAAATCGGTTGATTGTCTCACATTGTGGCATTAATTCGTGGTAGACAACACTCTCGATTGACGCCGATGGTCTCTCAGAACGTTCGCCGGACACAACCGACTGTGGCGTTTCGCGTTCTCGAGCGGAGCGGAACGTGTGCTGTGGTACACTCTCGGTCCGATAAATTCGTTTCCAATAGGGACGTGATGTCGTTTCAGGTTTTTAACTGTCGCAGCTCGTAAACGAGCACGTTGATTTTCGCTCCGGTTGCTAGACCAACGCGATTGGAAATTTTTAGCGTGAGAACACCGTGTGGACTTTTGAAAGTCCACTAGGACCCTATTTTTGTTTCGAAGGCTCTGTCGACCAAGACAGTTATCTCCAAACGATCAACGAATGGTTGGTACCCATACTGACAGGCAGGGAAACGTTTGATACGATTATTTTGCGACAATACGGTGTTTCACCACAAACTTTGCTCTGAGCGTGCGCAGACGCCTGAATGAACTCGTGCTGGACCGACGGGTTGTTCGACGAGGTTCTCTCAACTGTCCTGCCCCGACGCTCTGGGCTCCGCGAAGACCAGATCTGAAAACAACCGACCAAGCTTTGTTGGGTTTCATCAAGCAAGAGACACGGAAACATCGTTTTGTTAATAATGATCAAGTAAGAAACGGAGTAAGGGTGGCGTTTGCACGAATCGCCCCAGTGATGCTGAAACGAATGAGCAAACGAACAAAAAACAGCGTCAAATAATGCTCTGCTGCGGCAATTAAGGCATGCATTCAGATGTTTTGTATTGATAACAATGTTCATTTTTGTGTAACGCTCAATAAATTTGTGATCAAAACATACTTTTATTGTTTTACTCAATACCACTATCAATTTTTTTTTTAGTGTAAATGGAATTTTCGCCCACTTTGTACAACTTATCGTGTAACGTTGAATACATAAACGTAGATTTTTGTCGTGTTCAACCGAACTATATGAAAGATTTGCTGATGAAATCAAAAAATAATGTGTGCGAATCAAATATCGAAATATATAATTATTTTTTTTATTAATAAGAATTACAACCTGTGATACATATAAAATTAAAGTAAAATAAAACAAAAATAAAAACAAAAACAAAATCACTATGAGTAGCTTGAGAAGAAGCCATTGCTGGCACTTTTACTGACTTTTTTTTTAAATGGACTTGGGTATTTATTTATTATTTTTTAGTTACTATCTATAATTGTGTACTTATATTATTTTATTTATTTATTTATCTTTTTTTTATGTATTTATACGTGTAATGATATATAAATGCGCTATGGCTGGTGGAGAAGATCTCTGCACCACGTTCTTTTCAAGCGGTGAGGGGGTTTTCATGAAGAGTGAGTGAGGAGAGATGCCTTATGAGTAGATTTGAATGGCTCTGTAATTTTTTATGGAAATTTTTAAATCGACATATAGCTGTTTGCTTAATTGTGGAGAGATAGAGTTTTTTATGTATTGTTTCATTAGTGATGTATGGAGGTGCATTTAGAATACGGCGTAAAGTCTTGGATTGGAGAGTTTGAATTTTATTAATGTTAGAGATTTTCTTAGCTCACCACAGTCCTATACTATAAAACCACATTGGTTTAATGAGAGATTTATAAATTATAAGTTTAGAATGTATTAATTCATAAAGACTTGCGGGGTGTTTTTTTTACGAAGAGTAAAAGTGATGTGGCAAGATTTGTTTTCATTTAATTTTATTCGCCATTTGTTGCATCAAATAAGCATTGAATTAAGATGTGACTGAAGATGCAATGAAGCAGTATTGTGATCTTCATGAAAGGAAATAAGTACCTTATTATCTGCATAATCTGCGACATAAGTATGAGGTGATGTAGGTTGTTCAGAAGTGTAAGTGCTAAATAATAAAGATGACGAGGTGGATGACCTAACCTTGTGGTACGCCAGAGTTGATGGGATATACAGGAGAAATCTTTTGCTGACTTTTGTTGCAAAAGAGTGTTTTTCCAGCGTTATTTATAAAATAAATTATAATAGGGAAGAAGAATGTCACGAAGCTTAAGAAGAGGGCCTGGAAACCAAATTCGATCAAACGCTTGTGACACGTCAAACATTATTGTCGAGCAGTATAATTTTTTTTCCAAACTTGTTGATATTATATCTACAAGACGGTGTATTTGAAGAAAGTGGAGTGCTTTTCCAGAAAATCAAATTGATAATCGGGTATTATTTTTCGGGTAATTTTTTTTATCTGTTATAATAGGATTTATACGTTTCAAGATGAGTTTTTCTCATAATTTTGAAAAAAAGGTAATAGGCTTAGGTAATAGGCTAGGTCTATTAGATAATGGAAGGTCAGGCGGTATACTTAGCCTTGGGAATTATAATTATAATTGAAAATTTCCATTGTGTGGAAAAATATGATAAGCGAATGATTAAAAAATCGTATAATATTTTATTAGGTTCTGGTAGATTGTTAGGATTAAGGGAGGTGTTAGAAGTGATTTGAGCATATTAATGGTGAGATTTGTCATTTAATTCAGTGGGATTTACATTAGTAATGTATGAATGTATGTATGGTCAATTAAAACTATTATTATTTAGAACTTACATTAATAATAATTTTTTAATGCTTCTGTCGTTCGTTTACGTTACACGCACAACAAACCAATCGCCGACATAACCGACTTAACTCGAGACCACGGGCGTTCTGTTCGTAAACGCCATTCGTTTTATGCGTACGAGATTGCGCAATTTAAACGTGTGAACGGAAAAACACCGATGTGTAATCGCACATAGTATCGATTTTAACAGCTGTAGCGGCTCGTGATCACTAACGGAGAGAGTGCGATTTTATAGTCGAATTAAACAAATTGATCGAAACTGCTCAATGTGCTTGTATGATCGCTCTCATCAAAAAGTTATTTTTTTAGTTATTACAATTTCGAAGTGAAAATATTATACTAGTGAAAGAGGAGAACGACGTTGCGACTTACTGTTTCGGGGAGAGGATTTGTCAAAGAGGCAGCTAAAGAAGAAGTCGTTCTGTTCAGTGGCTTTGGTTACCGTAGAGCGCTTGTCCCACGACGACAACGTTTGGTAGACACATCAAACTCATGAAGGGCATGGCGTCTAGAACGGCAAGCCGGTCCGGGGTAGCAGTGGGGTCACCCCGCTCCGGTGATACCAAATAAGGTTTAAATTTAAGTTGGGGGGTCATGTTAATATGCTTGGCCTAATCAACAGAAATCAGATGACTACAATGTATTGTTTCTTCCCTGTTGCTACGAGTGATAATAATCAACAACGACTGTAGGATACGAATTATTTAAACGTTTTGTATCATACAAGTAAAATATTCATATATATTTTCTTATAAGCCCAGTACGCATACATTTAGTTTTTCTGTTTTTAACAGATCACATCATTAAATCTCTTTTCATTCTAAGTTGTCCGACAATGAATACATCGCACGAAAACGAGACGACTTCACTTCAAGGATATAACTGTTCTGAGTAAGTACATCATTCGAAAACTTGTCAAAAGGAATACATAGTTCAAACATTTTATCGTTATCCAGTGAAAACATTGACCAGCACGACGTTATGGGACTGCCTGTATTTGGTGACAAAAAGCAAAAAGCTCAAAGCCAACAGCACAAGAAAAAAATGTTGAAAACGAAACGTCAGCTGGACACATCCGCCGCCAAACAACAACAATGTAAGTTCATTGTGATATATGTGGATATTTCGATATCATCGTTTTTTCGATATTTCATCGTGTACTTCGACGTTCGGCAGGTCTTCCCAAAAATACTGTCGACAGGAATAGGAGTACTGGTACGGGTTCGAACACATATAATATGTTGTTGAACGACCACGCAATGCGGATTGCGAAGCTGGAAAATAAACTCAGCGAGGCGAATGCAAAAAATCATGTGAGATATTACATTAAAATAGATCAAATCCACACGTTTATAAACGTGCGTGTTATGTCGATTTAGGAATTAACTGTGGAAAACCGTTTATTGAAGATTCAAGAATTACGGTATGAACGCGCACTCTCTGTACATGAAGGTAACCAAGCCAAACTGCCACAAATAATTAAGTCGTACGAAGAGGACATTCGCACGTTAAAAGACAGAATACGTCAAACGAAAACGTCCTTTACGGAAATGGAAGGCAGATACAAGTCACAGACTAACGAATTACTGATTTTACGAAACCAACATACACGTGTATTAAGCTTGCCGAAGAAGGAAGAGCCTAGTAATAAAAACACATTGCATGATCGACTGAAGGAAGCCTACAATACGATCAAACAACAGCAAAATGAAATTCTGGTAATCCGATAAAACATGGCCTATAAAAAATATAATATGTTTAAGCAAATGTACTTTTCTGGTTTAGAATTTCAAGCGAAAAGTCGAACTTCAAAGTAAAACGCACAAAAAATATTCGGACTCAGTGAACAAGCTTGAAACTGAATGTCGCAGTGACAACATCGACAACTCAGCTATGGAAATGAAACAATTGAACGCAAGACGGGATTTCGCAAAAGGATCGACCGAAAAATCTACAAGTTTAACGCTTCGGTAAGTGAGTTTAATTTTCGTTCTGTTACATCAACTCACTCGTTTGACCGAACAGTGTCGCGGAACCGACAATACGTGAACAAGGTGATGCCATCGGTCAAGCGTCCAATCAAACTGTCGAGTCGGCGTCTCTTAGACCAGAATTGCCACGTAAAAAATACGACGGTAAATATAAGCCTTATAGAAACCGCGAAAAATGGAACAAATACTGACGTCGATATGTCGAGTGGATGGCATACCGTTTCCATTAAACACGTCGACTGGTACACCACGAAATAATCACGGTGTATTTAAGGCGACAAATGTAAACAGCCGTAAGTAGAGTTCGATAAGTATTTTATGCGTTTCCACATTAGTCTTTACACGCGCCAATTGGTATACCATGAAAAAATCACGGTACGTCCAAGGCGACAAATCTGAATAACCGTAAGTAGAGTTCGATATGTATTTTATTTACGTCTATTACTACAGCCTCCACAAATTAAAAATTGTTAATTTATTTGATGCAAATATTTAGTACGTAATTTGTATGAATTTGTACGACCGTTTTCAGAATTTTTACGGAATCTGATCGTTGAGAAAAAAATGTGTTTTATATGAGAGGCACGTGTAATGTCACCCCACCCTCTCACCTTTCAATCGCACATTTTATATATTTCAAATATGCAAATAATTAGTACGTTATTTGTATAAATTTGTATCACTTATTCTGAATATCATATATCACTCCGTCACTTTCGAAAATTTCATTTTTAATATTAACCGTTACCTTTTTTTATAATTTTGGATCTTTTTAAGTTTAATAACTAATAAATAATATGTATTAATTGTACAAATATTTGTTAATTACTTTTTCTTCGAAAAATGAATAATTTTAGCTTCCCTACTATTTTAAACTACTTGATTTATTACACATTTTTGGCTTCTCTTCTCCTTTAATTTCTTAATCCCCTAAATAGTGTATATTGAATATATAATATGATTTAACTCTAGTACTTTTAATTAGTGTGTAATTTACTTGTACTTTTACTTCTTCAGAAATACTTTGGCTAAACTCGTACAAATCGCTCTTTAACTATAGTACAACGTTAACTTGTATTTTAGCCTTAGCCCCCTCAAAAACGGTTTGAAAAGGTATTATAATATAATGAAAATTTTTTTTCAATGGTAATTGTGTATATTGTTTTAGCGACTTAGCCCCCCCAATAATTTAACCCAACTTCCGTTAATGAGTACACTACAATTTGAACATTGTGATTGATATATGGATTACAAAGGTACGAGCAAACGAACAATGGCGTCGAGCAAAGCTCTGCTCCGAAAATGGAGGCATACATAACGATGTTTTAGATTGATAACAATGTTCATTTTTGTTTAGCGTTTAATAAAAATGTGATTAAAAGATACTTTTGTTGTTTTACTCAAATCACCAACAATTTTCTTTAGTGTAAAGGGACTATTCGCCTACTCTGTACAATCTTTTTTTTAAAATAAAAATATACAATCTGCTGATAACCCTTAATAGGGCAAATGTTGTATTCGCTTTTCGCGTTATTTTTTTTTTTCGTTCATTTCTATATTTTTCCGTTACGCGTGAATCGAACAGATGATATCGTTCGGCCGAAAGAGTCGGTTTCGACATTGTCAGTATTCACTGGAATGCGCGTGCTTAACACATCGTTCTAGATAGGTGTGATTAGGCCTTTTGGTTTGTACTGACGCTGAACGGTCGACGGATTCCAGGAAATATTTTTCAATAGCGTATACATGTGCGCAAATATATGTCACGAAATGTATGTTATGAATTATTATCCCCTTCTCTCTTTCTCGAACGCGCGTGTTTCGAGACGTGTCCGGGAGAAACCGTGTGGAGAACACTCAGATTTAATAAAAAAATTTAAACCGTCGGAAAATGTGAACGCGTTTAACAGGTGATTTTTTTTAACGCTGTCGATGAATAAAATACATATCCGGTTGCGTGTTAAAAAACACAAAAAAAAAAAACATAATATAAGAAAAATAAACAATAAAAACGTAGCGGTATTGTCGTTCGTAAACCTAAACGGATAGCCCACGTGGTTGAACAACACAAAAACACTCACTGGGTTCAACGGCCATCGCAATGGACGACGTGCGTGTTTTCTGTACAGTAGCGTGTCTCCGGACAGATTGGTCTCTCCATATCCTGACGACGACGTTTCTCTTGTTCGTCCATTTGAAGGTCATGTCCCGAACGTTGTGTCCGATCGTGGCTTGGGTCATTTGATGGACCGCCAGCACAGGAATTCAGCCGAGTTTGGCACATCAAACTCTGGGGGATTATGCGTTCAGAGCAGCAAGCCGGTCTTGCGTGGCAGTGTGGTCATTCCGCTCCCGTGGTACCCACTAAGTTTTAAGTTGACGTTGGTGAGTCAACCCGGGTCATTGCACCCCTACCACTATTCTAGCAACCACGCCGAATAATGGTGGGCCATGCTTTGGGATAAGTATTTTCACACATGGCTTATCCTGACCTACATATCCTACTCTCTCCCTATTAAGGTACGCTTTAACCTACATAACCTATCCTACCTATCCTTTCCTCAATATCCGTCTTACACTACGTCTTCCCTTTCGCGAACTCTTTTATCTTCGAAAAAAAAAATTATTTAACGATTTTTTTTGTTGTGTATTTTGATGGCACCCGATTAACAATTTAACATGTTTGGACTAATCAACAGAAATTAGATGACTACAATATATTATTTCTTCCCTGTTTTTTTTTCTTTATTAGCTACAAATATTAAAATTATAATAGCTCAACAATTAAAAATTAAAAATTACAGGTACATAAGATAAAGAAAAAATGCATAAGATAGAAAACAAAATAATGCAATACAACAAAAAACATACAAGTTACTGAGATATAAACTATACTAAAAATTCAGCAGTATTAATGAATTTGAGTGTTTCGGTAATTTCCGGAGGAGATTTGCAGCTGAATATATTTAACGGATTTATTATCGGGAAACTATTATTATGGCAAAAATGAAAAAATTGACAGCGTAAGGTCGGGAGAGTAGGAGAATAAATGATAATATGGGTGAAGTCACATATGGTTTCACCTTCATGACGAGTACATAATGAGGAATTATTTAGTGAGAGGAGAAATGCTAGTAATGGGAGCAAATTATGACCAACCTAAGTCTTGAAAACCTGAAAAAGGTAAATTATGAAACCAAGGATAAACTGGAATTACCGGCGATATAGAAAAATTATTATTTAACGATTACTTTTTGTTGTGTATTTTGATGTCACCCGATCAACAATTTAACATGGTTGGCCTAATCAACAGATATCAGATGACTACAATATATTGTTTCTTCCCTGTTGCTACGAGTGATAATAATCAACAACGACTGTGGGATACGTATTATTTAAACGATTTGTATCGTACAAGTGTAATATTCATATATATTTTCTTATAAGCGCAGTACGCATACATTTAGTTTATCTGTTATTAAGAGATCATATTATTGAATCTGTTTTCGTTCTTCGCTATCCGACAATTAATACATCGCACGAAAACGAAACGAATTCACTTGAAGGATATAACTGTTCTGAGTAAGTACATCATTCGAAAACTTGTCAAACGAATACATTGTTCAAACATTTTATCGTTATCCAGTGAAAACATTGACCAGCACGATGTAATAGAATTGCCTGTATTTAGCGACAAAAAGCAAAAAGCTTCAAGTCAACAGCGCAAGAAGAAAATGTTGAAACCGAAACGTCGATTGGACACATCCGCCGCCAAACAACAACAATGTAAGTTCACTGTGATATCTGTGGATATTTCGAATTCATCGTATTCTTCGACGTTCAGCTGGTCTTCACAAGAATACTGCCGACACCAATAGGAGGACTGGAGCGGGTTCGAACACGTATAATATGTTGTTGAACGACCATGCAATGAGGATTGCGAGTTTGGAGAATAAACTCAGCGAAGCTAGTGCAAAAAATCATGTGAGTTATTACATTGAAATAGATCAAATCCACACGATTATAGTGTGTATATATATATATATGTAACCTAACATAACCTAAGCTAACTTAAACGCGCGTGTTATGTCAATTTAGGATCTGACGGTGGAAAACCGTTTATTGAAGATACAGGGATTACGATATGAACGCGCACTGTCTGTGCATGAAGGTAACCAAGCCAAACTGCCACAAATAATTAAGTCGTACGAAGAGGACATTTGCACGTTAAAAGACAGAATACGTCAAACGAAAACGTCCTTTACGGAAATGGAAGGCAGATACAAGTCACAGACCAACGAGTTACTGATTTTACGAAACCAACACACACGTCTTTTAAGTTTCCGAAGAAGGAAGAGCCTAGAAATAAAAACACATTGCATGATCGACTGAAAGAAGCCTACAATACGATCAAACAACAGCAAAATGAAATTCTGGTAGTCATATATGACATAGACTATAAAATATATAATGTGTTTAAGCAAATGTACTTTCCTGGTTTAGAATTTCAAGCGAAAAGTCGAACTTCAAAGTAAAACGCACAGAAAACATTCGGACTCGGAGAACAGGCTTGAAACTGAACGTCGCAGTGACAACATCGAAAAATCAGCATTGGATGCGAAACAAGTGAACGTAAGACTAGATTTTGCAAAAGGATCGACTGGCAAATCTACAAATATAACGCGTTGGTAAGTGAGTTTAATTTTCGTTTTGTAATATCGACTCACTCGTTTGACCGAACAGTGTCGCGGAACCGACCATACGTGGACAAGGTGATGCGATCGGCCAAGCGTCCAACCAAACTGACGAGTCGGCGTCTCTTAAGCCAGAATTGCCACGTAAAAAACACGATGGTAAATATAAGCCTTACAGAAACCGCGAAAAATGGAACAAATACTGACGTCCATATGTCGAGTGGATGACATACCGTTTCCATTAAACGCGTCGACTGGTACACCACGAAATAATCACGGTGTATTCAAGGCGAAAAATGTAAATAGCCGTAAGTAGAGTTCGATAAGTATTTTATGCGTTTTCACATTAGTCTTCACATGCGTCGATTGGTACACCACGAAATAATCACGGTGTATTCAAGGCGACAAATGGAAATAGCCGTAAGTAGAGTTCGATATATATAAAATTATTTATTCGATCTAATAAAATTCGCCTTCGTTCAGCACATTGCTGTTTGCGTCCAAATTTGAATAATTTGATGTTAAAACTGATAATTGATAACTGTGCGATTTTCTGGTTGAAGTGTCATTCTGTTTATATATTTATCTATAATCGAAACCTATATAGTAATTTTTATTTTTGTTATATTTAAATAGTATTTATTTTTTAAAATGTGTAAAAAAATATTCATTAAATATGTTGAAATTAGGAAAGGGTATCGTTTCTTGTATGATTATACAAGCAAAGATTACTTGAGTGAAAGTTTTATATAATATGGATACGGTCATTGTTGACTAACTTTATCTCAAGTTATCTCGACAAATGTATATTAAGTGCATACTATACATGCGCAACACTGCTTTAATGCGCATTGACGTGTTATTTGTATTTTTCTCACTCATTTGCGTATGCAAGGGGGGGAGGGCAGTTCACTATGCTATCCCTTTGGACATAACAACGTATTTAAATATTTAACTATATAATTTATATAGTTTATTTTGTACGTTTGAATATTGTGTTGCGGATAGTGACCTTAATTCTTATCAATTTGTCGGATAGTAATTTGTCAAACTGAATGTTGTTAAATTAGAATATTTAAAAATAAAAATTGTTATTAAAATACAAATAAATTATTACTGTTAATTATTGTGTACTTTTTTTTTTAAATTTTTTGAATTCGCGAACATACAGTGTATGCTGTGTACAACGCTGTCCTTTCATTGGGTATTTCAGCGTGGTTAGGTTTTTTTTCAACCTAACAGGAAAAAATCTGGATGACAGGTCAGGTGTATACAGGTTGCTGGAGAAGGACAGTCCTCGCGTTTTTGGCGCAAAACAGGAAGGCGGTGTTACAGGGACAATGTCGTGGTGAAGCACCCACTCGCCACTTGTCCACATTTCTGGCCTCTTCTTTCTTACAGATTTACACAATTTTCTTAAGGATTCCAAATAACGAAATCAGTAAATGTTTCACCTTGTGGCATTTATTTGTGGTAGACAACACAATCAGACGTTGGTGATCTCCCACAACGTGCGCCGGACACGACCGACGGTTGCGTTTCGCGTTCTCGAGAGGAGTAGAACGTGTGCTGTGGTAACTCGGTCTGATCAATTCGTTTCCAATAGGAACGCGATGTCGTTTCGGGTATTTAACCGTCGCGGCTTGTAAACAAGCACGCTGATTTTTGCACCTGTCGCCAAAACCAACGCGATTCGAAATTTTTAGCATGAGAACACCGTGTAGACTTTTAAACTTCCACTAAGTCCCTATTTTTTTAATTTTTTTTTGAAGGCTCTGTCAACCATGACAGTTATTTCCAAACGATCAATGAATGGTTGGTACTCGAACTGACAGGCAGAACAATGTTTGATACGATTATTTTACGACAAGACGGTGTTTCACCACACATTTTGCACACGCCTAAATGAACTCGTGCCGGACCGACGGGTTGTTCGATGAGGTTCTCTCAACTGTCCTGCTCCGATGCTCTGCGCTCTGCAAAGGCCAGATCTGATAACAGCTGTACCAAGTTCTGTGGGGTTTCATCAAGCAAGAGGCACGGGAACATAGTTTAGTTAATAATGATCAAGTAAGAAACGGAGTTAGGGTGGCATTTGCACGAGTCGCCTCAGTGTTGCTGAAACGAATGAGCAAACGAACAAAAAACAGCGTCAAATAATGCTCTGCCGTGGCAATGGAGGCATTCATTCAGATGTTTGTATTGATAACAATGTTCATTTTTGTGTAACGCTCAATAAATTTGTGATTAAAATATACTTTTGTTGTTTTACTTAATACCACCTATAATTTGTTTTTAGTGTAAATGGAATTTTCGCCCACTCTGTACAACGTATCGTGTAACGTTGAAAAATATACCCGTAGATTTTTGTCGTGTTCAACCGAACTATATGAAAGAATTTCTGATTGAATCATCACTGTTATTTCCCGGAACCGAAAATATACAATACTTTTCCATCGAAATCGAATAGACTCGTTTAAAAAGTAATAAAGTTAAAAAATCATTCGGGAAAATTACCAATAAAAAAAATCTCTAAATTTTTTTTTACTACGTTTATAATAGTGTTTTGCACCGTGTTGTGCTTAATACGCTGATTCCGGATATTATAATTTTAATAATAATAATATAATAATAACACAAAAATTACTGTAATATTATTTTATTTCATATACGATATTCGCTCTTTTCGATATTCGCATCGCGACTGACTTGTATATTTTCGTTTATATATTTATCAAGTCCGAAATCATAAATTTCGAAGGCGATAATAAATGTCGACCGATGACCGTACACTGCACATCTTGAAACATCGTTTTCAAATAAATATTAGTATGAATTATACAAAAAAAATGCATAACTACAAAAGTAGAACATTCAATAGAAGAAATAGTACGTATAAACAAATTTCCAAATATAAATAATTAATAACTATACTATAACTAATATACAATAAAAACAAAAATAAATCAACTAATAGCAAATAAATTTTGATAATGAATAAGTAAATAGTCCATTTTGTTTTTTTTTTATTATCCACGTTGAATCGTCGACGGTAATAAAATCAAAAAATAATGTGTGCGAATCAAATATCGAAACATATAATAGTTGCATAACAATTAAAAACGCCACTACTATTATATCATGTTCACAATTTTGAAATCGCGTTTATCAAGAATAATTATTTTGCGGTGGCCGACAGTTCTTGAAAATAGATTATACGATATTCAACATTTCAAACTCTGATTATCTAGAACTTACATTGATAATAATTTTTAAACGCCGGGCCGTAGAAACACCGAGATTACTTGACGAACCTTAGCTAATATATACTCGTATATAATAATAGCCTAATCGCTCGAGATCCGCCTGTGAGCCATACGTATTTTCGACTTTCACCATCGTTACGCGCCGTCGGTACGCATGACAAGCTTTTTTTTAAAATAAAAATATACAAACTGCTGATATTCCTTAATAAGGAACATGTTTTATTCGCTTTTCGGGGGTTTTTTTTTTTTGTTCTTTTCTTTTTTTGTTCCGTTTCTCGAGAATCGAACAGATGAGTTCGTTCGGCCGAACGAGACGGATTCAACTTCGTCAATATATCGGAATAAATTGGTGTGATAAGACCTTTTGATTTGTACTGACGCTGAACTATCGTCGGATTCCAGCAAATGTTTTTCAACAGCGTGTGTGTGTGTGTGTGTGTGTGCTCAAGTGTATGTCTCGAAATGTATGTTATGAATTTTTGTCCCATTGTCCCTTTCTCGAACGCGCGTGATTCAAGACGTGTCCGAGGGACACCGTGCCGAAAACATGCAGATTCAATAAAAAAAAATAAACCGTCGGAAAATGTGGCGCGCGTACGAACAATACATAACCCGTAGCTTGTTAAAAAAAATTTACGATTATTTTTTGATTTGTATTTGATTTGTGTAAAAATATACATCAACATTTTAACTTGCATGGCCTTATCGACGGAAAACAGGTGACTATGGTGAATTGTTTCTTCCCTGTTGCTACGAGTGATAATAATCAACAAAGGCGGTGGGATACGTATTAATAAACGATTTGTATCGTACAAGTGAAATATTCATATATATTTTCTTACAAGCACAGTACGCATACATATTTTGTTTGTCTCTTCTTAACAGATTACTTCTTTAAATCTGTTTTCATTCTACGATATTCGACGATGAATACATCACATGAAAACGAGACGACTTCACTTGAAGAATATAACTGTTCTGAGTAAGTACATCATTCGAAAACTTGTCGAACGAATACAATTGTTCAATCATTTTGTCGTAAACCAGCGACAATATTGACCAGCACGACGTAATGGGACTGCCTGTATTTGGCGAAAGAAAGCAAAAAGCTCCAAGTCAACAGCGCAAGAAAAAAATGTTAAAACCAAAACGTCGGCCGGACACATCCGCCTTCAAACAACAACAATGTAAGTTCACTGTGATATCTGTAGATATTTTGAACCCATCGTGTTCTTCGACGTTCGGCAGGTCTTCCCAAAAATACTGTCGACACGAATAGGAGGACTGGTATGGGTTCGAACACGTATAATATGTTGTTGAACGACCAAGAATTGCGGATTGCGAAGCTGGAGAATAAACTCAGCGAGGCTAGTGCAAAAAATCATGTGAGTTATTACATTTATGTAGATCAAATTCACACGTTTATAAACGCGCGTGTTATGTCGATTTAGGAATTGATGGTAGAAAACCGTTTATTGAAGATAGAGGGAATACGGTATGAACGCGCACTGTCTGTGCATGAAGGTAACCAAGCCAAACTACCTCAAATTATTAAGTCGCACGAAGAAGAGATTCGCACATTGAAAGAGAGGATACGTAAAACTAAAGCGTCCTTTACGGAAATGGAAGGCAGATACAAGTCGCAGACCAACGAGTTACTGATATTACGAAACCAACACACACGTCTATTAAGTTTGCCAAAAAAGGAGGAGCCTAGTAATATAAACACATTGAATGATCGACTGAAGGAAGCTTACAACACGATCAAACAACAGCAAAATGAAATTCTGGTAATCCTATAAAACATGGACTATAAAAAATATAATATGTTTAAGCAAATGTACTTTTCTGGTTTAGAATTTCAAGCGGAAAATCGAACTTCAAAGTAAAACGCACGGAAAACATTCGGACTCGGAGAACAGGCTTGAAACTCAACGTCGCAATGATAACATCGACAAATCAGCGTTGGAAACGAATCAGTTGAACGTAAGACGAGATTTCGCAAAAGGATCGACCGAAATATCTACAAATATAACGCATCGGTAAGTGAGTTTATTTATTGTTCTGTAACATTAACTCACTCGTTTAACCGAACAGTTTCGCGGAACCGACAATACGTGAACAAGGAGATGTGATCGGTCAAGTGTCCAAGCAAACTGTCGAGTCGGCGTCTCTTAGGCCAGAATTGCCACGTAAAAAATACGACGGTAAATATAAGCCTTATAGAAACCGCGAAAAATGGAACAAATACTGACGTCCATATGTCGAGTGGATGTCATACCGTTTCCATTAAACGCTTCGACTGGTACACCACGAAATAATCATGGTGTATTCAAGGCGATAAATGTAAATAGCCGTAAGTAGAGTTCGATAAGTATTTTTCGCGTTTCTACATTAGTCTACACACACGTCGATTGGTATACCACGAAAAAATCACGGTACATCCAAGGCGACAAATGTAAATAACCGTAAATAGAGTTCGATATGTATTTTATTTGGTTTCCACGTCGGTCTTTTCACTCTATTTCACGAGATGACAGACTGTTTCCGTTTAGGCGCGTCCGCTCTATGGGCCGAATGTAATACAAAATGCCTTCGATCAGCACACTGCTGTTTGCGTCTAAATTTGAATAATTTGATGTTAACACTGATGAATGACAACTGCGCGAATTTTCGGTTGACGTAAAGTACAGTTTATATATTTATCTATAGTCAAATAATCCTATATAGTATTTCTTTTTTGTTTTATTTAAATTATATGTATTTATATTTTAAAATGTCTAAATAATTATTCATTATATTTGTAGGATTTATGAAAGGGTATCCTTACTGTTATGATTATACAAACAATCATTACTCGAATGAAAGAATTATATAACAAGTATACGGTCAGTATTGACTAAGTTTTTCACAGGCAACTGTATATAAAGAACACATTATACTTGCGCAGCACAGATCTAATGCGCATATTTTTTGCATTGTTCTCACTCAATTGTGTAGTCAAGGGGGAGGGCATTGCACTATGCTATGTCTTTGGACTTATACCAATGTACTACTGATTTGTACTCTTAATAATTATCAATTTGTTTTGTAATAATTTGTCAAACTGAATGTTGTTAAATTTAAATATTTAAGTCTATACAATTGTTATAAAAATAAAAATAAATTATTATTGTTAATTGATGTGTACTTTTTTTAATTTTTTTGGTTTTCTTCCACCCTTTCCACAGCAACACTTCAAAATCCAGTCTGTGCCACTGTTCTCACTGCAGCAAATTCGAGCTAATATATTGGTGGATGTTCTCTCTTAATTCAACACGGACTCGTTTACTTTATCATTGTCAGATTAAACACACGTGAAGAAGAACGATCGTATTTGTCGCCATTTGTTCGCGTTTTTTATCAAATCCAAACATAACTAAATTTTATCTGTTTTTATCACCAAATTCGTGTTCATTTCAGTGCTAGAATTGGGTTAGGGAAGTGATGCAATGAAACGGAGCTCCACTTTTACGTTTAAAAAATATTACCTTTCGGTTACTACAATTTCCAAAGGAACGCGGGGAAACTCTTATGACCAGTACACCATGGAATCGTAGTTAAAAAATGATGAAAAAATTGTATATTTAATGTAATTATTACGCGTGTCGTAAACGTTATTACGGTTTCCTTTTTTCGACATTTGATTCAGACAAGCGTTATTCGAAATCTGTACGTGAAATCTAAAAACGGGATTACACACGAAAAGTGCACAGTGCGTACGAACAGTGTATGTTCGCGGGCTTTGTACATGTGTGCGTGTGAGGTCTGATCAAACATTTCCGGTGCTATTTCAATAACTTTTTATTAAATTTTTTTAACAATTTTCAAATACTATTCCATTCAAAGTACTCTCTATGGCTACGTTTACACTTCTCCCAGCGTTTTTTCCATTAATCCATTTAGTCGGAATGAGCCTCAGACGGGATGCTCATCAAGTGCTCCAGCAAATATTGTTTCAGGATTTCTACGGTGTCAAATCAATGTCCTTATATTGAATATTTAAACCTGGTGAACAGGAAAAAGTCTGGGGGGTGCCAGATCAGGTATTTACGGGTGGCTGGGGAAGGACAGTCATCGCGTTTTTGTTGCAAAACTGGCGAATCAGGAGGGCTGTATGACAGGGTGCATAGTCGTGGTGAATCACCCACTCGACACTCACGCACATTTCTGGCCTCTACTTTCTCAAAGCTTTACGCAATTTTCTTAGAGTTTTCAAATAACGAAATCGGTTAAATGTCTTACCTTGTGGCATGAACTCTTGGTAGACAACACCCTCAGTTGACGTTGAGGGTCTCCCAGAACGTTCGCCAGTCACGACCGACTGTGGTGTTTCGCATTCTCGAGCGGAGCGGAACGTGTGCTGTGAAACCTCATTGCTCCGATCAATTCGTTTTGAAGAATATGCGTTGGTGTTTCGGGTTTTTAACCGTTGCAGCTCGTAAGCAAGCACGTTGATTTTAGTTTCGGTCGCCAAACCAACGCGATTCGAAATTTTTAGCGTGAGAACACCGTGTGGACTTATAAACATTCGCTAGGTCCCTAATTTTTTTTTTTTTTTTTTGAATACTCTGTCAACCAAAACAGTTATCCCCAAACGATCAACGAATGGTTGGTACCCGAACTGAAAGTCAGGGCAACATTTGATACGATTATTTTGTGACAATACGGTGTTCCACCATATACTTTATTCTGTGCGTGCGCAGACGTCTGAATGAACTCGTGCCGGAATGACGCGTTATTCGACGAGGTTCTCCTACTGTCCTGCCCCGACACTCTGGGCTCCGCGAAGCCCAGATCTGACAACAACCGACCACGCTCTGTGGGGTTTCATCTAGCAAGAGGCACGAAAACATCGTAATGTTAATGATGATCATCTGAGAAATGGAGTAAGGGCTGCGTTTACACGAGTCGCCCCAGTGATGCTGAACGAATGAGCAAACGAACAAAAAACAGCTTCGAATAAAGCTCTGCCGCAGAAATGGAGGCATGCATTCAGATGTTTTGAATTGATAATAATGTTCATTGTTAAGTTACCCTCAAAAAATTTGTGATTTAAACATACATTTAATGTTTTACACAATACCACCAACAATTTTCTTTAGTGTATCGGGACAATTCGCTCATTATGTACAACATATCGTGTAAGGTTGAAAACTGCAAACGTAGATTTTTGTTGTGTAAAATCGAATTGAAAACGTACAATACGTACAAAAACGACATCAGAGAGATTCGTTTAAAAAGTAGTAGTAATAATAATAATAATAATAATATAATAATTACACAAAAAATACTGTAATATTCTTTTAACTCATATACGATATACTCTGTGATATTCGCATCGTGACTGACTATATATATTTTCGTTTACATCTTTATCGGGGATACGCTGACGACTTTTTCTCGTCCGACATCGTAAATTTTGAAGGCGATAATAAACGGCGACCGACGACCGTACATATAGTTTTTATTGTCCACGTTGAATCGTCGACGGTAATGAAATCAAAAAATAATGTGTGCGAATCAAATATCGATACATATAATAGTTGCATATCAATTAAAAACACCACCACTATTATATCATGTTCACAATTTTGAAATCACGTTTGTCAAAAATAATTATTTTGCGGTGGCCGACAGTTCGTGATAATATATTATACGATATTCAAAATGTCAAACTAATATTATTTAGAACTCATATTAATAATAGTTTTTGAACGCCGGGTCTTATATACTAGTATATAATAATCGCTTAATTGCTAGAGATCCGGGTGTTGGCCATGCGTATTTTCGATTTTCCACATCGTTACAGGCCGTTGGTACAGGCAAGGTATTTTTTTTTAAAATAAAAATATACAAACTGCTAATATCCCTCAATAGAATGTAAAATGTTTTATTCGCTTTTCGCGTTATTTCTTTGTGCTCTTTTCTATTTTTTTCCGTTTCGCGTGAATCAAAGAGATGATTTCGTTCGGTCAAACGAGTCAGTATTCACCGAGACGCCGCGTGCTTAACACATCGTTCTAGATAGGTGTGATAAGACCCTTTGATTTGTACTAACGCTGAACGATCAGCGGATTCTAGCAAATGTTTATCAACAACGTGTGTGTGTGTGTGTGTGCTCAAATGTATGTCTCGAAATGTATGTTATCAATTTTTCTCCCATTGAACCATTTCTCGAACTCGCGTGTTTCGAGACGTGTCCGGAGAAACCGTGCGGAGAACTCGCAGATTTCAAAAATAAACTAAATAGTCAGAAATTGTGATCGCGAGTGACAGGTGATAATTTTTTTTGACGCCGTTGACCAATAAAATACATAACCGGTAGCGTGTTCAAAAACATTTGACGATTTTTTTTTGATGTGTATTTTGATGTCACCCGATCAACATTTTAACTTGATTGACCTAATCGACAGAAATCAGATGACTACGGTGAATTGTCTCTTCACCGTTGCTACGAGTGATAAAAATCAACAATGATAGTGGTATACGAATTATTAAAACGTTTTGTATCGTAAAAGTGAAATATTCATATATATTTTCTTACAAGCGCAGTACGCATACATATTTAGTTTATCTGTTATGAACAGAACATTTCATTAAATCTATTTTCGTTCTACGTTGTCCGACAATGAATTCATCGCACGAAGACGAGACGACTTCACTTGAAGGATATAACTGTTCTGAGTAAGTACATCATTCGAAAACGTGTCGAACAAATACATTGTTCACTCGTTGCATCATTTTACAGCGACAACATTGACCAGCACGATGTAATGGAACTGCCTGTATTTAGCGACAAAAAGCAAAAAGCTCTAAGCCAACAGCGCAAGAAAAAAATGTTGAAACCAAAACGTCGACTGGACACATCCGCTGCCAAACAACAACAATGTAAGTTTACTGTGAAACCTGTAGATATTTCTAATTCATCGTGTTCTTCGACGTTCGGCAGGTCTTCCCAAAAATACTGCCGACACGAATAGGAGGACTGGAGCGGGTTCGAACACATATAATATGTTGTTGAACGACCACGCAATGAGGATTGCGAAGCTGGAGAATAAACTCAGCGAGGCTAATGCAAAAAATCATGTGAGTTATAACATTGAAGTAGAACAAATCCACAAATATATAAACGCGCGTGTTATGTCGATTTAGGAATTGACGGTGGAAAACCGTTTATTGAAGATACAGGGAATACGGTTTGAACGCGCACTGTCTGTGCATGAAGGTAACCAAGCCAAACTGCCACAAATAATTAAGTCGTACGAAGAGGACATTCGCACGTTAAAAGACAGAATACGTCAAACGAAAACGTCCTTTACGGAAATGGAAAGCAGATACAAGTCACAGACCAACGAATTACTGATTTTACGAAACAAACACACACGTCTTTTAAGTTTGCCGAAGAAGGAAGAGCCTAGTAATAAAAACACATTGCATGATCGACTGAAGGAAGCCTACAGTACGATCAAACAACAGCAAAATGAAATTCTGGTAATCATTTATTGACATGGACTATAAAACATATATGTTTAAGCAAATGTGCTTTTCTGGTTTAGAATTTCAAGCAAAAAGTCGAACTTCAAAGTAAAACGCACAGAAAACATTCGGACTCGGAGAACAGGCTTGAAACTGAACGTCGCTGTGATATCATCGATAAATCAGCGTTGGAAACGAAACAGTTGAACGTAAGACTAGATTTCGCAAAAGGATCTACCGATAAATCTACAAATATAACGCGTCGGTAAGTGAGTTTAATTTTCGTTTTGTAATATCGACTTACTCGTTTGACCGAACAGTTTCGCGGAACCGACAATACGTGAACAAGGAGATGTGATCGGTCAAGTGTCCAAGCAAACTGTCGAGTCGGCGTCTCTTAGGCCAGAATTGCCACGTAAAAAATACGACGGTAAATATAAGCCTTATAGAAACCGCGAAAAATGGAACAAATACTGACGTCCATATGTCGAGTGGATGTCATACCGTTTCCATTAAACGCTTCGACTGGTACACCACGAAATAATCATGGTGTATTCAAGGCGATAAATGTAAATAGCCGTAAGTAGAGTTCGATAAGTATTTTTCGCGTTTCTACATTAGTCTACACACACGTCGATTGGTATACCACGAAAAAATCACGGTACATCCAAGGCGACAAATGTAAATAACCGTAAATAGAGTTCAATATGTATTTTATTTGGTTTCCACGTCGGTCTTTTCACTCTATTTCACGAGATGATAGACTGTTTCCGTTTAGGCGCGTCCGCTCTATGGGCCGAATGTAATACATAATGCCTTCGATCAGCACACTGCTGTTTGCGTCTAAATTTGAATAATTTGATGTTAACACTGATGAATGACAACTGCGCGAATTTTCGGTTGACGTAAAGTACAGTTTATATATTTATCTATAGTCAAATAATCCTATATAGTATTTCTTTTTTGTTTTATTTAAATTATATGTATTTATATTTTAAAATGTCTAAATAATTATTCATTATATTTGTAGGATTTATGAAAGGGTATCCTTACTGTTATGATTATACAAACAATCATTACTCGAATGAAAGAATTATATAACAAGTATACGGTCAGTATTGACTAAGTTTTTCACAGGCAACTGTATATAAAGAACACATTATACTTGCGCAGCACAGATCTAATGCGCATATTTTTTGCATTGTTCTCACTCAATTGTGTAGTCAAGGGGGAGGGCATTGCACTATGCTATGTCTTTGGACTTATACCAATGTACTACTGATTTGTACTCTTAATAATTATCAATTTGTTTTGTAATAATTTGTCAAACTGAATGTTGTTAAATTTAAATATTTAAGTCTATACAATTGTTATAAAAATAAAAATAAATTATTATTGTTAATTGATGTGTACTTTTTTTAATTTTTTTGGTTTTCTTCCACCCTTTCCACAGCAACACTTCAAAATCCAGTCTGTGCCACTGTTCTCACTGCAGCAAATTCGAGCTAATATATTGGTGGATGTTCTCTCTTAATTCAACACGGACTCGTTTACTTTATCATTGTCAGATTAAACACACGTGAAGAAGAACGATCGTATTTGTCGCCATTTGTTCGCGTTTTTTATCAAATCCAAACATAACTAAATTTTATCTGTTTTTATCACCAAATTCGTGTTCATTTCAGTGCTAGAATTGGGTTAGGGAAGTGATGCAATGAAACGGAGCTCCACTTTTACGTTTAAAAAATATTACCTTTCGGTTACTACAATTTCCAAAGGAACGCGGGGAAACTCTTATGACCAGTACACCATGGAATCGTAGTTAAAAAATGATGAAAAAATTGTATATTTAATGTAATTATTACGCGTGTCGTAAACGTTATTACGGTTTCCTTTTTTCGACATTTGATTCAGACAAGCGTTATTCGAAATCTGTACGTGAAATCTAAAAACGGGATTACACACGAAAAGTGCACAGTGCGTACGAACAGTGTATGTTCGCGGGCTTTGTACATGTGTGCGTGTGAGGTCTGATCAAACATTTCCGGTGCTATTTCAATAACTTTTTATTAAATTTTTTTAACAATTTTCAAATACTATTCCATTCAAAGTACTCTCTATGGCTACGTTTACACTTCTCCCAGCGTTTTTTCCATTAATCCATTTAGTCGGAATGAGCCTCAGACGGGATGCTCATCAAGTGCTCCAGCAAATATTGTTTCAGGATTTCTACGGTGTCAAATCAATGTCCTTATATTGAATATTTAAACCTGGTGAACAGGAAAAAGTCTGGGGGGTGCCAGATCAGGTATTTACGGGTGGCTGGGGAAGGACAGTCATCGCGTTTTTGTTGCAAAACTGGCGAATCAGGAGGGCTGTATGACAGGGTGCATAGTCGTGGTGAATCACCCACTCGACACTCACGCACATTTCTGGCCTCTACTTTCTCAAAGCTTTACGCAATTTTCTTAGAGTTTTCAAATAACGAAATCGGTTAAATGTCTTACCTTGTGGCATGAACTCTTGGTAGACAACACCCTCAGTTGACGTTGAGGGTCTCCCAGAACGTTCGCCAGTCACGACCGACTGTGGTGTTTCGCATTCTCGAGCGGAGCGGAACGTGTGCTGTGAAACCTCATTGCTCCGATCAATTCGTTTTGAAGAATATGCGTTGGTGTTTCGGGTTTTTAACCGTTGCAGCTCGTAAGCAAGCACGTTGATTTTAGTTTCGGTCGCCAAACCAACGCGATTCGAAATTTTTAGCGTGAGAACACCGTGTGGACTTATAAACATTCGCTAGGTCCCTAATTTTTTTTTTTTTTTTTTGAATACTCTGTCAACCAAAACAGTTATCCCCAAACGATCAACGAATGGTTGGTACCCGAACTGAAAGTCAGGGCAACATTTGATACGATTATTTTGTGACAATACGGTGTTCCACCATATACTTTATTCTGTGCGTGCGCAGACGTCTGAATGAACTCGTGCCGGAATGACGCGTTATTCGACGAGGTTCTCCTACTGTCCTGCCCCGACACTCTGGGCTCCGCGAAGCCCAGATCTGACAACAACCGACCACGCTCTGTGGGGTTTCATCTAGCAAGAGGCACGAAAACATCGTAATGTTAATGATGATCATCTGAGAAATGGAGTAAGGGCTGCGTTTACACGAGTCGCCCCAGTGATGCTGAACGAATGAGCAAACGAACAAAAAACAGCTTCGAATAAAGCTCTGCCGCAGAAATGGAGGCATGCATTCAGATGTTTTGAATTGATAATAATGTTCATTGTTAAGTTACCCTCAAAAAATTTGTGATTTAAACATACATTTAATGTTTTACACAATACCACCAACAATTTTCTTTAGTGTATCGGGACAATTCGCTCATTATGTACAACATATCGTGTAAGGTTGAAAACTGCAAACGTAGATTTTTGTTGTGTAAAATCGAATTGAAAACGTACAATACGTACAAAAACGACATCAGAGAGATTCGTTTAAAAAGTAGTAGTAATAATAATAATAATAATAATATAATAATTACACAAAAAATACTGTAATATTCTTTTAACTCATATACGATATACTCTGTGATATTCGCATCGTGACTGACTATATATATTTTCGTTTACATCTTTATCGGGGATACGCTGACGACTTTTTCTCGTCCGACATCGTAAATTTTGAAGGCGATAATAAACGGCGACCGACGACCGTACATATAGTTTTTATTGTCCACGTTGAATCGTCGACGGTAATGAAATCAAAAAATAATGTGTGCGAATCAAATATCGATACATATAATAGTTGCATATCAATTAAAAACACCACCACTATTATATCATGTTCACAATTTTGAAATCACGTTTGTCAAAAATAATTATTTTGCGGTGGCCGACAGTTCGTGATAATATATTATACGATATTCAAAATGTCAAACTAATATTATTTAGAACTCATATTAATAATAGTTTTTGAACGCCGGGTCTTATATACTAGTATATAATAATCGCTTAATTGCTAGAGATCCGGGTGTTGGCCATGCGTATTTTCGATTTTCCACATCGTTACAGGCCGTTGGTACAGGCAAGGTATTTTTTTTTAAAATAAAAATATACAAACTGCTAATATCCCTCAATAGAATGTAAAATGTTTTATTCGCTTTTCGCGTTATTTCTTTGTGCTCTTTTCTATTTTTTTCCGTTTCGCGTGAATCAAAGAGATGATTTCGTTCGGTCAAACGAGTCAGTATTCACCGAGACGCCGCGTGCTTAACACATCGTTCTAGATAGGTGTGATAAGACCCTTTGATTTGTACTAACGCTGAACGATCAGCGGATTCTAGCAAATGTTTATCAACAACGTGTGTGTGTGTGTGTGTGCTCAAATGTATGTCTCGAAATGTATGTTATCAATTTTTCTCCCATTGAACCATTTCTCGAACTCGCGTGTTTCGAGACGTGTCCGGAGAAACCGTGCGGAGAACTCGCAGATTTCAAAAATAAACTAAATAGTCAGAAATTGTGATCGCGAGTGACAGGTGATAATTTTTTTTTGACGCCGTTGACCAATAAAATACATAACCGGTAGCGTGTTCAAAAACATTTGACGATTTTTTTTTGATGTGTATTTTGATGTCACCCGATCAACATTTTAACTTGATTGACCTAATCGACAGAAATCAGATGACTACGGTGAATTGTCTCTTCACCGTTGCTACGAGTGATAAAAATCAACAATGATAGTGGTATACGAATTATTAAAACGTTTTGTATCGTAAAAGTGAAATATTCATATATATTTTCTTACAAGCGCAGTACGCATACATATTTAGTTTATCTGTTATGAACAGAACATTTCATTAAATCTATTTTCGTTCTACGTTGTCCGACAATGAATTCATCGCACGAAGACGAGACGACTTCACTTGAAGGATATAACTGTTCTGAGTAAGTACATCATTCGAAAACGTGTCGAACAAATACATTGTTCACTCGTTGCATCATTTTACAGCGACAACATTGACCAGCACGATGTAATGGAACTGCCTGTATTTAGCGACAAAAAGCAAAAAGCTCTAAGCCAACAGCGCAAGAAAAAAATGTTGAAACCAAAACGTCGACTGGACACATCCGCTGCCAAACAACAACAATGTAAGTTTACTGTGAAACCTGTAGATATTTCTAATTCATCGTGTTCTTCGACGTTCGGCAGGTCTTCCCAAAAATACTGCCGACACGAATAGGAGGACTGGAGCGGGTTCGAACACATATAATATGTTGTTGAACGACCACGCAATGAGGATTGCGAAGCTGGAGAATAAACTCAGCGAGGCTAATGCAAAAAATCATGTGAGTTATAACATTGAAGTAGAACAAATCCACAAATATATAAACGCGCGTGTTATGTCGATTTAGGAATTGACGGTGGAAAACCGTTTATTGAAGATACAGGGAATACGGTTTGAACGCGCACTGTCTGTGCATGAAGGTAACCAAGCCAAACTGCCACAAATAATTAAGTCGTACGAAGAGGACATTCGCACGTTAAAAGACAGAATACGTCAAACGAAAACGTCCTTTACGGAAATGGAAAGCAGATACAAGTCACAGACCAACGAATTACTGATTTTACGAAACAAACACACACGTCTTTTAAGTTTGCCGAAGAAGGAAGAGCCTAGTAATAAAAACACATTGCATGATCGACTGAAGGAAGCCTACAGTACGATCAAACAACAGCAAAATGAAATTCTGGTAATCATTTATTGACATGGACTATAAAACATATATGTTTAAGCAAATGTGCTTTTCTGGTTTAGAATTTCAAGCAAAAAGTCGAACTTCAAAGTAAAACGCACAGAAAACATTCGGACTCGGAGAACAGGCTTGAAACTGAACGTCGCTGTGATATCATCGATAAATCAGCGTTGGAAACGAAACAGTTGAACGTAAGACTAGATTTCGCAAAAGGATCTACCGATAAATCTACAAATATAACGCGTCGGTAAGTGAGTTTAATTTTCGTTTTGTAATATCGACTTACTCGTTTGACCGAACAGTGTCGCGGAACCAACCATACGTGGACAAGGTGATGCGATCGGCCAAGCGTCCAACCAAACTGACGAGTCGGCGTCTCTTAGGCCAGAATTGCCACGTAAAAAACACGACGGTATATATAAGCCGTATAGAAACCGTGAAAAATGGAACAAATACTGACGTCGATATGTCGAGTGGATGACAAACCGTTTCCATTGAATGCGTCGACTGGTACACCACGAAATAATCACGGTGTATTCAAGGCGACAAATGTAAATATCCGTAAGTATTGTTCTATAAGTTTTTTATGCTTTTCCACATTAGTTTTTACACGCGTCGATTGGTATACCACGAAAAAATCACGGTACGTCCAAGGAGGCAAATGTAAATAACTGTAAGTAGAGTTTGATATGTATCTTATTTGGTTTCCACTTCGGTCTTCTCACTCGATTTCATGAGATGACAGACCGTTTCTGTTTAGACGCGTCCGCACTATCGGCCGAACGCGAATCTAATAAAAAATGCCTTCGTTCAGCACATTGCTCTTTGCGTCCAAAATTGAATAATTTGATGTTAACACTGATAATTGATAACTGTGCGATTTTCTGGTTGAAGTTGAATTCTGTTTATTTATTTATCTATAACCGAATCTTCTATAGTAATTTTTTTTTTTTGTTATATTTAATATATATGTATTTATTGTTTAAAATATCTAAAATAGTATTCATTAAATTTGATGAAACTATGAAAGGGTGTCCTTGCTTTTACAATTATACAAGCAAAGATTACTTAAATGAAAGAGTTATATAACATGGATACGTTCAGTGTCGAATAACGTTATCACAGGCATGGCTGGGCAAGATACACTAAAAAAAGTATCTCGCTACTAGATAAAATATAAATTTATTTTTAGTATCTAGATACAAGATACAAAATACTTTAGTTATTGAGAAATGATACTAAATACCAGATACATATTTTGGAGTTTCAATAAAATGTACACCAAACTTTCATTTAATTAATGTAAAATTTATTAAAGTTTGAAATTACCACTTTACATGATTTCATTAAATAAAATTGTACAAATTAAATGACTACAAATTTTGAAGTTAATCAATGATTATCATTAGTATTATAAATGACATTTTTTTTTCACCAAGAATAAAATCTTAATTACCCTTTATAAATACTAATTTTTCAAAAGTATTATCTGAAAACTTGAACATACTTGGAGAATGAATAAAACCTGAAAAAGAAAACAGACGTTCAACAGGAGCTGAAGAGTATAGAATTGTGTTATATTTTATAAATTATTGTTTTGTATTTGGATAACTATTAAGAGAATGGTGTGTTTTATGTTTATCATTTAAAATGTTTTTAATTATAACATCATAATTGTTGAATGTATCTTGTATCTTATAACTTTAATAGATACTAGATAAAAGTGAAAAAATATCTAAATACAAGATACAATTGTATCTCAGATACGTATCTTAAATACTTGTGTTCTTAATTCTTATGAATTTGTTTGATAGTAATTTGTCAAAATGAATGTTGTTAAATTAAAATATTTAAGTCTGAATAATTGTTATAAAAATAAAAAAAATTATTATTGTTAATTGTTGTGTACTTTTTTTTTTTTAATTTTGCCCCCCCCTCATTTCAAAGTTCCGGCTATGCCATTGTTATCATTGCAACACTTTCTCGCTGCACGTTTCGACTATCGCGATGTGCTTGCACAGCGACGCTCCTCGTTTGTATGCCACGTCTGTTGTCCTGAGAGCGGTCCCGACTTCGACGGTGTACGTTCCTAGATCGGATTTACGGGCCGTAACGAGATTACGAATTAAGATTTCGCTCCGTAAAGTCCTTTCGTCAAGACAGTTGTCGAAATCATCGTTCGGATCGGTTTTCATGACGTTCTACCGTTTCAGCGCTTCTGTCGTTCGTTTACGTTACACGCACGACAATTAGTTGTCACAACAAACCAATCGCCGACATAACCGACTTAACTCGAGACCACGGGCGTTCGGTTCGTAAACGCCATTCGTTTTATGCGCACGAGATTGCGCAATTTGTGTGCTCGTGTGATCGGACAAACACCGATGGTGTAATCGCGCGTAATATCGTTATTATCAGCTGTGGCGGCTCGTGATCGCCGACGGAGGGAGTGCGACTTTATAGTCGAGTTAAACAAATTGATCGAAACTGCTCTGCATGCTTGTATGATCGCTCTCACTAAAAAAAGAAGTTATTTTTTTAGTTATTACATTTACAAAGGAAAACGACGTTGCGATTAATTGTTTCGGGGACAGGATAAAGGTGGCTAAAGAAGAAATCGCTCCGTTAGGTGGTTCTGTTAGGCTTTGGTTACCGTAGAGCGCTTATCCCACGACCATTACGTTAGGTAGGTACATCAAACTCGTGGGGGCACTGCGTCCAGAGCGGCAAGCCGGTCCGGCGTGGCAGTGTGGTCCCCACTGGTACCCGTGGTACCAACTAGGTTTTAAGTTTACGTTGGTGGGTCAATTCGGAGCATTACACCTCTACCAATATTCTAGCAACCACGCCGACTAGTGGTGGGTCATGAAGTGGGACAAGTATGTCCCACAAAGCTTTTCCTGACCTACTTATCCTACTCTCTCCCTATTAAGGTACGCTTTGCCCTAACTTACATACCCTACCTATCCTATTCTCATCCTTCACTACTCGTTTTCGTGTATATACGTATAGCCTTTTCTTCCTTATCGTCTCTTTCGCGAACTCCGCTAGAGCACGATATCTCGTCGTCGTTTCCACAAATCTGAATAGACAGCACGGCCACTATTCCTCTTTCTTGCATACCTCATACCTCAGCCTTTCTCTTTCTTCTCCTACAAACGGATACATAAATAAAACATGCTTCATCGTTTCCGGTCCTTCCCTACACCTACATTCAGCACTGCCTACCAAACCAAAATTAGCAAGTTTCCCATTGAAGTTTCCGTGTCCTGTTAAACGCTGTGTATTATAGTGGTCCAATTCCATATATATCCATAGCCTTCTACGCACGTCCATCTCCACTTGTCCGTACTATCCCGTCTTACCTGTCACCCATTAAGGATCTCCTCCCTACCATTCTTATACGCTTTTGTTATGCTAATTAGCGGCTTCCGTTGTGCGCTCCCGAGTAACTTTACTGTCTTGGCGGTCCTGACCCCCCTAACCCAAATTTCCGAAGCATATTCAAACCTTGGGAGAAACACAGCGCAGTATATTATCTCCGTTGCCCTCTGTCCCGTTCCCCCGTTTGCTGACGACGCTCCCCTCATTCTTGTGAAAAGGTCCTCCGATTGTTTCGCCTGTAGTGCTACCAGCAGTTTCCTTTATAATCGATTAGCACACGCAGATATTTTGTCTGCTCGTCGCTACAAATAGCTCATCTTCGAATGTAAATGAAAATCCTTGTTACCTAACCTAACCCTTTCAGTGACATGGCCCGAGTCTTACGGGTCGAAAATTTTAGCCTCATCAGCCCCGTCCCAAAGCGTCAGCGCCGTATACGGCCAGACACGACGCGATCAATAATATTACCTACGACAACACGATCGTATTTCACACGACGTCACGTCGACGAGTTCTCGAATTTATTTCCTCTCATCGACGTGATCTAATATTCCTTTCGCCTCTCCCCCCCCACACACACACACACCAGTTTAAACGCCCCGAAATAAACGTGGCGATAACATTACGTTTTGCTCTCTCTCTCTCTCTGTCACTCTGTCTCTCTCTCTATCTCCCTCTGTATTGTGACGCGCGCGCGTACACATAAAACCACGGCCGTTTCGCGCACAATACAATATATTTATACCCTTCGTGGGGAAAGAAAAGAAAACTACCGTCGGCCGAATACGTCCTTACGGGTTTCGCTCGGGCACCTGTACGGCGTATATAATATACATATTGTATTGTGTACACGTACGCCGCCGCGGGGTGTCGCGTATTATTTGTTATGCACGAACACGATTTCGAATTTCTGGGTTGCTGCGTGTCGGGTGTACGACGGAATAATAAAAAATAATAATAATAATAATAATAATAACGATAATAATAAAAATCGCGTCGTAAATAAATTCGACACGGTCCGTATAAATTACGACTGTACTTACCGATCGTAATCGATGTTCGTCCGGGGGAGGAAGAAGACACACGTACGCGGCGTAATCAAAACGCTTTCGCGTCCATAATGACGGATAACACGATTGTACGATACGAAACCGTGTGCGTCGTGAATTCGATAACATACGCACGGGGTCGGTGTTTAGGGGACGTTTCGTTTTCGTCGAATTCTCGATCCGTAACGATAATTGTATTTACTCCGGTTTACGACGATTCCGAACGAATACGATTGAATGCGATTCTCGTCGCAGGCATGGGCTTGCTCGAGGAGGGTTCAAACTCCCTCCCTCCTCCCCACCACCACCATATCGACGACTTTTGAAAATATATTGTTGTTACGTACTTAACTGCATTCTAGATATCATGCGCTGATATCAGACAATTTTCAAGACATAATTTTTCGTCTTCTCAGCAATCCTGTATTATTTGATAATAATTTTAATCATTAGATTAGAAGCCTAACCGTTAAACATACCCAAAATCATTAGATCATATTTATATTGATTCCTTTTGAAATCGGGATTCGGGTATTAATTAGTTAACTATGGTTTTCAATTTTATATTAACGTTAGACGGGTCACTATCATGTTTTTGATTACGTATTATGAGCAACGCTTCAAAGATTCTTCGTCAGGCATCTGGAAGATGCATTTAACTTATATTATAACGACAAGACATATCGCATAATACGAATAATAATAAAAAAACATTTCAACAATTCCTGAACACGCCTTTGGTCGCAGGGGACGAAAGAGAGACTCGTGTTTTACCCGAATTGAAAATATTCGTTTAGGGGTAGGCACATACATATATATATAGATTACTGCTTAACGTCAATCGTTTCGAGCTTTGAAATTATTTATTTCGTTTTAACTATTTAGATTTTCAATAAAACCGAGTTCATCTAGTGATTTTCGAACTGTTACCGCGTCTATCGAGATCTGTAGATTTACAATAACTGGCTTGTAAAAGCCCGAAACTACAGTGCGCGTTCGTAGTTTGACCGCATTATTGCGTGCGTATGTCCATATGGAATTTCGGGCATTTGTACCGACTGCGGTCGTAGTTTTCGAATTATCGAATAGTTCGATGAACGGGAAACGACCGGAACGCAAAGGAAAAAAAAAAATGCCTTTACGGTCGATTACGTGTTAAAACCACTTCGTGCCGACGAAGCGAATGAAACGAACACGACTGACAAACATACAACTTGTTCGGAACTTCGCATAGAGGTTAGTCAATATTAGCTTATTAGATTACCGCGGGACGGCCGAACGGGCATACGTGAGACCAGTGGCGGACAAATGATTTAGTCATGGGGGGGGTTGAATGGATGAGAATGATTTTTCAACATGAACTTGATCATTGAAAACATAAATCACAATTTAAGCGAATAAGTTCACTTTAATAAATTATTAAATCTATTTTTTTTTTTTTTTACCAAATCATCTAATACTTCATCTGTGGCGGGGGCGAACCCCTTTTTTATTATTTAATAATATAATTTTCTTCTTTTTTTTAAATCATTATTAAACAGGTAACAAACGGCATGCTGTTAAGACTACCACATACTAACAAAAAGATCACGGGGAGGGGGTTATTATATCCTTCATCCCTCCCACCCCGTTCGAAAAATCCGACGTTATCGCGTCCGACTCGCTCGTTCCCGCGGGATTTTTCATTTGCGAAACGCGGACGTGCCGGCTACGAATCATCCGTACGGGGAAAACGGACGGACGGACGGACGCAGGATCGGACTAGGCAACCGGGGAAAGGCTCCTAAATGCGGCCACTATGAATACGATTGCAGGTGGCCTCGGGATTTGATGCAGACTATTTATTTCGACATGACAGGTGGGAGGAGGTCTGCCGACAGGCCGCCAGTGTTGTTGTTGTATTTTAAAAACAGAATGGATTGTTGACATTCTTATCGGGTTACGCGAAAAAGCCCACAGAGACGGAATGTACGATTGTTGAGATCGTCGAAATGACGTTCGTAATTCCACGTACCTAACGATTGTTATTTATATTACGAATAATCGACAGAATGTGACCCATAGACTTATTGTATATATTGTACTTTCGGCGTTCCGGCGCAGTTTTTTTTTCTATACACCATGCCCGGTCACATTAAACAGATTGTTTATTTTTATTATTTTTATTTAAAATTTTTCTTTTCAAGGAGGTTTAATATATTATCTGAAAACATTGTTACCGTTGTCATTTTACCATTTGGGAACGTCGAATACATATTTGATCACTTTTATAACGTAGCATGTTGGTGTAAAATATGGATTTATGTGATAAATTATAAAGTGTACCAATACGTTAGAGAAAACAGGCCTAATGCGACTAATATGGATTTAAACAAAGATATTTTGGAATCTCTTGCATTCGAAGAGATCGTTCGTGAAGTAGTCCGGCAAAGTACCGTGTTGAAAAATGCATTGATAGTATATATAAAAAAAAAAACTAAATATTACACGAACTAATATTTTTATGATATTGATTATCGTGACAAATACTAGTCTTAATATTTTTTCCCGGGCCGCGACGGAGAGCTATTCCGACACTGGACGGACGGTACGGATAGTACGGTTCTCGGCTTGTACTCCTCGTCAGCGATGTCACGAGTCCGGATTTTCGAGGCCAAACCACGAACTCCCGCACGGAAATCAAATGATCTGAATTAATTCGTAACGTCCGCGTGTTCGTCTCGTTTAAAAAGTCTAAACGATTAACGATTAATTCGTCAAATAAATAATATAGGTGTTTAAAATCAACAAAAAAAATTTTTTTTTCGGTAATAACGAACAGATGGGCACGAATATCGTTTTCGTCGGTACGATGTTCTGTGGCCACCCTATAATGGTCGGTCCCTCGCCGCCGTCGCCGAGTTTCTCGACGAACACAACAGGTGGTATACCTATGCCGGTCACGCGGCCCGGACAACGGTCCAGTTAGGACTCGTAGACGTTGCGCCGGACGAAAAAGAACACGCCCAAATTTTGCGGATGCAGATACGCGTTTGTCATTACGACAGCGTGCGAATGTCGTGTGGCGACGGAACGACCGACCGGCCGATCGTCCATATCGACCGATTTCCGTATTCGTGACGTCGGAAGAAGTGTGTACACGACCGTCGTTTCTCGTCCAACGGTCTTGCCTTCAGACAGCCAGTTAGTCCGGACCTGGTTAGTTAGGTCGGGACAATCGATTTTTTCTCTAATTCTATACGTGTATTTTAACCGTAGAATCATTTCAGTGAGTAAATGAAGCGACTAAATATCGTTTATAGCCGTAACGGCAGTATGAATTTTCTTCTATTCGACTTATCCTGTGTGAGAACGTTATCATTGTTAATTTAGGTGTCACTGAACCAGGTTAACTTTTCTCGACACCGGCACGGACGGAAAGAAGTTAGTAATTTGTTGTGCGTGTAAAACGTTTTTCCACACCGGACGCGTGAATAATTCATGTTTTAGTGAACTGTAACTCGTATCTTAGCGTCTAACTAACCGATTTACAAATAAATATAACTAATGACGCCGCGTAAGTGTACCATTCGACCGTATGAAACAGAACATAGTTATATATATGTAACCAAGTTAGTAAGTCAAAACTAAGGTAATATGGTTTTGGTAAGACGAAATAACCTGTACAGAGACGATCGATGATTACCGAATCATGACTTGAATACGAGCGACACCATTAAAGCAAAACAGACACTTGTACACCTAACCTATTCGTAGATTATCGTACACGTTATTTATATACATGCATTATGCTTAGATAATAAAGATATGGCTAGGCAATACTATTGTATTCAAGTGTGCTCGAAGAAAGAGCTAGTTACCAATATGGTTACTGTATGGTATACAATGGTATACAACGTAATATAATTGATTGTAATTACTTAGGTATTAGAATTTATCATGAAATAAGAAAAAAAAACCGATGAATTAACCACAAAAGCCAAGTATGCTAAATTAATTCTATTTCAAAATCAACAGTTGTGTAAAACATTAAAAACTATTATACATATTAATGTCAATATCTGTATCCGTATTCTATGGGATCAGTCCGATATTATGTTATTTGAAATATATCATTATAAAGCTATATTATCATATATATTTATTATCATTTATTTAATATTTAAAAAAAAAAAATTATCGTTTAACAATTACCAAGTAAAACCATACAATTAAAACCATGAACAACCACTGTGGTATCTAGCGTTCTCTTCGGATTCACAACACTTCATGTATTAGGTATAGACATGGTCCATCCATAAATTTATTGTCTATGATATTACGTAGTAACATCGATTAAAATGTGATGTGTAATCGTTAAACAAAAACCGTTAGCCACGTCAACAGGTTACATTGTCCTAGGAATGCCTGCAGTTTTATAAACTCCGATGATTCTGCGACGACGATAAATCGACCGGCCAAAATGTCCATAAATTTTTTCAATTTTTTGTTAATGGTATGCGCTAAAAACTCCGAAAACAGGGATCCGTACGAACGGTACAACGTGAGAACGACGATACAATTAACACGTCACGTCGTAACTGCTGATCTCGACGAATGGGGCGTAGCGACGAGACCGCACTTCCTAACCCCCCCACCACTTCTTGAAATATTTACGTGTTTGGAAAAAATTGAATTCAAACAACTTTTCAAAAGGATCGACACAAGCAAATAATACACTTTTGAATATCCGCAGGGAAATCGACGGTGCGGCCGACGAAGTAATCAACGAAATTGCTGACAATTTTATTTGTAATTTTCTTTTGTTTTTCAAACAATTTCATCGTGAAACTTCGCCGAAGCGCTTTGTTAGATGTTACGCCCGTTTCGTTTCGACACAAAACGATTGAATCTTTTTTTGAAAAATAATTCAATTGGGCTATTGACGTTCAAAAACCCCTCCGAAAATGTCTCTTGCCACGTCGCTGTACGAGACACCACGGCTTATTATAAATATATATATATATAAAACAGACGGATACGTATTTGAAAAAAAAATGTATCAAAAAAAAAATTTTAAAAAAATCGTCGAAACACGGGGCACTTGTACGTATTGTAATTACTCGTCGTGTGGAAACGGGCCCGTCACATTGTCGAACATGCGTATATTATTATTATTATTACGGTTTTCATTGTACGAGTACGCGTACACGCATACGGTTCCATACAACGCGTGTAGAATACGTTTTTTTTTTTCCACACAGACACACACACACGCACACACACACACACACACATCGTATCGTATCGTATTGTGTTCGGGCACAAACAGGATTGAGGTACCCCGTTGAACAATGCGATGAAAACGTACGCGCGGCCGTCCGAAAGGGAGTACGCACTGCGTAGGCGTACAAATATTATGTATTTTATACGACAAAACGACTCGGCGGGGAGACCGTCTCGTTCGGGCTAACCTGTACGCGCATAAAAATACCTGTTGTATGTTTTTATCGAATGCGTACGTATTATATACAATAATAATAGTAATAATAATAATAATAATAATAATAATAATGCGCGTCATACAGACCTTATCGACGAGAAAAAAAACAACAACGTCCGTATATATATATATATATACACACACGCGATTTATCGGTTTAAACGGTTTTGTTTGCATTCGCATTGTACGAGTCGTGTATATATATATGTATATGTATGTGTATGTATGTGTGTACGTGTGTGTGTGTGTATAGTCGGACGTTGTGCTTATCGTGTTCAGAATTTCAAACGCATAAGATATCGATTGAAGCGTCCGCCGCCGAGACGTTCGAAATGTCGGAGAACTGACATACGAGGCGTGTGACTGCTAAACGACGACGGCCCAAATGCGATTTTCGATAACCTAACAATTTTCCTCTTCTGCGTATGCTTCCCCCTTTCGCGTTCGATACATCGTCCCGTTCCGTAATTTCCCATCGGTTTCGTAGCAACGTTGGAAATCCTTCTCGTCCACCGCCTTCGACGCATCTGTCGATATTGTTTTCCTCGGCTTCGACGGGACCGTGAAGTGTGTCCCATTTCAATGCGCTTTTCAATTTTCGAAACAACCAAAAGTCACGCGTAACGAGATCTGGCGGATACGGGAGTCGTCGTAACACCGTTCATATCGAAAAATACGACCGACACGGCCTTAAGTCATCGACAGGTAGGCAGCTGCCTCTCCTGCGAGATTTTCCGCTCCGTCGAGATCATGTCTATTGTGTCTACCGGTTTTTAATAGTATTTGACCATGTTCAATAAGCATGCAGTTTCAAAATAGTAAATACTAAAATTATATCGTACTCATCAACAACCGTAGTAAAAAATAATTATATTCATACTTTTCTAATGATAACACAGCTTCAACTGTGGTCACTGGTTGATAGCTTACCGCAAACCAGTCACAATTCAAGCGCCAGAATTGTGGCCGGAATATTGTTACCAGATGACAAACAACAAAAGTCTATTATTATTATTGTTATTCTTAAAAAAATGTTGTGGTATCTTTATGTTTAACCCAACGCGTAACCGTATAGAACAACGTACGCTATGGTCCAATAGAACCATATCCTTGGCAACGGTCGTTTATTCGGGGGGAGGGGTCCGAAGTCTGGACCTCCTTAACTAAATCTTTGGCTTGCCGGTCAAGAAGACCCGCGCACGCTTACCGTCTTTGGCTTGCGAAATCGTTCGTGCCGCTCGAAAACGGCGACACACGACCTCGTCTCCGTGTTACGCACCCGTCGACAAACGAAAACTCTCGGCCCGCAGATTTAGGCCGAGTCTCGCCAGAAGTCCAAAACGAACGTTTGTCGAAACGGTTTGTTCGCACAGCGCGAACGCACACCGGTTGCTTTATGGCCGACGCTCACGAGTACTACTGGACCGGGTATCGTTCGGTGCGATTCCGTGCGGATAGTCTTCATGAACATACCGATCTCATTTCCCGTGTCCGTGCCCGTCTTGGTCTCGTTTTTTCTTTTTTTAAACCGTTTTACATTTCCCCCGTCTCCTGGTCGATTTTCCATACGCCAAGTGTTTGTACGGAGTAAAACGCGTTTGATGATCGACGTGCGATTTTATTCGTACATTTTCTTCTTTTTTTTATGGATAACGCTTCTGTTGTTTCGAACAATTCAGACGAATGTTGTTGCTGTTATTTTTCGCCGTCAAATGATTAAAAGATGTCAATTGGTTGTTCATGTAAAAGTAATGAAATCGAAACGTCTGTTTTTACGTAGAAAATCGTTGAGAACTAACTTCGACGAAACTTCTCGCTTCGACCGCACATGGTTTCGGATCGAATTCCCTGTGGCCAACTTCCCTGGACGTTTAGCGCTTTTTCCATCCGATTTTGGACAACTCGGCGAATATAAATACCGATTCATATTTATGGCCGCAAGCACCTACGGGTCAAGTATGTCATTGACTGACAATTCTTAGCCCGAGTCGATTCGAGACGGACTTCTTAACGTCAACGTTAACTTCGGTTTTTTGAAATCTACTCGCAGTGGTCGGTCCGTAAACGGGATTTATGATGTGCGTTTTTCGCGCGAAACGGACAGATTGAGTTTAACGAACTGTCAAAAGTGAAAAAGAAAATAGCGAAAAGTCGATAACACGATTTGGGTTTCGAAAATCATACTGACCCAGTTTATAATCGTCAGCCTGTCGGATTCGGATCACGTAGATAACACACGTTTTACGATTAGTTTTTGTTTATCGATTTATTACTCTCCGTTACTTCCTAATCGACACTATAAATATCGCGCGGCGTACCAAAAATCAACAACAACAACCGGAATAGGAGCAAATACAGGCAATTCGAATATATGCGCCCCAACCACAAAATTTTTTTTACCCTTTTTGAAAATGTCAAACCATTATTTATTGGGTTTTCAGACACACATGTATTTATTTGTTTGAAGATTTATTTTTACAGACATAGAGAATAAAACAAAACACGTTAAATAGTATTAAATGAACGAGCGTCGTACAAAAATCATACACATTTTTCACAATCATAATTGCACTTTTCTCGATTTGACAAAGTCATCAATAACAATTAACGTTTTGAATACGTGAGCTGAAAATATGGTCGACCAATATTTTTATTTTTTAAAAAATATCTCAAAGTTTAGCGCCCCGCCCTTGTGCTACGGCTCTGACAACGACGACGACGACAACAGCGCCAACAACACACTTCACCGTCGAAACCGGACGTTTCTTGAAAGTCACTAGTACCGACGGTTGACGACGATTATCTGAACGTGTCGTACGGCAAATACCGTTCGCAATCACGACGTCGGAAACGTGACCGACGCGATTTAACCTAACCTAACCCGACGGCGCGTCGAATGAAATTTATCGGTCTGTGTTCCCCCAGTGACGGACAAAGCCCGTCGAAACGAAAACAGACTTTCGATAAAACGGACGAATCGGTTATCGGACGTTTAATGTTCACGAGAACCGAGTTCATCCGTCTTGGTTAAAGCCGCGGTTCCCCGTGCGTGTTGCAATCGGTACGAAGATATTTTCGTTTAAGACGACGGGAAGCGATGTACTCAGGGTCGGACTAGGCCACACCGGGGTACCGAACATTAAACCTAAATGTGACCACTACGAATACGATTGCAGGTGGCCTCGGGATTTAATCCAGACTATTTATTTCGACATGATAGATGGGGGGGGGGAGGAGTCTGCCGCCAGTGTTGTTATTGTATTTTAAAAACCGAATGGACTGTTGACATTATTATTATCGGGTTACATGAAAAACCCCATAGGGACGAAATATACGATTATTAAGATCGTCGAAATGACGTTCGTAATTTCACATACCAAACGATTGTTATTTATATCAAAATCGAATAATCGACAAAATGTGAACCATAGACTTATTGTATATATTGTACTTTCGGCGTTATTCGCGCATTATTTTTTCTATACACCAAACCCAGTCAGTTTAAATAGATTATTTATTTTAATTATTTTAATTTTAAATTATTCTATTTAAGAAGGTTTAATATGTTGTCGGAAAACATTGTTTCCGTTGTCATTTTACCATTTGAGAACGTCGAATACATATTTGATCACTTTTATAACGTAGCGTGTTGGTGTAAAATATAGATTTATGTGATAAATTATAAAGCATAATAACACGTTAGAGAAAACAAGCTTGATGCGACTAATATGGATTTAAACAAAGATATTTTGGAATCTCTTGCATTCGAAGAAATCCTTCGTGAAGTGGTCCGACAAGGTACCGTGTTAAAAAATGCGTTGGTAGTATAAATATATAAAAAACTAAATATTATACGAACTAATATTTTTATGATATTGATTGATATAACAGTCTCATAGAGGCCTCAAAATAAATTTTTTTCCGGGCCGCGACAGAGAGCTGGTCCAACCTTGGACGTATTCCGCGTGCACGTCGTTGAATCGTGTTGAACACGGTTTCGATATGACGCGTTTTCTATTTTATTATTATTATTATTATTATTTTTTTTTTGTAGATTTCCAAATAAGAGAAAAAAGACGCGCGAACGTTTCGCAGACGGCCGACGTCCACATTCGATATAACAAAACGCGAATAAATGTTGTTTACGACGAAACCGCGACACAGGTGCGGTTCTCGTCGTGCGCGCCGTCGACCGGATTCGAATTGGAACCGGTTAGCTCGTGTGCACGGACGGCACACTCGAGGCACATTACACATTCGGCCGCGCGTAAAAAGTTTTTATCTTTGAAATTTTTTACGCCCCATCCGTCACGACTCGCCGTCGCTCGTGTTCGATAAAATTAATTCGAATACGCCGTCCGCCGTCTCGTCGGTCTTCATCGGGCGAACTTTGCTCTCTCCGTTCCGTTCGTCGTCTCGCGCGAAAACCACGTGTAACGTCGCAGTGCTCGAACGGGTCGTTTTAAAATAGCGTTCCAAACGAAATATTCCATATCACAAAACCGTCGGTATCCTCCCGAACCCACCGGTTTACCACTAAATACATAACCTAATTTCTAACCGTATTCTTTTTTTTGCGATTAAAAATCGCATACAAACCATACTGTAAGTAAATCCGGGCCCTCGTTGTATATTAGAATTCATAACAATTTTAATATAAATCATGACATTTCATTTTTCATTTTTTACAAAAGTACATCTAAAACATTGGGTACACAGCTTCTATTTTCTGTTATACACCTCTATAAAGTATCAATTATTTTAGTTACCCTGAAAAAAGTTCAAAACACGAGTGCACTGATTTATTGCAGTATAATATAAAAATCAACATTTTTTTTTTTAAAATTATTTATGAATAATAAAAAAAAAATCAATATTATTATTTTCAAACTTCCGCACGTCTACCTAGCGACCCGATCTTACGAAATGAAAATAACACACGCACAGATCGTCAACACGAAATCATGTAGTAAGAAATCTAAAATCATTTATATACCTATACCGTATAAAGACACGGTTACTGGGGTTGACGCGACTCGTTTTTCGTTTTCTAATTTGAATTAATAATTTGTGTACATTATGTTTGTTTCCCCCGGGCCTCGGCACCATAGTGACCATACTGGCTGAAGTAAAACACTATTGAATTTTTTACCATGTTACCGCGTGGAGTCCTACGGGACTGACCATCTTCGGGAATGTATTATGAGCACAACCTCCGTCCGGGGAAAAAAAATTGCTCGTGCGGATCAACAGACGATCGCGGACGCGGTGAATCCCCCCCTCTCCGTCCGGCCCTTTCGGTGTACTGTCGGCCGGCGAAACCGGCATGGGACCAAAACGATTCGTACGCGGCGGCCAACAAATACGGGTGAGCGGTGTATTACGGAAAAAATCTCGTCACATACGTACGTTTACAACATCTAACCGTTCTGGACGGACGTTACGCCGTATTGCGGTGCGTTGACGGCGGACGTACGCAGGAAAAAGTTTTGGATGGTGTTCTTGAAAATCGATTATCGGAACTTTCTTTTTTTCGATAAACATACAACAAATTTGTTTATTTGTTAGTGTTAAATGTTTATTTTGTTTTAGCCGGTGTTCCACAAACACAGTACTCTGTCAGAGCATAACATAACGTTGAAATTGAATAAGTAAATAACCATTTTTTTTTTTTATTTTTTTTTGGTGGGAGGGGGTGTTTCAATAAACTCAAAACACCCCCGCGAGTACGTGGTTGGCGGCGAACGACGAATAGAAAAACCAAATACAAAAAAAAAATTGGACATTTCGACAAACGACGGTCGGGTATAATCGATTGCAAGTCGAACCGTTGTCCACCGTTCATCGATTCGTCTTGCGCACTCAAAAAATCGAAGACGCCACAAATGTTTATCGTCGTCAGGTCGGGTCGGCAACGTGTTTGGGGTGAGGGCGGGGAAGGCGAAGGCGGCTCTAGGATTCCAATTTTGGAGAGACGGCGCAACACAATTCACTCGTTTCCCTGATGTGATTTGTTCAACGGTCAGCTGACGTTGGAAAGTCGACCGGATCATGATCATCCGTCCACACCCTCGCCAACTCGCATTGTCGCGGTTATAGTGCCATTATATACTTTACTCACGGTTTCGTTAACGTGTTCATTACTGGCCGCGCGGAATGGACGCGGTTGAGGTAACTGTTACCATTCTTAGCACGTAAATATCCAAATAAAAAAATTTTGTTTATCAAACAAAAAAAAAAACACACGACGTTCCAACGGCCAAGTGTTTGTCCGTACCATTACGCCTCGCCTCGTGACTCGCGACAACATCAACTCTTGTCCAAGAACCATCATCGACCCCCAGCAACACGTTTAAGGGTGCAATCACCGAGCATATAAGAGACGGATGGTAAGACTGCTGATTTTTTTCGTTCAGATGACGCTTTGTTGGTATGGTCGCGAACAATCGCCGCGGTGCAGTGGCGCCCAAAAAAAGGGGGTTTAAGGTGGCTCAACCGAACCAGGTAAATTAGGGGATGATGTCTTCCTCGTGATTTGCGTGTCCTAAATTATGGTTTTCGAAACACATTCAAAATTTTTTGAAACTATGTACAATTTGTCGGGGACTAAACCTCCACAGTCCGTCTCGAGCGACGGGCGGAATGTCGCGTGTGGTTATCGCGTTTTTCTGTGAAAAAACAACAAAGCGGACCACCACCGGCACCACCACAATGTGGTCCGCTGTGTAACGCTGTTGTCACGTCACGGAAACGACGTCCGTACGCGCCCGCGTTTATTAATACTCGTTTTTGTTAACCGTGTCGCGTAGCGCGTGTGACGCGAGCGCGTTTTTCGTTTTTCGTTTTTTATTTGGAAAAAAAGACAATCTGTACGCGGTTTCGCGCGATAAGTCGTCACGATAACGGACGGTACCGTTAACCACGAATCGTTTGATAGAGCAAGTCATCCATTGAAATATATCGGATTGATGACCTAGGTGTGAACGAAAAACATTACATTTCTCGTATTCGTTTATCTATTTATTTAATGGTTTTTATTTTTTTTTCGAAGGAGTAAGTCGCGATTTCAATTTGTTTTTAATCTGCCAATGGGGAGTCGTGAGCGACATGATTTTCAGACATGGTTTGAATTCGTACCCGGTGAATGTTTCGTGTGAAAACGCTTGTAATGCAGTATCGCAAGTTCGTTTGCAGTTTTAATATGTGAACCGTTGTGAAGGGCCTGGTTTGTTATATACCAGTAATAATAATACGCAGTGTTATGTTCTGAAAACGACTGAGTTGGACGAATGTTTGAGGTTAGCGGTTTACGGTACGTTCTTTTCCTCAGTTTTTCCATCGTCGTCGTGTATATATATATATACATTATGTGTGTTTGTGTATGTGTGTGTGTGTGTGTGTGTGTGTGTGTGTATAAATATACGTGTTGAGGCATCGCGACCGCTACGACGTCACGTTACCGCGGGAGTTCTATTAAAACGTTGGCCTCGGGCCATCGCGTATCTCGCGGGGGGACTCGCGCGTACGGTCGTTATTTTATGTTCCTACCCGTCCGCCCTGCCGCAAGTACCGATTTCTTTATTTGTTTGTTCATTTCGTTCTTTCTTTCCCGAACGACGCGCAATACCGACGTCATCCGTTTCGATTCGTAAAAAACGCGGACTTATTTATATATATATATATATACGTGCGTATCGTACAAAAGGTTATTTAAAACGACGACGGCGACATGTTTTTTTAGCGTTTTCCGTACCCGTTTCAGGTTTTTTTTTTTTTTCGTTACTACAGTAGACATCGATTACAACGAGTAAATGCAAAACGGCAAATACAGACGATTTCATTTCAATTATAATCAGTGGTTGAATTGTGAGTGGGGGGGGTTATTAATTAAGACCGAGTAGCCGTTCTGGTTTTTTTTTTCGAATGTTCGAGCGTACCTCTACGACGGAATATAAAACAATACTGTTATATCGACGAAATAACATATTTAATATTCCCGCCAGTCGCCATTATTTCATATGCCGGCAGATTCGCGACTATCGGCCTATAAGTTACCTACACTTGTATTTCATATTGTCATTTGGTGGATTGAGACAAGCTCCGCGCCTCATTTTCCACGCCCGGTTAACGCGACGGACGGCGGTGATGAACTTCTCGGGTGCCTACCCACGCCGTCTATTGAAACGTATCGAGGACGCGACTGTTTCCCAAGCCTTCAGTGTCACTATCACACAATTCTCGAATATTGAAATCGACGACCAAACGCTTTTTTTTTGGGGGGGGGGGGACGCTCGAGAATATCTTACGAAAAGAACGTCGGCCGGACAACAGCGAAAAACGTGACGACCACCCGGCCGGTAACGAGTTGGCCGGTATGGTTTGTCGTTTCGCGATTCCGCGCCGTTCGTCAAACGACAATTTTCGCACGACTTCCGTCGGCCGCGCGACCGGACGGAAATTGGTCGACGGCTCGCCTAGCCGCCGTTCTTTGTTCGACGTTCTCGCGGCGACCCCGACCGATCGGCTTTGCCGCTCTTCAACCGCGTCGCCACAACGTCATAACGTCGTTCGCCCGATCTACGAGATCGTACCGGTGCCGGGCGCGAACAACAGTCCGTGCGGAAACGATTTTAAAAAAAAATTTTTCTAAAAAAATATCGCATGTCGCCCGCGGAGTGAGTCGTCCACGCCGCTATGACGTTCGAGACCGTCACGTCGCATTGCTTTCGGATATCGACTTCAGATACCAACTAACGTTGTCATTACGCGTCCTGTTTTCAATAGCGTTTTGGCGTTTGGGTCTCGTAAGGCGCGTACTTACAGGCGGCCATCGGGAAGTTTCCGACGCGTCAACGTGTTAAACGCGTGTGTACGAAGTAACACTGGCGCCGGGCTATAGATCGCCACCGAAACAAACGGGAAATCGTCCGAAATCGGATATCCCGTGTATCGAGTACGTTTTTTGATCGCGTTGATCGCGTCGTTTCGCTCCGGTTCGTGACGATGAATAATCTGTTCGTCGAACGTCATATCCTACCGGAAAAATACGTGCGAAAATCCGTTACGCTGTTCGAAACGGGAACGACGAAATAAATACCGCCGCGGCAGGTACGTGATCTGTACTCCACGTGTCCGGTGTTCGAACGTGTTGCGTTCGTTGTTTTCCGTATTTCGACGTGTTCTTTTGGCAGACATGAAAAGAAGAAAAAAAACAACGTGATAACAAGCTTCCTCGTCGTTTTCTTTTCGTTTTTGATCCGACGAGGACGTCGGGGCAGTAATATTTACGATATTAATTATCGCGTTGAACGTAACGGATATTAAGTTACCGTTCTACACTCACGAGACAATAATATTTCCGAAATAATTTACGGAAAACTCAAAGCGAAAAAGCGACAAACGTCCACTGCGACGGGCACAGTTTCTCAAGTATCGGGCACGTTGTTGTCGGACAAGTCGGCGCGTTTCCTATTGTTTTTCTTTCGTTAACATTACGACAAGGCCATTATATTAGAAAAAACAGTTTATTAATACAAATATTTACAATAATCTAAATTATCTAGAGTTACGGATGAAATTAATGATTAGATAAATAACAATAGGAGAACGTTGATAATGTGATAAGAATTTTGAGAAAGGAAACCTAGAGAGGATAATCGTGAAAAAAGACGTTGTCTGTCGGAGAAGAGAGGGGGCCAGTTAAATATGATACGGTTAAAGTCAACAGAACGCCTCCTCTTGGTGTACGGGACATAGAGGAGATGAGTTTAAAGAAAAGCGATGCGGAAACAAGGCTGTGTCCGACGCGAAGACGGGAAAATAAATTAATAAGCCGTTTAGGGATGTCGAGACCTAGGCACCACGGACGTAGAGAGGGACGACAGAACAGATTTTTATATGCCAAGAAGCATAATTGAAAGAAACGGAGGACCATTTGGATGGTGGTTGGTCGGCGCGTTTTCCACGACGTTAGTTTACGTTGCTCTCGTGTGGGGACGGTTCTGAGAGATTGCGTCGAGATTTTGGCCGTTCGCTCGCCTAGGACTGAAACGGTCACGCGGATACGCGAAGGCGGATTTCGTCCGCCGGACCGACGCGGAACGTAACGCGTCACACTGCGAACGAACGGGCCACGGGTACAGCTCGTTGTTGTTATTGTTTTGTTTTTTCTTTTCTTTTTTCTAAATAAACGTGATATCATACAACGTCGTCGTCGTCGTCGTCGTCAGACGTTTGGCCGCCAACAGACGAGAATAGATCCGAGAGTCTCGGACGCGATCGCACGGGTTTGACGACACGCATCTGTTAATTACTTCCTTAACACCGTACCCGTCTACGTGAATTAGCGTCAACACGTGCACGCGGATCGTGTTTCGAACTGTTAGATTCGGTCTGACGAAAAAGTGAAAAAAAAAAAAAAAAACTCGATCCCGGCGAAACGCGCCGTGTGTTATCATCGACATATGATGTGATATTATAATTTATACGTTTTTATGTGGAGAACGGTGAAAAAAAAAACAGCTCCCCCGCAGTGACGCCGAACTAAATTTAAATCGGAGGGGCAAAATTAACTTTGCGACTGCTCGCCACTACACCATAGACCAGGGGTGGCCAATTTTAATGAAATTGAGATCGATTTTTTAGTTACTTTTTGATTTTTCGATTGTCGTGGTCGACATTTGATTTTATTTACATCGAAAAGACGAAAGTGAGTCGCGATCGACCTGTTGGCCACCCCTGTCATAGACATTAATTTATGATATATGTATATATTATTTTTTTTATAAAATAAGTATAATACGACGAGATACATAAAAAACACATTTGATTTAATATTAATTACTAACATTTAATTGAAGTTTAAGAAAATTTAACTTAATAAAACCTTTTATAATTTGAATTTTCTTGTATATTATCTTGTATTTGGACCATTAAAATTTAAAAATTTAGCTCACAACTCCTTAAAACCGGCCTGTTTTGTTATACCTACCTACCTAAATCTACGTTATGACTGCTAAACTGCTTGTGTTGGTGAATCGGTCATAGCTCATTAGGTTATAAATTAAAATATTAATTTATAAAAACCTGAAGTTAAAATATTTGCATAAGTTAATACCGAACAGTGGATCACCGCCCGTCTTAAAAAAAGCGTGGGCGGCTGCCAATCTTTGAGTATAAGTTCGGCGTCACTGCCCCCTGCACACCCTTCCCCCCCACACACACCCGGACGGTTTTCGTTACGGAATTTTAACGTATATACGTTTCAACGACACATTTCGATTCGAATATTATAACGATACGTAAATATTTCCCCCGTCCGTGTGTCGTAGTCGTAACACGACGTTGTTATTACGAATCGTGTATACGGATTACGTCGACGGAAAGTAATCGACGCTAGTCGATTTACTGCGAATGTCGCGTGATACGCCGCAAAACGATTTACAAGCGATTATATATATATACGTTATGTCATTCGATGATAACAGCAATATCAATGTTTATTATGTAAATTATATAACACGAATCAGTGGCGTAGTCAAGATTTTGAAATGGGAGGGGGGGCCAAAGCCAAAAAATTTGAAGAAAAAAAAATACTCCTAAATTAACAATTATGATTTATTTTTATTTTTATAACAATTGTTTAGAATTAAATATTTTAATTTAATAACATTCATTTTGACAAGTTAATTTAGAACACTAATCCGTAGCATATTTTTCAAACGTATAAAATAACCTATATGAATATGTAAACACGTTGATATGGCCAATTGGTGGGTGGAGGAAAATGGCCCACTGCCCCCCCCCCTCTATAGCTACGCCACTGACACGAACAATAATATACGTATATACATACGGACATTGAGTGTCCTTATCAATCGGGGATCGAGTTCACACTACCGACCGTAGTAGCAGTAGTCCCAGTAGGCACTAATGTCGGAAGACGTGAGTACACGGTTTTGCCTTCGGGAAGGCACGAGCTTCGTTCGCCCGAGGCGTGCTCGTCACGTACCGCTTCGATGACCACTTTGACGCGCAGTTACCGTACTAGGACCGACACTATCGGCACCGTAGGTATACCACGACCAGAGGCGCACACGGGACTGTTTTCCGAGACCCTCGAAGGTCGGGGCGATGTGACCGGCGTCCAGCTTGCGTGGCTTTGGATCTTGCTTATCCCCGCCGCCGCGTAACCGGTCCCGACAGAGGATTCTGCCCGCGGGATCGATCGGCTCTGGCTTAACCCTCGCTCGTGGTACCGGTCGAGGTGGCGCGGACTGAGCCGGCCCGACCTCGCGGTTGTCACACACACTCGGAACTAAAACGTTTCGCGTCCAAGGTCGTTAACAAGACGCGGATAAAAAATATCGTGCGCGAAACCATCTCCCGAGTAAACCGTTAACGAAGACCTTTTTTTTCCCTACTTTTTTTCGTATTCTCTCTCTCTCTCTCTCTCTCTCTCTCTCTCTCTCTCTCTCTCTCTCTCTCCCTTTCTCTCTCTCCTCTCCCTTTCTCCCTTCCGCGGTATTTCCATTTCGCACCAAGTACTTCGCAGCAGCCGTGTGGCGCACGTGAGTGCTCGAATTGGGCGGTGGAAGGGAGGACGCGAGGGGACGAAACTTCTCAAGTGCGTTTCAAAAAAACAAAATTAGCGTCCTTTTATTACGATTTTCAAAAGGAACGCGGAGGAGCGCTTATAACCAGTATACCCGGGGGGGGGGGGGCTAAACATTTGTATATTTGATGTTATTATTTTTAATATTATGAATACGTTGTGTTGTATTATCTTGTATATCACAGAATATTATTAATATATTATTATTTTTAGATTTACTCACAGATGCATAATGATATAAGACTGTTAAATCTGTGGCAACACGAATTTGGCGAACCGTTTTGAAAATTCCATTTTATTAGTGAACATCATGTGCCGCGACGTATAGCGTGAATACGTTATGATTTTTTTTTTTTTATAAGTTGTGATAACATATTATCATACAATCGATTCATACTTAAATTGAAACGTGTTTATTAGTTGCTTGTTCATATAAAACGTTGTGGGATGGTATTCTATGAAAAATTGCATAGAGATATTTTTTTAATTGAAGAAAAAAAAAGGAATACGGTTAGAAACTCGGTTATGTGTTATTGATAATAACGAGGGATGTTGGATACCCACGGTTTTGCGATATGGAATAATTCGTTTGGAACGCTGTTTTAAGATTTGCAATCGAGCTCCGCTACTTTACGTTTTTCGAAAGAACACGTGGCTGAGTCGTTTTTATTTTTAACGTTTTCGTTAATTAACAGTGGCGGCGTGTTCACGGAATCTTCTCGTCGTCGTGTCGCTGACGTCGTTTCTTTTTTACGAATATTTTTATTCGTCGTCCGTGTGCGTGTGTACGTGTGTGTGAGTTCGGGTATTATTGCGATACGACCGCCGTAGATCACGTAAGCACGACGTACATATATAATTAGATATCATTTAATTTCGGTACGCGTTCAGAGAACGGTCGGAAAAATACGCGAAAAAAAAACCACAACAACAACAACCAAATTTATCGTTTTCTCGTACGCGTTCGCCCGAAAACGTATCGACGTTTATACATATACAACGACGGTATCAATAGAACGATACGACAATTTCTCGGTTTATTCGGTTTTTTATCGGTTTTTATTTTATATTTTTTTCGGTAAAATACCAGGCCGTCGTTACCGAGAAAACTTCCACGCGATTTAATTTTCATGCCGTCGACGACAATACGTACGGTGTGTTTGATTGAATTCAAATTGGTGAACATTTTATTTCCGGTTGATTTGCGCCGAACAAAAATTACTGCTCAACCGATAAACCGTCGGCAACGCGGAAACCCCGTTGAAACAGCCACTGTAATAACGACTGCTAGTCAACACGTTACACAAAAAAAAATGGTGAAATATATATTTTGGAAAACGGTTCAAAATACGCAACGTAACGATTTTACCCGTGTTTCGTGAACGTTACAAACGATGTTGGGACGGATAACCTATTTAGTTGTCTAGATAAAAGAGAAAGATAACGACGGAAGGATTATCTAAGATACAGTTGAGATAAAGGTTTTTGATCAACGCGAAACAGTATGAATATTAAATAGTAATTATTATGGAACAATGTACATAATATAGTATTCATTGAAACATACCGAATTTTTAAGTACTTACCTGTTTTCAGTAACAAAATTTGTGAAATACAAAAACAATTAATAATGAAAAATTATAATTGAAGAGGAAATTGTTTTGTTCCGTCCGTGTCGGCGAATATTCCGGAATTAATCCGTTTGGTTTTTCCAAACGAATCCCTTCTCGAATATTCTCGACGATGGTCAAATAAATGAATGCCGCCGTCGTACTGGAGGTTCCTGAAACCCGTAACAGTTTTTCATTTAGCGGCGACCGTTTTTCACTTCGATCGTCCGACTCAACCCGGGTCCATGGGACGGTGTTCAAATCAAATTGTACGAATAGTTTCGTTTAAATGCACTTATGTTGTCTACAGCGATACATCCCATCGGAGACCGTAACGGTAAGTCCATAATTCTTTGAAAAATTCGTTTGTTCCAAACGTACGGAAACGTATGATGCAAACGAATTGAAATTATCGCCTAACGTGTGGAGCCGATTTTAGGTATCTATAAATAGATTTTCATCGAGCCAAACGTAAGCGTGATCTTCTGTTGTCTTATTATTATCAACAAACACAGATAATGTACGTTTTTATTTTGAAAAAATACGTACCTAGTTTGAAGAGGTCTAAGAAGCGATGCGACATGCACCGAAACCGTTAGCATGCATGTCATCCTAGTTCAGCAACCGCGTCTTGTTATACGGATTTCAATAATCGATCCAAACATGTACACGTAATAATAATAATAATAATAATATTAATAATAATTTACTGAGGCTAATTTGATCGGAAGGATAAAAACATATCGCAAGACGCATTATAATAACATAATTACATACCTTTATGTACGGTGTACACCTACGTAAAAACGAGTGTACGTATTATATATAATTAGTATTTTTTTTTTTCTAATGATTTTTATCAGTAGAATGTATTTTTTAATTTTTTTTTCGCGCATTGATACGACGTTATTTACAAAAAAAAAAAAAAAAAAACCGAGTACACCGAACGTATTGTGTTCGCGACGATAACATCATTCCGCGGTAACGTGCAACGGACGTGGTTACCGATACGCCGAAGCTCGAGAGTTAAGCGTTCGCGTTACGTAATCATAACCGAACGGTTTTTTGCGACGGACGTGGCGCAGTGCACGTGGGCGAGCCAAACGCCGTTGTCTCTGTCACGATCCGCGCGGTGTTGTCCCGCCTGTTCGAGCCGCCGGCATAAAACCGAAGCCGTCCGAACCGTCGTCGATAGGTTGGGCCAACCACCTAACCCAACACGCAATTAAAAAGAATGGACGCGGAGACCGTCATACGGTGATCGACCGGTACCACGGGCGAGGGCCAAGCCCCGGGCTCGGGTCAACAGCAGACCCGGCCGACCCTTCGGACAGCTTCGACCGTCGGGATCGGTTACGTGGTAGCTCTGGTAGATCTATGTGGTAAGTGGCCTCGCGAGCTGGACCGAGGGACGGTCGGGACCGCGTTCGCCGGTAGTATAAGTACGTAAACGACAGCGCTGTCGGCGCGGGCTGTCGAAACAACAACTCTGATAGCGGCTAAATAGGATTTGTCGCCCGTTGAACTCCGGTCACGGTCACGTTAACGTTTATAAACCTGGTTCGCGGCCGAAGCCTACCGACCGCATGCCTTCTATCAGCGCGAGACTGTGGAGACGGCAGAGCAGGACTCGATCGGCCTCATTCCGATCGAATCCTGGATGTTCTACGGACTTAACCTTTCAACAAAGAGGCTCGACTCAGTGAAGCGCCGTGTCGGCTCATCTTCCTCCCACCGGGTCCCGTAGTTTGGTTACCATCTGGTACCCGTCCCACAGCTACCGCGTATTCAGCCGAGGCAAGTTCCTTTAAATTGCGAGGCACTGCGTCCGCAACGACAAGCAGGTTTTAAGTTGACGTTGGCGGGTCGACCCGGGACGTCACACTCCTGCCCCTATCCTTTCTGACCTGCCCGTCCTTAACCACCCCGTGTGCTGATCCTACCTGCCTATCATCGTCCTACGGAGCCCGTTTTCGTCGGTATGTTCACGCTTTTTCCTGATCGCCTCCCTGGCGAAGACCACTAATGTTCGATAACTAACCCTTGTCTCCACTAACTCGCGCACCTGGCCAGGCCACTCCTCCCCGCTCGGGCAATCTTTCGCCGTCGGCCAATCCCAATCGCTACCTAGCAGGGGGCACCCAAAGACCATGTACTCTACAGTCCCCACGACCCGTCAGGAATTCAGGTGATCAGGTTAGATCGGATGCGTCCACCTTCTCCGGGTCATCCCACGTATCCGGCCACCCGTCGACGATGTCTTCCCAACGCGCTCGCATCTCATCCGTTCAGATCTCCCAGTTCTCGAGTCGCTCTCGTCAGAACCGGGCCCAGTTCCATCTGAAGGTCCGACGGCACGGCGAAAAAAAAACCCCTACCCGACGCGCACAGGTGTCCGTAGAATGGGTTTCTCGTTTGAATTCGTCCGAGACAAAGAAATCGCGTTGCGATCGTTGCTGCTGGCACACATACGCAGCGCGCGCCCGACTCTGTTTTTCTTCTTCTCCTCCTCCTCCTCGACTCTTACCGTTTGCGGGCATGGCGATTATATCGATATCATCATCATCATCACCATCATCATAATCATCATCATCATCGTTATTATTATTATTATCATTCTTTTTTTTTTTTCCACCACGTAATGTTATTGCGGCTAGTTCCGTACGCACAACGGACGGGTTTTCGAACACGAGATAACGGGCCGAACGAAACGATACACGCGCGTTTCTTCTGTTGTGTGTACGCGAATCGCCGTGGTATTATTTTCATTAGACCGTAATTATACGGTCGCGTTGCCCGAGGCAACTAGGAGAGAAAACATCGCGGCGGCGGGGGAAAAAAAAAAAGAGTTGATATTCGCGATGATTTGCGGCCATCGTCCTCCATACACACACACACACGCACACACACACACACACACACATGCACGCACACACGCACACACACACATATATATTACGTGACGATAATAACGTATCGTAAGCTATACAGCCAGCGATCCCGGACGCGTCGTCATAACTGCAGTTTAACGTGTAGAGCAATCGTACGCGCGCACGACGCGTTCTCGTCTCTACGGCGGCCGTACACAATCGGCGTCGGGCCGAGTAAAAACTGGGTTATAATATAACTAGATAACCAGTGAAATAAAAGTAAACGACTTGGTACGTTTAAAAAAAAAAAAAAAAAAAACCCCGCCGTAATCTCGATTGTTCTATTTCCTTTTTTTTTTTTTTTTTGTGTGTGCGCGAACGTCTCGAATAATAAAATATCGAATTCTACTGTTTTTCTGAACAACACGCCAGGAACGCCCAACAAGACGTTTCAGTTATTATTCAGTTTTTATCCTTTTGTATCCGTCTTTTTAATTCTTTTCCGGCCCAATAAGCACCGACCATGTTCGAACTCGTGTCACGTTCGTTATTTTTCTAACGTTTGGTTTGTATTGTATGTGTGTATGGTTCGGTGTGATAAATATCTGCGGAATTAACGCCGCGGATGTACAACCCGCCGAGAAGAATCGCGCAAAAGCAAACATAGTAGGGATTTTTTCCTCGTCAAACCAAATACGGAGATACTGAATAAACATTTGCCAGGAAGTTTTTCGAATTCGAGGAAGAAAATAATTGTCACTGGAAAACGGATCGGAAACAACGGCGGGTCGGGGGGGGGGGAAGAGCGAACGTTAAAAACCAAACGCCCAAGAGGGTTCGGGAAACGTCGTCGGTGTGGACGAGCACGCAACAAAAATACACGCGTAACACTCGTGACACTCATTGCAAATGGATATGAAATGATATGATGGGGTGGGATCAGGGGGTGGTGCTTATAATGATTTCCCAACGAGGTGAATTCCGTAGAACTCTACGCAGTTATATGGTAAAAAGTTTATTTGTACGTGGAAACAAATAACATGTTTTACATCTCGGTTTGTCGTCAACAATTTATAAGATCAATGAATACTAAACAACAATAAACCTATCGTTTCGTAAACGTAAACGCAATATTTTATCTGCAGTTTTTCCCATCTCAATGACGGTGCCATCTGGAGTTATATTGTTATGTCCCTGTGTGAATGTTTAACACTGATGGACCGTCAAGTCCGATTTGTCCAGTAGTATCTCGTGAATAAGTTTCAATACGTCGTATTGTTGAAAATGAACGATCTCCTGTGGCTCGGATAACTTATCGGCAAAACAGTAATGATCACCGAATAAACGATTTTTGATGGCGTTAAATTTTCACATCACATATTTTCATGATAAATCATGTTCATTATTCTGTCGTGTTATAAACGCATTTATCCAAATCCAATACCCATAACTGATATTATGCCGTGACGACCATGACCACCAGTATGCCGCTGACTGTAAGACATGGTTAAAATAGATCGAATGAAGGAAGACACATCGGGGGAGTGTTGTGACCCCTTAACCCCCAGCCCCCCTGTGTGCGCCACTGCACGTGAACCTACCGCCTCGAATACACGCATGCGATCGTTTGTTACGTAAAACGAAATCGTTCGTATTCAACCGATCAAAACTTAAAAAATTAAGACCATTAATTCAGTTTCGTTATCGTGAAAATTGTAATTGAATCGATTGATTTTAATATAATGATTTGTGGATTATGATCATCGAAAACGTTAATTCGGTCTGCTCCTGCGACCCACGCAGGGTTATCAAAAATACACGTGAGAACGCGACTTCGCTTTGCGATAACGAAATTACTCGCGAAAGACAATCTACACGACGGTCGGACTACATCGGACGGACGCGCGTTACTTTCGACACTGTTGCCCGAGACCGTGCGTAATATTGTATTTATATAATGGCTTGTAGCGTACACGTGTCCGGCACGTACATTCAGGCCCGGACTCGGAGGTCTTCGGCCCACTATTCTCGATAAAACAACGGTCTCAAAACCTACGTCCAAAATAAATTAACCAAACATTACCATTTTTTTTTTTCAGCTCAACAATTACTTAAGATGAACTAAATACAATAAATAAGATACTATATATGAATGATGAGAAAAAAAAACTATCTACAATAAAAATATGTGACTAAACTAATATAATATAAAGCAACCGATAGTAAATTACAATTAGTATAAAGTTAAATTGAATATCCAGCAGCCTTTATAAATTTTTAAATTGCTAGAATTACTTGGGTGGAATGCGAGTTGAGAATGTTATGAGACTCTATTGGAGATATATGGTTAAGAGCTAAAAATTGAGATAATTTCTTACGTGGGGAAACGAGCGCCGGGCAGTCCCACATGATGTGGTTGAAATCACACTTAACTTCGTCATCGTGATGTACACCATTTTCGTAAATAATATAACTAAGCACCTTAAATTTGTTGTATAACATAAAATTATGGAATTTGTAAATTTCAACATAATTGTTTTAGTTATTTTCCAAACGGTCCATTGTGCTGTAGAATAGTAGCACAGCGGCCCAGTCCGGCCGTGCGTACATTGTACGTAAATTTTTATTTATCATACGTTCTACATCCTCTTATTTCCCAAACACTAATATGCTCTGAGACTGCACCCTTCACGCACATATTAGGGGAGTCGAAGATGGTACTTGGGCAAGTCAATGTTGGAAGGGACGGCTTGCACCAGAGACCTGACGCCAACGTACATTGTATGCAGAGGCGAACGCAGAAGAGATTTTGGGGGGTTCGAAAAACATATCAAGACGAGTAAATAATATGCATCCAATTTCGAAAGTTTTGTTAATGATTATTATAATAAAATATCCATTCTTCGAGGTAATTTAGCCGTTATATCAATAACTTGTTCGCATGTAACCTCAACGTCTCTAAGTTTAATAATAAAGAATTTGAAGTCGTTGGAACGGTGAATGTATTTTTCGATTTAAAGAACTTTAAAACCGAACCAGAACTCATTTTAACAAAACATTCCAAACGTGTGTAATACACAATAGTCGAAGATATATTAATGATTAAATAATACACAGTTCAATAATTCACATTATGTCGTAAGTCGCAATGGTTAAAAGACAATTGAATACGATATCCGTAATAAGAACAAACGTATTGTACATAAAGTGAATAATATTCAATAACGGATAAACAAATATTTCTGAAAATTTCCAACGTTAGTAGTTAATATGTAATAATAAATAATAAATGTTCATTGTTCGTAATACTTTCATATAAATTAATTCAAAATTACGTACATATTTTATATATCATCCTGAATTTCGGGGGGGGGGGGGGGGGGATTAGGATTATAATAATATTTTTTTTAAATGTCAATTTAAAAATAAAAAGTACAAAAATGAATGTTTTATCGAATACATCAGGATGTGAGCACAAAAAGTAAAGTCACCGTCAGATAACTTGACATTACATCTATTAGATATATATGGATAGTTTGTTAGGACATTTGATGGTTTACTTCGACTTGATATTTTATGATATAATGATGGGGTTGGTGCTTTCCCTTTCGTGTGCTGGATCCGCTGATTTTTTAATGAAGTCCGTCCTTATTTCTTTTTTTCCAATTCAACTACTGCTTAAAGTGCTATAAACAATATCCGATTCTACAAGCGTGTTTTTGGAATTTCTCAAGACAATTTAAGAGCGTGATCGAATACGTCCCGTTGGCGAGAAAATCTGTGCACATCCATAAACATTGCCCGTCGGATTCGCTCCAGTCGTGCACACGAAACCGTTCGTCTTCTGGAACACGTACGAATACGGTGTTGTCCGTACCACCACAAAAAACCGTGCGCACGAAGACCAGCGGCGTGTGAAGCCCCGGGCAGCCGCTCGGCGGACGGCACCGCGGTCGTATTCCTCATTAAAATAAAATAAATATCACATTGAAATAATTCACGAAACGGGCACCACGAGTGTGAAAACAAAAAAATAGCTTTGAAAATATCGTCGACGGGTGTGCTGAGCGAAACATTGGCCGTTTCAACGGCAGAGTGTGGTTGACGATATGTGAAACGTCACGGCGCGTGTTTAAAGTTCCAGCGTACGTGATGGTCGTTCGGGAAAAGTGGACCCGTTCAAGGGGTACGTGCGAAACGACAAATCGTCACGGGATATCCGACGATTACAAATCGTGCCGTTTTGACTCGTCAGAAGGAATCGAAACGACGAGAACGTGCCTTAGACTTAAACCTTGCGGCGCTATGAAAACAGACATTCATTTTATTACGTGTTACGTGTCAAACCGTTGCAGGTATACCTTGAAGGTAAACCTTCGCGTAAGACACTGTACACAGTTGCGTATTAAGGGGGGAGGGGAGCTACGTGAGGAACATCCCCGGGCATCACGTTTTCGAGGGCAGCAAATTTTTAAGGGTTTTTTTGAATAATATTACTAGTTGTTTTTGAAATATTTGATATTCGATGTTTTATTTCACAGTTTGGAAAATAAATATTATCAGGCATTAACACCCCATATATAGCGAATTGTAGGTTATTATTTTATAATATTGAACATTGTAAAATAAACATTTATAAACATTAACATAATATTGATTTATTATTGCTTTTACGTAAAATATTAATATATGTCTTAAAAAGTAAAGGGGTTGTGTATGTCTCAGAAAATTGCTTGGTAAAGCATTTTTTTTTTAAATGCAATAAGGAGGTCAGAGGGGGAAGGGCGACAAATAAATGTGTACCTAGGACATCAAAATTGTAAATACATCACTGACTGTACACCGCCGATACCCGAAAAGGGAGATACGACAACGTGGCGTGGGAGGAACAGTGGCGTGGTCAAGTGGGGGCTAAGGTGGCTATAGTCTCCCCAGTGGGCCGTGTTTATTCAGTGGTGCCCAAAGGGGAGTTTAGGTGGTTCAATTGAACCGGGTAAATTAGGGGGTGATGCATTTCTCGTGATTTGCGTGTCCTAAATTATGATTTTCATAATAGCATGTTAAAACACATTTTAATATTATTTCGTTATGAGTAAAATATGACGAAAATGTTATGAAGCTATTACAATTTTTTGGGGGTTAAACTTCCCTATTCTGTCTGCGAGTGGATGGATGGGTGGGTGATATTTTCAAACTATTTGAACTACATATTTCAGAAAAGACGGGCGCCACTGTGTTTATTGTTCGAAATGTTTGAAAAATTTGTGTGACAAATGATATAAAGATAACAATAGAATTTTATCACTAAACATAAGACACGTTTTTCATCCATTCATATTTTGTTGGTTTTTATATCGCTAATCTCGCCATGGCTGTAGTTGTGATATATCGATTCGTATGAGAATTTTGCAGGGAATATCATGGTGTATTTATTTTCACGTTTATATCGAAGTTCTATGAATAAAAATGTCAAAACTTTCGTCGTCATTGGGTCGCCCCACCGAGTATGTGAACGGATTTACGGTGTTCAGTTCAGAGACACCTGTATGTATATATATATATTTTTTTTTTTTTGTTCTGAGTACATTAATAAATAAAATCCATAGTAATGCTAACACTTTACAAATTTCGTCGAGGTTAAACCTTCAAAACCACTTCTCACCCGCGGCAATGACTCGGCAAAGTAGTATTCAGCGTTCCCTCTCCTCTAAGGAGAAATCCTGACGCGCGTCATTGGGGAGGTGTATATCGTTTTGGTTTTGGTTTCGTTTCGCCGGTTTAGGAGACTGCGCTCGTCGATCGCCGGCCGAGAGAAACCCGAAAAAAAGAAAAGCGCCGTCTGCGATCACGTTCTCCTCCGGATCTACGCCGGTCGTTCGTACGTACGATATATACGGTACTGCGTACGTTATTTACACATATCGTTTATACATGTACATCGTTTATACATTTATATATATATATATATATTACACAGAAGACACGACGGGTCCGCCGGCGACGACCAGGAAAAACGCAAAACAGGTTATACGGCTCACGGCCGACCGACACGGCCGTACACAGTGTGCGCACGCGAGACTCTCTCACGGCTTCGTGCGGTCCGCGATTATTCTCCGGACGCGAAACCCAACGTCACACAACTAACTGTAACGTTGTGGACTAGAGCCCGGAATAATATTCTCTTGAAAAAAAATAAAAAAGAAGAAAAAAAGACAAAACAAGAGATGCTAATATTCCTCAAGGGTCGTAGCGAAATATGCGAAAAATATGCTTTTATATATAAGAAAAAAAAAAATACCAAACCTAACTGATGTTTTAAAGGTCGTTCAGTATAATACGGTTCGATAATTTACTGAAACAATTTCGTTTTCTTTTGTACACCGAAAAGTATTCAAATATGTTTGTATATATTTTTTATTATTATAATGTACAACGGTCGAAATGGTGGGGTGGATACGGGGGGATGGCGTCCCTCCACTTATTTTGTCCAAAATAATACATTCCCCTTGTAAATATACACAAAGATTATCGATTTTTATTAGTGTTTTTCATAATATATATAATGATGTTTATTATTTTATTTTTTATTTTTTGATACGAAACAAGTATCTCATTTAAATTGGACTACTCGTCGCGTTAATCTAATTAACCTAAACGTCATTTTAATTCTATGTTGATAGGAAAATGTAAATACGAATACAATAAATAAATAAGTAAATAAGTAGTTATTTACGATTTATTTACGAGGATATTACGAACATATTTAGTGTATCGTGCATAATACGATTAAGCATTTCCTATTTGTACAGTTTTACCGAATTAAAGTTAAAGTATTAGTTAGTAAATACGTCTTTATTAAATTGGTCAACTAAACCTAACGCGAGTACAAATAATATTACGACTTCAGAATAAAAATGTAAGCATCTCTCCACTTATTTTGAGCCATTTCGACCATTGATAATAAAGAAATGTATAATAAATTGTGATATAGCTTTAAAACAAAATTTTTATCTTAACATTTTATTTACTTAATCAAATTAGATTAATGACGTATTTTTAATTAAGAAAATTCTCCTCTTTGAAGACAGTTTACAACTGTGTTTCGTTCCGAGGGCTCTGGTGCCGTTTTGTACGACGGTCCTTACAAATGTTTTTAGAAGTACTGAAAGAACGTTCGACATCAGCCGAAGTCACAGGAGCTAGCTGCAAATCAGTTACCGTAGTCGGTGAAAAATTATCCATAAGTTGTACCTCATTAATTCCATTCAAAACTTTTGCTACGTTCTTCAAAGTTATGAGCTCTTGATATTTTTTTTTTTTTTTGAAATCGATCGATTTTTATTTTTATTTTATCTTCATTTTCTCCTAGTATTTTTTAAATTTAACAATTGTAATTAGGTTTGTCGAATCGACAAGCGTCACATTTGACTTTTCTGAACTCTCGATGGCTGTTACAAGCACAAGAAAATCGGTCTTAATAAAACCAATCGATCCGTTTTCTAACAATCTTTGGTTGTACGAGATATTATGAGATATATGCAACGAAGAAATAAAAAACCCAGATTTCAAACAGATCGCGTGCGCCGCGGTATATTTGTCGTAATTGACAATCCGTACGAATAAAAAACGCAAAGGTTTCATCCTGAAGAAATGATATGTGACCTTTAGCATATTATCTTTAGTTGTCTTTCCTTATCCTCTAATCGTCTACTACTCTTTAATTCTTTAAAATCCCAGAACATCCATTTGACTCTCCCTTCCGTTCTCAATATTAATTCCGACATCGCCATAATCAAAGTATTATCCTTAATTCTCGAGGCTGGTCTGTCTATTCAAATAAATCATATCTGTAATCTTTAAATTATCTGATCTCACTTATTTTATGTTTTACATCAACTTGTATTACTTGTAATTGTACCTTTCTTCTCATAATTTGTCGAAATAAATTGTAATACAACAAAGTTTCAGTAAAAAAAAAAAAAATTTAAAAAAAACGCAAACGAAAACGCGATCGGCGTTGCGACCTCCAGAAGTTATGGTAATTGTGCGTGCGCCGCGTAATGCATTCTATTCAAATCGTATTCGGTGGCTTGGAACGCGTGCAACCACATGCCCTGACGTGTTTCACGAAATCAAATGCTCCGGATCGGTTTTTTATGTTACGTCCGGTTTGATCGTGTGCACGTCTCGGCACGGTTACGACGAGCGGCCGTCCGTAATCACAAAAACGAAACGAATTAAAAATAAATCGTCTCCCCTCGTGATTCCATGAGGGGGGGGGGGTAGTGAGGGGAGGCAGGCTACGACAAAAAACACATCCACTACCACGTGTTTCGGTTCGGAAAACGTCCGAACGAAAATTAACGGTAAACGTCGTGTGTTACACGACCCACGTGAGCCGCAACCCTTTCACTATTCCGCGTTCGTGTCGTCCGCACGACGTATTTACGCGAACGCGAAGCCAATTCGTATTTGTTTCTAGTTTTTGTTGTTGTTGTCGTCGTCGTTGTTGTTTTATCATTGAATCGAATGACGTTGCATCCGTATCGACCAAATGGTGTCAGTCGTGCACGTACGTCGCGAACGAATTCAATGACGCGAGGGCAGATTGTCGTTTCGTCGACTTTGCTGGGTCCAGTGGCGTTTGTTGATTGTTGTCATTCGATGATAACGCGACTGACAAATGATAACCGCGCGATTTAATTCTGTTGATGCACTTCCCTGCGGTCGGATAATGATTTACGCAACAAACTGTATTTGTTTTGTTGTTGAAAACGTCTATGAAAACATTCGTTAAACTTGTACAAGCGAAGATTACCCGAATGGAAGGGGTTCGTACAACACGGGTACGGTCAGCGTGGACGAAACGTTATCGCGGAATTATGTAATGGAAACACGAAGGTCCGTTTTTTAAACACAATAACGAACCATACGTGTCAACGTTTTGCCGCAGTACGTCGCGTCGGTAAATAAAAACACGGTTCGACGGATTCGGCTAGGGTTGCACGTCGATAACGACGATTAACGGAACGATTTGGAATTACCTTGTGCTATTTTCATGATTTCATCGTTAAGTTCGCACGTAGTGCGTACAATCGGACGACATACTCGTACGCGTTTCAAAAAGTATAATTACGTTTCGTTTTAAATAAAATGACCACTTTCGAAGCACGGTTTCGCGCCCGTTTGCAATTTGCGTGCCTGGCGTAGGCACAGCTCGCCGTACCTTTGCTAAGCAACTGTACACACATGGGCGCCCATTGGGGGGGAGGGCAAGGGGGGAGACATGTCCCCCCTGGAAAATAAGTATAGTTGCTAAAATTGGTATTTTCACATTGTCATTGTAAAGGTCGACGTTTTATTTTTTTAACATAAATAAAAATATTTTAAGTAATTTTATATATATTAATGAGCATTATTAATATATTTGTTTATTGAACAAATTTCCCTTCTGTTTCTTCTGTGATAGTACAACAGTGAAGATACAACAGTTAAATATAAATGGTTTAATTTGGTATGATTATTGGAAATTAAAATCGATATCATACATTGATGAAATAACACAAGACTACATTAAATTATTGAACCTAACGTTTTTTTTTTTTGCTTATCAAAAATAATAAATTATTTTGTTTCCCCACCTAAATATTATCCTTTGGGCGCCCATGCACACACACATATATATATATATATATGATACACGGGCAAATCACGTACGCCGCATTTAGATCGTCTTTTGTCTTTACGGTTCACACAAAAGTCCATTTTCAACGCGATCGTTGTTCATTTACACTAAGAACGGTGCGTCCGCTCGCCGACTTGATTCCGTTTGCACGCGCTAAGTATCCGGTAATATAACGATAATTGCGGTAATATACGTATACGTGTGTGCGTGTGTGTGCGTGATGGGTGCGCTGTGTTTGCCGGCGATACGAACAACGCGGCACGGTACCCGATTCTCTTGGTAATTATACTTGTATCGTTCGTCGGAACCAGTCGACCGAGTGGTAATCAAATTCACAATTTGTTCGGCGCACGTTGTTCTTTCTTGCGGGCGAGTCGACGAACGGGTGAGCGAGACAGATAGATCGAGAGACGGAGAGAGAGAGAGATAGACGGTGAGAGACGGTGAGAGAGAGGACCGCCGCCGCCGCCACCACGCGAAACATTATTTAAACCTATTCGACGCAGTCTAACCTACTTTCTAAAAAAAAAAAAAATGAACGGATTTTCTTCGAGAAACGAAATGTTCGGTTTTCGGGATAATTCAGACGAATAAAAGAGTTCACACGTGTCATCATCACAAATCGCAACCGTGACGGTCGCGCGAGGCAGTGTGTTCGAATTGACGGGGTGCGCACGGAGACGGAGCTATCCTGGTATTTTCCTTTTCCGCACGCCGACCATATTTTTTCCACGGTAGAAAATACGGCCGAAATAGTTTTTCTTAAAACGTAGATTTGAACTGTTGTCGGTTTTACGATTTTAAATATTTTTTAATCGAAATCCTTTTACAGTTTGTTCTTCATCGCCATATCACGCTTGTTCTGTGCCTAGTGTGCAGTAGCGCACGGACATGTGCAATACACGATCGTGGTCTAGTGTGCTCGCCGAACGCGATGTCATCAGTTTCAGTTTTCGCTGTTAGCGGTTTTCATTTTATCATTTACAGCGATTGTTTCGGGATTTCAATCAAATCCCCCATTCGCTTACACGGATTGTACTTGGAATTTATATGTATGCAGCTGAAACGTAGTTTTGTTTTTGTTTAAAGCACCCCACGGGTTCGTGTTAGATAATTTTGCACTTGGAACGCAGTTATTAAATCGTTGGGTCGAGCCACTCTACTTATTTTTCCCCCCCAATTCGAGCATTGATCGTTTCGGACAATATTGTTATTGTATGAATGCAATGGCAACACGTGTAACGTTCGTAATTAGACGGTGCAATTGGGCCCGACGGACGATATACAATACGGACGACCTTGTGGCTGCACGTATTGAAAAATTACGGTTTAGAACGCCTACAGGCCAGATGACCACGGATCGTGTTTTTAAAATAATCTAAATATATCGTTGTGAAACCGACAAACGCCATTGTTTTTTTGTTTGTTTGTTTTGTTTATAGCAATGTAAAATCGTAGCCTCGTGTTAAATGTTTTTCAAACCAAATTACGCGTGTTTATCAAATTTAAAAAAAAGACCCCCCCCATCATATTAGAATTGCAAATCGAATAGAAATCACGTTATATACAATTAAGATCGAAATTGACGGTTCTCGCGTCGTTTCAAATCTGAAATCGTTACAACACTTTTATGTATTACGATCGGTTGTTTCGCGTGTATTAACGGTTTATGAAAATAAAAAACAAGTACAAAGTGTTTTCGCGCGATAATAGCACCACGGTACATGTATACGTATGCCGTACGACGGGTGTGTGTAAAATGTACTTCTAGATATTTGCACGATAAACGATAAGTTATCTGGACAGACTACGAGAACACTTAGCGCGTTTGATCTGTGTTCATTGGTAATCGCGGTCAATCTCACTGGCCGGCGGCTGTATTATTATTATTTTTTTATTAAATTTAAAGGCTTCGACAGCACAGGTTGTTTGACCAACAGTTAAATACAACGAGTTTTACATAAAAAAAAAAAAAAATAATAATAATGACACTTAAAAATATATACAAGTCATATGATAAAATATCATATTGTTAGATTTTATTTAGTAAATTACATTTTGCGATGAAATTGATTGTTTTTGTGGCTTGGTCTTCTCGGAGGACTTCTTTGATATTTTTTCGGGAGGTTGAAGCGAGTTTGCGCGTATCAAAAATTTGTTTTATTGTGATGGTGGTGGGTCTTTGGTGATAAGACGGCAGCGTCTTTTTAGAAAAGTGTGTCCGATTCGTTGTCCTGGCGATGCCCTGGCGCCGGTTGAGCTTTCCCTGGTGTATACCATTGTTTAACCGAATCTTTAATCGATTTTAGTTTGTTCGTGTAATTTGGGATTGTTTTGTTTCGCTAGGTCAGCTGCTTCGTCGGCCATTTCGTTACCCTTTATTCCAAATATGGTAAGGCGTCCGAACGAATTAGATATTTTTTATTACTATCGATTAATTCGAATTGAGTTTCTTGAGCGATTTCGTCGTTTGGCCAAGGATTTTTAACGGCCGTTAGAACACCGAGGGAATCGCTGATTTATTAGTATATTTGTTTCTGGACGTGAGTTTGCAAGCTTGATTGCTTCTAGTATGGCGTGGTTCTCGACAATGAATTTGACAGTTATTTGATAGAGTATATTATGATGGATAATAGTTCGATTTGGGACGACTGCGAGATCCACTTCACGTTTCACCGATTAGGAAGCGTCTGTGTATATTGTTATGGAATTTTGATTGAAATGTGAGGTAATTATTTTGTGGTTGGTTTCCTGTTTGTTCGAGTGTAAGAAGTTTTGTGCTATTATTGTTATTACATGCAACTAATCGTTTGTGAATAAATTATGCGGGATAAGACGAACGTTTTTACGAAACCGTAACGTCTGATCGTTTAGCGACTGGGACACGAAGACGTTATCGTTTTAAAAAAAAAGTACATATATATATCGTTGCTACACGTGTTACTTTATGAATGTTTTACGATAACTCGATGTAAAAAAAAAAAACCGTTCTAGTCAAACAGACGAGCCGAAACCGACATATATAATTAACATACATATTATGCGTTACCGAGCAGGAAATAATCTTATCGACGATAACGACGCTGCCGTCTCAATTATAATCGAATTAAAATGATGCAACGTTACAGACACGAAACAACAGTCAAGACCGTTGACGTACGGTCGATCGGCATTGGGTCGTCGTGACATAATACCAGCGGTTTTCTTCAACACGCGATCGTTCGTCGCCGTGCGTTTTCAAGCAGTGACGACGCGAGACCAACTCGACGGTACGGAATAACGTTTCCGACGCGAAAACACACGACGTCACGTGTTCGGTGTGTTGTTATAAACAAACGGCACGCGCGTGAACAAATCGACCAATTGAATATGGGCACGCGTGGCGCGCCGCGCCGTACGAATGTGTGTAAAATCGAATGTTAACGTTAAAAAAAAAAATCACGCGAAAACACGTATTCGCTCGGCGTGTTTAACGTCCGTCATGTGCTAGTGAGTACGGTGAGTGAGTGAACGGGTAGTCGCCGATTTTTTTCGCGCCATACACAATCACGACACGTTGTTTTATCTGTATTTGTTATTTATCGGCAAGCCGACGCGGAACTAGCCGGATTAATTTTTATGTTTAATTTCGGCCAAAAAAAAGCACTGCATTGTTTATTTTTTTAATATATAAATACGTTTTTCACGTTTAAAAAAAAAAAAAGCAGTTATAGAAAACGATCGGGTTTTTATGGTTCTCACGACATTTATGGAAACACTATGCGATGCAGTATGTATATTTGTATACGCCAACCGAATAAAACAAATATACCGATTCGGCGTACTATTTATTTCACGCGTTCCGTAAACTGTAACAAAAATCATAGAAAAACGTGCCTTGGGCATACACATTTCTTGGTCGCGTCCGGCGGGACGAGCAGTTGACTTGACGGATACTTGTTTTTTTTCCCGGGGTTTCGTCTTGGTCGGTTCCAAAAGGAAACACTCATTTCAAGCAAAGCGTCATGACGGCTGTCCCGAAGCAAAGGACGTGTCTCGCGGTCTGTCGAATTCAGAGTTTTGTCTTCTCGCAACGCTGCGTTTCTTAACGATTTCGAAAAAATTAAAAAAAAAAAAAAGACGGACCACAAAAAACTGTTCTCGTTCGAGTTATCGATACAAAGTGCTAAATTATCTCGAACAATGGACATTTTTAATGTAATAATCATTAACAAAACTTTCGACGAACTTTGGACGAACGTTATTTGCTCGTATTCAAAACTCCCAAAATTTGTTTTTCTGCTGTATGGGTTATAAACGTATTGCGCGAATATAACCCGACCTTGATCCGGCTGCTAACGGATTGTATACTTCATATCAAGCGTGCCGGGTGATGCAATCTCTCTGTTCCGACCGTAATCTTTTCGGTTTTTTCCGTTGTTATTTCGTCGGCCGGCTCGACGCGATCGGGATCGCGATAAGGACGGAACCGTTTTCGATTCGCGCCGGACGAGGGCGCGTGTCTTCCGTTACGTTTTCGCCGTTCGGAGCTTCGACGACGGGGACGCTCTCCCGCGGAAGTCGAGACGGTCGAAACGGACGCGACAAGCCGATTAGAACTGGAACGTCGCGGTGAAACCAGTGGCGTAGGGAGACTCGAACGGAGGACCTTAAATTGGAAGACCACTCGACGCCTAGATCCAATGAACCTAAACGTCATCCGTATACGTATATAAAACAGTAACCTGACTGGCCGACCGGTCTATCGACGCGCACTGTAAACCGCTGAACGCGGATGGGGCCGAAATTTGGCATACAGATAGCTATTAGGACGTGTGGAGTCGGGCCGAGAAAGGACTTTTCAAAATTCAACGTCCAATGTGGTCGAAAACGGTGAAAAGGGTAAAAACGGTGGATATAGAATATGTAACACACTGAACACCGGGGCAAACGAAGTCGCACGGGGTCGCCATGTCGTTTGCGAAACGGTTTCTGAAGAAAAAAAAATATTAACGACCCGGACACAACAGCTAGTTTCCTATGACTTTATGTCGATGAGAAAACGTAAATAACGAAATACAATAATAGTGTCGGCCCCGACGATACAATAAACATACAATTCATGACGTAATTTAGAACGTCCGTCACTCGTGGAACGGTCCGTTTTTTTCTTTCGTTGTTTTCAGCGCGTTCGTCGATACGTTCCGTTTGGTTGCTTTGATCAGCATTCACGATTCGCCGAGACACCGAATGGGGTAGCTGGTTGTCAGTGTTGCACGTTTACGAGGTGGCCACGAACATGTTCGGTGTGCCGTGCGATCGATCGTTCGCCGTCCGTACATCAGTTTTGCCGACTTGAAACGTCGCAGCGTCAGTAAACACGTCCGGTCGACCGCCGCCGAATCGAGCTCGAGTACCGAAACGATGTTACGGCTTCACGACGTTTGCCTCCGTTTATTTCGAGCCGCTCCGCACGTCGTACGTGTTACGACACGCACGCGCGCGTAACGACGATTCGCGGGCATAAAAAATTTAACGCTAGGCGTGGCGGGATAGGGGGAAACGACTGTGGGCTGACGCAACGTATCGTTTCTGTTTCGGCGGAGAGAAGACCGGCGTAAACAAACGATACGTGCGTATGACGAGGTCGGGGAAAAAAACACACACGCACACAATCAGTAATGATAACGAACGCGTGTAGACGGAGAAACGCGATATAATAATTTATAACGCGCCGCCGCCGCGGTTCCCGTTTCCCGTTCCGCCCGCACAAACGTCTGTCGGATCTTACGTCGACGTGCTTAGCCACCACGGCTCGAACGTCCGTCCAGTTTACGGCCATTTCCGAAGAACACGACGAAATCGGAAAACCGCGTTTATTTAAATTCCCCCCCGCACATTGAACAAAAGGGAAATTTCACAAAACTTGAAGTTTCCAGTGAACAACGTTTGTCACCCGTGTTTCGTCCGATTTATGAAAATACGGCCCGAAAACCGCAGGCGAGCGTTCGTGAATCCGTTTCGCGTTGTCCGACAAGATTGTCCGTCTGTCTCTGTGGCCATAACTGTTCGTCGTTCATTACAGATGGACCGACTATCTAATACAACGCAATTAAAATGAGTGGACGCCGAGACTGTCATACGGTGATCATATGCTCGGGCCAACAACACGCCCGGCCGACTCGTCGGACAGCTTCCCTCCGTCGGACATAGGGAGCGGCGTGCGTGGGGAGGGGGGGGTCCTACGAAAACCCGATTCACAATTAGCTAATTTTTACTTTTTATCGTTGAAATTTAAATATGTAAAAAAAATAATTATATATACTTTTTTTTCATGTGGAAAACCGTTGAACAAAATAAATCACTGAATTGATTATGAAAAATCTAATCGACGTTTATCTGTCGTCAATAGTTTAAAATTACCTTACACGGTTTTCCACACTTCGCGTTGTTTTTTTTTTTGTTTGTTTTTTTTTGTGATTATTTCCAACAAGCGTTTCATGACACCGGTCGCGTTTTAATCGGATCACCCGTTTTACAACTCTTCGTATTGTTTTACTGTGATGCTGCTGCTCCCCGGCTTATGACGAACACTACGAATTCTAAATAAAAACCGCGAACGAACTTGCGAAACTGCATTACGAGCGTTTTCACGTGAAACTTACATCGAGTACCACTGACCCCTTGATTCAGAAACCACGTCTTCTAACCGTGTCTCCGACGCGGGTTAAAAAGAAACTGAGAATCGCGAATTTTCCAGAGGGGAGGAAGTTAAACACGAAATCATATTGGGTTTTCTACGCCTAGATTTTGTGATCTAAGGATATATAGGTAAGTAGTTTTGTAATTGATTGGAAATAATCGGTATGTTTCAATTAATAATAATATATTATGTCCATTATTTCATATTAATTACTATTACTAATATTCATGCTGTTTTATTCAATAAAAATTATCTTATCTTTTTAACTAGACGACGAAAAATATTTATCTCGTATTTATCTTAGATAATATTTCCCAGTCATCAACTTTCTCTTTTATCTAGATAACGGAAATTGGTCATCTGTCCCAACGCTGACAACGACGTCTCGTACGTTAACAAGCAAGGCCGTAGCGGGAACACATTTTCGGTAAGGGGTAGGGGGTTTAAAACAGAATCATATATTTTCAATTACTAGATTTAAATACTAGATTATGTTGTGTACGACAAAACTGTGTCCAAATGCGGGTTAACATGTGGCGTGTAAATAGCGTGTCTTCACCTTGAAAATTCAGTTTAATAAATTCAAATTTATTATAACTATTAAAAAGATTCGGGTTGGGGGGGGAGTGAACCCCCCCCCCTCAGATATGGTCTTGTTAACAATCATATTTCGCGTACTTTCGATCGAAGTCCGTTCACCGGTCATCGGTGTTGCCGTCGGTGGATCCGGTTCAGTGGCGTCTTTCGGGAAGAGAGCAGTGAAGCATTTGCTCCCCCCCTTATTATCAGCGGACCGGTTTCCAGCTTGTTATGGGTCGCCGATATGATTCGTGCTTATACGTGAATACTGAATAGGTATAAGTTATCCTAATTCTACATATTGATTAAGTACATTGTATTATTTAATCAATATTTTAAACTAATTTATTGTAATAACCTTGGATTGTATGACGTAAATTAACAACGAACCTCGTGGCAAACGGTGGATGTTACATCAGTTGTTAATATCAGTTAAACTTGATCAAAAGTATGATTAAATACACGGTTATAAGGTCTTCAATCGTGGTTATAACTTACCGCGGTTATGTGCTTTTTCAATTGACAGGGTTGTCGTTAAAGGAAGTGTATAATTTATTAACCTTAATTCAATGTATTTTTCCACGTTTATCGTTTAGGGCTGTTTGAGAGCTGATCTTCGTTTTTTCGTGCGTAAGAAGCGTAAAAAAATAAAAAATGAAAGTCGAAAGGCGGTGCAGCCGAGACGAGAGAGAGAGAGAGAGAGAAATTAAACTCGAACAAGCTGCTCAGAGCTGTTCACAAAACATTTATAACATGTTAAGTGTGACGAGAAGAGCGACTTCAGAACTTGAAACTCTCAGTTAATACTTGCTAGTCATCGATGATAATGATTGTAGGTGAACAAGTAATGAATCTCTATTATTATTTGAATTCCGTTAAATTGGCCGGTCGAAACGTTTGCTCCCACCCCCCCCCCTGACACCCACCGACCAGTTTCAAAAACTTAAATGCCGCCGGCGGATCCGGTTAATGTTCGCGCGGTCGTAAACGTCCTGACCGCCGTACGTCGCGAAAACGATCGCGGTCGGTGCTTATCGGCCGACCTTTTTAGCGATCCCCCTACCGAACGCAAAACAAAAATAAAACAACCAAACGAAACGAACAGAACAGAACAACAACACGACGTGGCGACGTTGTCGGTTCTCCGTTTCGCGCGCACGCTCGTATTGCCACGTCGTCGTCGCGGCAGAAACACGTCTCGACCGGGACGGTCCGGCCGTTCGCCTTCGTCCACACAACCCGTCGGCTACAGCGTGTCGGCGTTTCTTATTTCCATTTCTGTTCCGGTCTCCGCGTGTTTCTGAAACTTTTCCCGTCCCCGTCCGTCCGCCGCTTTCCGGGTCGTCCTCTGGGCGTTTTCCCCGTTCGGTCGCGCCATCCGAACGCTGCCCGGGCTCTGGTGTATACTTGCGGTTTCTGTTTTTCGAGATTTCCATTCTTTCCGTCACCACCCCGCAGGCGGACCCAGAGTTTTCTTGTTAGAGTCATTTTTTATTTTTACGTTTTCAGCGCAGAGGGAAGCCCATAAACGAATTCGGTACCGATTCGCGCAATTGTTTTTTTTTTTTTTTTTTTAACTCGTAATATTCTTCCATTACACGGTATATAAAAAAATACACTGAAGTGAAAATATTTTAAGTATCCAACACTTGTTTACTGACCGATACTGTCGTATGATATTTATCTATATGGCTATTGGCTATAAACAATAGATACGACGTAAGTTGCTTGAATCACGACTACACGTTAAATGAAATCACCAAAGTGTTATTTGTTAATCATCGTTATCAGACCGCGGTGTCGGTTCCCGAGAACAGGCAATGTTTTTTCGCTAAAAATAGTTACCGTCACTGATAAACGAGTACGACGTAGCGATTGAAAATCTAAACGTCCAAGTTAAAGATATAAAATAACGATTGGTAAAAAATACGTGTAATTATTATTTCAGAGACTTTTTCTGAACACTTGCAGTTTTATTTACAAAATGTTTTTAATTAATTTTTTTTTTTACATTTGGGTATGCCTTAGCGCACCCGACTTGTGTCAACGGTGAAACTTCAGTGATTTCCGCTTCTCCGTTCGTCTACGTTTTTTTTTTAACACACATGTTTTTTTTTCGCGTTACGCCAAAAATCGCCACGTTGACCACCTAACCACGAAACATTAAATTTCGTCACCGTCGACCGGTCTTGAGAAATTATCAAGTAGTTCACTACGGTTTCAACATCCTCTCTTAAACATTCTTTTTTTTTCGTCCACACCGTTTACGGCTACGAAATCGGTTCTTTTCGTTTAGCGACTTTTCAGATTCGATCAATATTTTCAAAACGGTTCGGTTCGAGCGTATCGAGAGGAATGAAATCCGTATTGTCCTCCGGCACGCAATCGTTTTGTTAATACTCGAAAACGTTTGATTTCAAATGCCGGATAACCGTACCGTTCATTTTATGAACTAACGATTTATTATTCGGGTCGACCGACTTTTAAATCAGACTCGGACGTTTCAGATCAATATCCTTTGATCTTTTCACAACGTTCGGGTTCGGAACCGTCGTCGTTTTACACGTTTTTTGATTTGACGGTATTTTCTACGCTCGATATAATTCCGTGTTCGGTCGGGTTACGAATCGGATACATCGCGGTCGTAACCGTTTTCGGTAAGTCACGGCGGCGGACGACGAGTTTCGAACATTCGCGTCGTTAACCGTTAGACCAGCGGCGTAGCGGCGAAACTTTTTTTTTTTTGAGGGGGGGGGGGGTAAACTATTAAATACCTCGCTTTAAAATCATTAAAATGTAAAAGTCCAATAGCAATAGATAATATATCGAATGACAAAAATAGTTATCAATTTTAAACTTTCGAACGATTGAGGCCTTAGTGTTAGAGAAATAGTTATTGATAACGTGACGTAATGTGATCATAACCATTAACTTCTAAGTCATATCAAAAAATCTATAACCGAATATCCACACGATTATATTGTGGAAAACATATTATGTAATAAAAAATAAATATGCATTTAGCAAAAGAATAAAAAGCTCGTTCGGGGGAGGGGGCTTCCGTTTCCCCCATCCATAAAGTACGCCACTTTAGGTAGACTGTTTCGACTCGCGTGTGCGAATAGATAGATACATCGGGCGAAAACACTAAAACAAGCAACGAACATTAACGAGCATACACATCGCGGCGTCCCATGAGTTTTGACATCCTAAAATCAATACTGCTATCGAGATCCGTATGAGATTTTGGGAAGTAATTAACACTCGTAAACGTTCGTACGAAGTTTCGCGTGCACCGGTACAACCGCATCTGGCGGATGTGTATGTCCGTGACCGCGGTTATAATTTTGGAATGTGTAAGGAAATCTTCAGACGACGAATCGCGATAAGGCGTTGTTTTAAGTCAGGAAACAACGTCGAGGAAAAACAATTAAAAATGGCGAGTCAGTTATGTCCCCCGTGCTACCGTATTTCGGTGACGTGGCCAGCTTTCGTCCGGCGGTTTCAAAAATCCAAAATTTTTATTTAACGCGCGAACGATAACACACGGGCAACGACGTGAAACTCGACGGTCATACCGAAATGGGTCTACTTTTTTTTTGTCGGTTACGCGACATTATTATTATTATTATTCGAGTCGTTAATACGAAATTTGTAAGCATTGACGCACGAAAGGAAAAAAAACAAAAACAAAAAAAACCACCAATCTAGTTTTACAATTAATAGCACATGAAATATGGGTATGGCGTGATCGTTTATTATGCAGAAGTGTAATCCTGATTTGAATTATCGTCTCGTTCTATCGCGATATTACCATAAAAAGAGTGTGTAGACTGTGCATAATCGCACATTCGATTACCAGTTCGGTTTCACGTTGAAATCCATAATAAATGTTATATTTATAGTATGGCTATAAATACGTTTGAACGGGCGGGGGAGGGGGATACGATAATCTAAACGGTTCCGTGCTAAACTTCGCGCATATTTCCTCATGCGAACTCGGTCTTGATATTACTTGACACGTGCAATTGGATCGAATCTCGTTTTCCGCGCGAGTTAAGACGTGTGGGCGCGTTTTGGTTTTTTTCGCTAGATTTCCTCCGACGTTACGGCAAACGGTTGATTTCAGCGCGTACTCAAAATCCACACGTGTACATTGTACATTACGTATATGCCGTAGATAATTACGGTACGTTGTTTTTTGTTTTTTATATATTGACGACTAAATACGATTACCGAAGAAATAATTGCATTGTGTACGACGCGATGCTTGTCCCCATTGTCTACGAAATACGTATGTTACATTGCGGCTGTTACGAAACGAACGCGACGTGTTCGACTCGTTATAATGTTTTGTCGGTTTTACGTACCACCATAGGCGTATTTAGGGGGCTTGAGGGGGCCCATTGTGTTTTTTAGTCCCCCCTCAGGAATTTTAGTTTCTTTAAATTATATAAGTATTTTACAATAATTTAAAATATTTACAATAATTTACAATAATTTATCTTAAAATAATTTTCATACATATTTTAATTTATACATTGTTATTGTTTTGGTAATCATATTTTTAGTGCGAATAATTTTTGTCCCCGAATTCGTACAACGTTATTTCAACATTTCCAAATATTTTTAAACTTTTCAATTTGACGCCAACCATACCGATATCTTCAGCGTCGTGTGAAAGGTCATTTTCCACAATGCGAAGTATTAAAACATTTATAACATCAACTCTGATCCGGGATTGATTTTCGTCTCTTGCCGTTTTAAATATCGAAAGAGACGTATCTAATAACGTTCAATCTAAAGATATTTCAGATATATACTCTAAACAAAACAGACGTTTAAATTTGAAAAAAAAAATTGTATTATTAATGTTGAAAATAATTGAATATTTAATAGTTATGAATTATGATCGATTGTATTATTATTTATTACAATTTATGATACATACCTAACCTAATTGTTTTTAGTTTTTCATGTAAAAATATATTATGCACATAATTATATAATAATTTATATTACATATACACGAAGGTTACACATATCTCAATGACTCTATTTAAATATTTTTAGTGGAAGGGGTTACAGCTACCCCGCCCCCGCAACATATTTTATCGCCCTGCACCTATGCGCACTACAGACGTACACGTTTTTCGTTTTTTGGAAATCGCTTCAACTGTATATTTCGTTCCGTTTATAACGCTCGAGTTATTGTATCTGACTTTTGTTCGTAAACGAAAAATCTGAAAACCGTCCGCGAAAGGACTTTGTCGACGGGTTCGCTTCGGTATACTTGTATAACAACAGAGGCGTACTCAGGAATTTCGAATGGATGGGCGGGGGGGGGGAGGGGTGGTTGAAATGTTATTTATTATTATCTGTATATATGAAAGAGAAACCTGGCTGACCGACCTATCGACGCACGGCTCAAACCGCTGGACGGATCGGGCTGACATTTAGCGTACAGATAGCTATTACGACGTAGATATCCGTTAAGGAAGAATTTTTCAAAATTCCACCCCTTACGGGGTCGAAAAGGGTAAAAGTGTTAAAAACGGTAGATACATAATACTAAACACTAGGGCGAACGGAGTTGCACGGGATTGCTATGTTGTTTACAAAAAAAAAAGCGATATGTCTTTTTGCAAGATAGGTCAAATCCATCGACGAAGTCTACGAAGCGTTCGTCATGATGTCCAGTGGAAAACATGACGGTGACCGCTAACGTCAATATAAAATCGATAATTATAGTCAAACAAATCGTACCCGAATCCCGGATTCGAATAGGAATCAATAGGAATACGGTCCAACGGCCTTGGGCGTGTTTAACGGTCAGGCTGCTGCCGTAACGTAAATCGTCCGCGATTAAAACTATTGTCAAACAACAACACAAGCGCGATTTGAGAACGGCCCGATATCGCGTACGAGATCTAGGATACAGGCGAGCGACGCCGGAGAACGAATAACGATTGGGCGGAAATTTTCATTTTCATCCGGCCGATCACGCGGAATGATAAGAAGTGAAGAGAGAGAAAAAAAAAAACCGTCCGACCCGACCTGTAATTCGCGGCGTGCGACCGGTTCCGTGAGATCCGAAATCGGTCCGCTGCAACGACGTACGATTCCGGATTAGGATAACAAATATCGTTTGCCGTCGTCGTCGGCGGACGTCACCCGAGACGTGGTGCGTGTCGCATCCGAAGCGTTCTCCGTTTCCAACACGCACGCGCGACTCCGGCAAACGGAACGGTGGTTGTCAACGGGTTACCACGGAGTGAAGCGTACGTCAGGCGCGGATCCAAGGGGGGGGGGCAAGGGGCGATCGCCCCCCCTCCCGTAGACTCTCGTTAAATTTTTTTAATTAGTATCATTTTATAATTCTAACCCTTATCTATGAGACTATAGATAAAGACGATTTAAAATGAAGTTGTAGCTATGGAATTTTTCGGTGTATCGCAAACGATTTCCAATAAAACGTTTTGGAAAATATTTTATTATTGGATGCGACAAAATGAGGATTAAAGTTGTTTTGATTAAGATGGCCCTCCCCCGTAAATAAGTCCTGGATCCGCTGCCTGGTGTACGTGGGACGGTCGTCGTCGGACGACGGGAACGATTCGTGAAACCGGATGTTCGCGGAATGATTTACAAAATTCGGCTGTCGAATACAGTTAACGAAGAAAAAAACGACCTGATTGGAGAGTGTGTCGATGACGAACGGTACGCGATTAAGGTCGTTACGGACCTGTCGTGCGCGTCACGGGATGGGATTCGTATAGATCGAACGCGATCGCCGTCGTGGCAATTGTCGCATACGATTCCGACGGCGACGGGTTTTCCGTTGTTGTTCTTCGATCGAGACCCGACCGCGTGCGCCGTATATAAAACGATTATTACGGCCGTTACGATCATTGTTGGTTACGATCGTTCCGGACGGTCGCGCGGTCCCCGTCCTCGACCTCGAGTCCCAAAGCGTTCCAAAGGAAAACGGCCGTCCGCCGTCGACACGCGTCCCGACGACGAGAAATCGATGAAACGCACGTCGCGGGTCCGGTCCGTCGCCCGAGTGGGGGCAATGTTTTTTTAATACACATATAACCGTCCATGGCCATTGAAACGTATACGTGGACGGACACCCGTATCTTCTGTTGATTATTTCCACGCTCATTGTTATCAATAAAAAAAAAAAATTAAAAACCTATAACGTAATGTATTACATCGAGTATAAGATACGCGTACATAATTAATATCAAATCTCGGACTGACATGATTTTTATTTAAATAGATCGTAATTGTAATGAAAAAAAAAAAATCTAAATTTCTATTTTTCATACTTGCGAATCTATCGACAATATACTCTACGGAGTTATCAAATTCACGATATTTCGTGAACGCGCATTCACCGTGTCGCGTTATAATATACACTTTTAGGAAAAATCGGAAAAAAAAGTATTTACGAGTAGAGTTCAAAATGTCTAGGGGGGGAGGGGGCCGTGGCCCCACCACCACCACCTACACGTCGACACCGCGTGACATTCTTACAATATCGACAATCTCGTATACGATCACGACGGCGACGGGTTTTTGTTGTTGTTTTTGTCGAAACCCGAACGTGTTCATGAGTAGGTGTCGGACGATGTTGCATCAGCCGTTCCGCGCGCGCGACTCTGCTATCGCGTTTTACCCGCGACTCGTTTCTGTCTAGGAGCAAAGATTAATAAACGGTACCGACCTACCACTTCAGGCTTAATATCACTCACACCACCAGTTGCATCATTTCAGTTTTCAGGAAGGGGGGGGGAAGATGTTGACCTACCTCGTTCCGATTATCACCTTCAAAAAACAATACAACATCGATACGACGGTATCATACGCCGTTATAGGTATATAATACAATTATTAATCAATTTTTTATTTCTTTATATTTAATACGCATAGAACTATATACACGTACAATATAGTTTAATAACTACAAACTAGTATATTATGACCGTCTGACACCGGAGTGGCTGAGTGTATAGTGTTACGATATTATAGTACCTACTAAATCCATTTACCCGGTACCCATTATCTAGTATCCACTCACTCGCCCCCAATTTTGAAAGAGGAATTTATCCTAAATCACCCCTTCAACACACAACTGCTCACTTGTATCGTTCGCGTCCGCTGCGGCGTATAAAATGATTATTATTATTATCATTATTATTATTATTATTATTAATATTCTTGTTATGATTATTTCTTGTATCAGAAAACGAACGGCGCGATCCGTCCTCGACCACGAGTCCAATGAATAAGAAAACACCAATGTAAATACGTCGTCACGTTTTTACAATATCGACACACTCGTATACGAGATTCCGACGGCGACGGGTTTTTCGTTGTTGTTTTTTTCGAATGCGTTGAAAAGGACGATGTTGCATCAGCCGTTCCGCGCGCGGAACCTCCACTCCCCACCCAACCATCTCGCCCTTGTTCGAGTATTCGCCACGTTTCGGTCGGCAGATTTTAAATGTTGACATCTAAATGATCGAGTCGACAATTATCGCATAAAACACAAGGCGTTTCAATGGAATGGAATAAAATAGATTTTATTCGATTACTTTGATATCAATTTCGATCGGCGACAACGTACATAGACGTCAAATCTTGTTAACAAAAAACATAATTTTTCGTCGTATAGTTCTATAGAATCTATGGCGTTTCGTCTATTGTCTATAACCACGTTTGTTATTTACAACAGATAATATAAAATAATGATAACCGGCATTCTTAATAAGTGTTAATTATTAACTAATACTTAAAGATGAATAAAAATACTAAGAAAAAGAACAAAAGCTGAGTTCGATGACGATTATAATAGGAGACATGAACTTAAACAACTAGCCGATAAAAAACACGTTTTGGTCATACTTTTTGGAGCACCCGAAAATCCATTTGCAGCCGCAGCTGCCACAACCAAACGAAATAATGCCCGAGTACAATATAGACTCTACTGATACGGTAAGATTCTGGTAGTATTAATTTTTTTTTCCGAACCTAAATGGTTATACAAGTTTTCGAGTGGGTGGTGGTAAAAATTTGTGTTTGCACCACATACTTAAAAATAGTTCGCGAATCCGTTTCCCGCGTACGATAAACGGGAAAACGTCACACGAACGGGATTCGGAAACCAGCAGAAATGTTCGTGCAAATGGCCACATAAGCTCAGGAACATAGTCGTACTAAAAATAATAATATGAAATATACAATTTTGTCATGATTTTTTTATCTGCGGTCCCCAGGTATACCGGTTATAAGCGCTCTCCCGCGTTCCTTTGAAAATTGTTGTAAAGGAACGCTAATTTTTTTTAAATATAGTAGAAAAGCTCCATGCCCTTTCGTATCCTCTCTCCCCTCCATTCGAGCACTGGTTAAAACCACTCGCGGTAACGTTTTCGACCGTAGTCGAACGGGTTCCCGAGTCGAAGGAACACTCGTCGGAGAGAAAAAAAAACGGCGGCAAGGTTTTCACGATATTCGCGCACGTGCATTTCGCCAGCCCCCCTTTTTGAACTTTAGGGTTCTGACAGTGCACATTTTTAGTTTGTAGTCTGTTTGAATTTGTTTGACACTCTTATCGCCACTAAACACGACAAATTCTGAAAACTGTCAAACAAATTGTGATCTAAACGATTATATAAAAATAAAATTGAATTTCTACGTTTCTACCACAACGAATTTTAGTTTTTCCAATATAATAGGACAGGAGTGCCAAAAAAATTCTGTAAACTGTCACACAAATTCAAACAAATCACAAACCCAAACGCGTGCGCCGTCAGAACACCAAAATTTAAAAAAAATAGGGTGGTTGGTGGAGGGCCGGCGAAACGCACGCGATTCGTTCGTGTTGTTTGAATATAAATACGTCGTATTCGTGTTGCGCGGCGCTGACGCAACAATTCCACACCGTTCGTCACGCGTATCCTTCGCGTTTGTCCGTCGCGTGTGCCTGCCTACGCGGCCGTGTCCCGAAACGTCAATACGACATGTTAACAACAAATTACTAGTTGTTATTTGTCGTAGTTGTTTTTTTTTTTAACTCGGGGACACGAAAGCAACACCGTCCGGGAACGGCCAGATTGTTGTCGCGAGACGGACGCGTGTTTATTAACCTCCACGTACGCGTATCAGAGAAACCCGGACTCGCCGACCGATCTAACGACGCGCAGCTCAAGTCACACGGGACGGACCGGGCTGAAACCCGGCACGCGGATGACTGTCGTGACGTGGGCGTCCGCCAAGAATGGATTTTCCGAAATTCAACCCTTAAGGGGGTCAAAAGAGGTAAAAGGGGTAAAAACTGTAGACATAGAATACTAAACACCGGGGCAAATGAAGTTGCACGGGACTGCTACGTTGTTTACAAAAAAGTTTCTAAAGATAAAAAAATATTTAAAACAGATGAATCTAATCCGGGCGATGCCGGCTAGTGTAATATACTCGTATATTAAACATACACTACTATATATATATTATTAACAAATCAATTTAATTCTTTTTACAAAAGCCTTGGGGAGGGGGGGGATCTATACCCATCATTCCCCCCATATCTACGCCACTGGTCCGAGATCGGCCAGATTGTTGTCGCGAGACGGACGCGTGTTTATTAACCTCCACGTACACGTATTAGAGAAACCCGGACCCGCCGACCGATCTATCGACGCGCAGCTCAAGCCACACGGGACGGACCGGGCTGAAACCCGGCACGCGGATGACTGTCGTGACGTAGGCGTCCGTCAAGAAAGAATTTTCCGAAATTCAACCCCTAATCGGGTTAAAAAGGGTAAAAATGGTAAAAACGGTAGACACAGAATACTAAGCCGCCGGGGCGAACGAAGTGGCACGGGATTGTTAAGTTGTTTACAAAAAAAGTTTCTAAAGATAAAACGATGTTTAAAACGGATCGATCAAACCCGGGTGACGCCGGACTATACGGCTGGTGTAATCGTATCATAAATGGTGTCGGAAATCCGCGTCGACGTACACCGACCGGGAACGTGCGTACGCCGCGATGTTCAGACGCGTTATTGTTATTATTGTTATGCAGTTTCTTTTTTTTTTAAGTCCGACCGGATTTCCCGTCGCGATCTGTAGGGAAACTCGTCCGGTCGTCGTTCCCGTAAAACGTCTCGTGTCTCCCGTACGCGCAACGATCGTGTGTTTAACAATTACGGTTTAGGATGTTTATGATTTTGCATGTTTTTTTTTTTTTAGGTTGCCCTATATAGCTTGTATAGAAGTCTGTTTCACCGTGATATTTATATTCAAAATATCGGAAATTTATTTTGAATGTATTTGCGTAGTTTACAAATTTTATTGATAAGTGCATATTTTGCGTTTTTTTTTCGGGGGTTTTAGTGCGTATTTTACGATTTATCGTACACGGTGCGGAAGATTTTATATCATAGTGTTATTAATCCGAGTTTGGTTATCTTTACTTATTTATTGCTGAAAATTCGATAACGGCGTACGGATTAAAGGTACCGAGAATAGAATTCTCGATAAGGTTCGTCGATTGTATTACAATAATTTATTACATCGTTTAAAACAACAAAACGCTCGACGGCTAGTGGTCGTGTCCGTCCGGTCTACCACTCATGTTAGTGTGTGTTAATGCGTGTTTTACCGTGTGATCGTGTTTGATCTATTCGTATTGATCGATAATCATCAATCGACAATCGTTCTCCTCGCTCATCGGCAACGCCTAAAATAAAAGCCGCTTGTTCTGACCGACTTGGAGGTTTTGTAAAAGAATCCGGAGAACACGTTTCCCATCTACCGGTGGATTTTTTAATCGTTCGTACGCGAAGTCAAGTCAAGGTCGGCGTAGCAAGGTCGTCGATTTACTGTTGAATATTAAAACCGCTAAACACATCCGATTGAGCACACGAAAAGAAGCAAAAAAAAAAAAAAACCTCGTGTCTATATTCCTTAATTTTTTTTCAGCCGTTTTTTTTTTTGTTTAGTACGCGAGTGCATACATATTTATACATTTCTTAGAGCACAAACATCCTAACCCTAACAACGATGATACGCCGATCGGCTTGCGCGTTGTAAATTATTATTTACGTTTTGTTTTTTCTCTCTCTCTGTACACGGGAGGAACACGGGACTCGGCCGCGGAAACTGCTACGCGACGTTATCGTGTTTCGACCGAACAAAAATGTTGTTGTACGCGAATAATCGCTAACGTCGAAGAAACTAGTCGGTTCTCCGGATCCGGCGTGTACGGTCGATTTCGTTTTTTTTTAATTTTTTTTTTATCCCGAATCACTTCGCTGTACGAGTTTGTCCCGGGACACGAAATTCGGTTTTGCATAGACCTGAGTACATTACCGGGTAGCTGATTGCTAATGCCTTTTTCCCCGCGACGTTCAAACTATTGAACTGCATTTGACAAAACAATAACAACCGTATGGCAAACACAACGAACTTTGTTTTCGTGTTATCGTTTCTCGACATAACTGCCTTCTAGGTCAAAACATTTCTTCCGACGTCCAAATAAAATCCCTCGGTTTGAGCGGCGAACCATCGCTTAGCTTCAGATTTAACTGTCACGTCACAATCGAATTTCGTACCCCTGAGATGTGCTTTAAGTCTCGGGAACAACAACAAAATCGGCCCGAATCAAATCGTCAACTTTTTGTTTGCGGTCGGTGACCGTTTGTCTGCGTTTGTCATCGGAAATAATGGCCTCTCCGACCTCGTTACCTTCGCTACCCGTAATACCCAACGACGAACACAACTAATGAACATCCACAGGGTTTACGTTTTCCGCGACAAGAAGTTCAATCACGGTTCGGCACACACCAAACCAACAACGTCAGCTATGAAGTTTTCAAGAAATGGGAATTTTAAAAACAGTTATGCGTTAAAAGGCGTTACTTATCAGGCTGCCCTCGTAAATTATTGGGGAGGGGGGTCGTGAAATATTCGGATGTGTATTTAACTATTTTCTCAAGGCCTCGAGCGTTTATGAAAAAAAAAAAATGAAAAACTAACCGAATTTCGGTAAAGACCGAAAGGGTATCCGTCAATATCGAAAGCGGCTACACTCGTGTTAATTCCTTTCGTATCGACATGTCTGTGCGAGACCGCGTTTTCTCAACTTCGAATATGAAAAAGCAAACATGGAGATCATGCCTTTCAATGTTTTGTTCACGGTCTTATAGTTATTACCAATTTATTATTTATCTGTACATGTTTAAAGTTTAATACTGTTATAAAGTGTTTTCAAAAGCAGATTAAAAAAACATCCATGCATTTGCTGCATATTTTGATCGTTTAATCCGCGCGAATTAGTGTGTGCGCGACAGATTTAATTTTAGTACGTAGTTGATAAAAAATAATTCCCTATTATTACGCCCGCCGATACGCTTGGTTAGCTTAGTGTTAACAACTTTTTCTTCAACGAAGACCTTTCACTTTTTTTTTTAGGTTATTAGTAAGTTTTCGGGCAAAAAAATAATTCTAAGACTCAGCGGAGGGGTAAACCTTGACGGTTTCGCATTAAATTTAGGGGGCTCCGGGACAAAAAAAAATAGTCTGATAAGCACGCACACAGCAGTGTTATTGATGAGCACTTCATTGTGACACGGTCGTAAAACAAACATTTGAACAATGCGGATAAACGATACACACCGTTTGCTAGTCGTCGTGACGGTGGCGTAATCGTCCGAATTCGAATTATGAACAAGCCGTCGGCCGTCTTCAAACATGACCGCGTGACAAACAGACCGACAATGTTCATTATCAATTCGGTTAAACACTCTTTTTTTTTTACGCGTCCCGCCAAATGCCGCCGATTGTCATTAATCGACCGTCCGCCCGATTCATAAAAACAAACACCACAAACAATAGACAATTGTGTATCGGAACGAAACAATACGATACGAAGCGACACGATCCCGCCGGCGAGTTTTCTTCCGTTTGTCCGTCCGGTGTGGTCGCGACGATGTGCACAGTACGCGTACGCCTTATTGGAAATCGGCCCGAGGGAAACCAACGTTGTTTAGTGTTGTTTCCATGTGTACGGACAATTTTAAACCGTCCGTTCGGACGTGATTGAAGTCGGGCGCGCCCCACGTATTGTTTTGGCCTCCGTACGCACGCAAACGAAGTCTTCGCCAGCTACAGCGGTAAACATTTTTTTGCGGACAACGTTGCTCGGTGTACGAAAATAAAAAATAAAAACACGTGGCAGTCAACCAACTCGTCGTTTAAGCGTCGAGGATAATTTCCCCTTCCCCTCCCCCCCCCCGGCCAGCGTAAGACTCGTACGGCACGGCGGAACATTATTTCCATTTCCCCCCCTATTAAACAACGAGACTTTCACGCTGAAAACTTTTTATTAACCGTTTTTAATAGTCTAACATTTTTCTCATTCTACATACACTCCACTTCGTATTTTCCTTGGGTTCAAATCTCTTTTCTTGGCGATGCCTTTTAACACGTCTGACTCATAGTACACGTTCAGTGATCATTACAGCCTTTATATCCCTAACTAACTTGCTCACGACCATCACGAAATCGTTTTTAGCCGCTCGAAAACACGCGCTCGGTGCACACCGGCCGACACAGAAGTTTCAAATCAATACGTTTTGTTCGATTTGTTCGTCCGGCATGATGTCGACGTACTTTAACCGACGGCCACGAGTACCGACTACCGAACGTAGAACCGACTAAACCGGTATTGTTCGGTGCAACGACGTTCATTCCGTTTTTATTCCCCTATCCGTACCCGTCTTATGGCTCGGCTGATTGTCTCGTTGTTTAGTAGCAATACGTCGTACACACACACACACACATATATATATATATTTGTTACCGGCAATATGTGTAATTCAGTCATCATTCAGTATTTTATAAAATGACCAGGCGATATATATATAATATACATATTCCCTAGTTATTTTATATAATGCATAATCAAAGTTAGGTAATAGTATATTATCGCTTAGATTGGAAATATCCACTGATATCGCCGAAGATAACCGATTTTATATTTCCCAATTATTACTGTAATTGCTGTGATACGATTAATTTGTCGACTACGTTATTCGATATTTAAACTTGTGTTCAAATCATTTTCAGTACGGCTAACAACCAATGAGTGTAAGGTAATTCAATTATTAATATTATTTGATATAATAATATATTTCATAACGGAACGGTTCTACACAGAACGAAATGTACTTGAGGCAAATACAGGTGAAAATAACCCACCTTACTACCCGATTAACGACGTATAGACGAGTTGGTAGAGAAAGTTTTAATGCTGAGTTGTTAGGTTCGGTTGCAAAAAGGCCATTGAATAAGTGTTCATTATTATTGTACTCGTCTAAAAAAAAAATCAACAGCCGACGTTTTCGTTTAAATATTATTTTCGATACTCAAACGTATTAAATGTACACGGACAGCGGTATACATTAGCGTATGAATGAAATCGAGTTTAAAATTATTTTAATAGTCCGCGTTAAATTTGTTTAGGTACTCTATAAAACGTCCGGGGAATGTGTATACAAATATAATGCTCAGGCAATTTACGTTAAAATTAATCTGTCGAATGATTCGCCTAAAATCAACCGGCGTTTTATAAAACACCTATTCATTATACGCGACGACCGAATTACACGTAGTGCCGGTAACATGTATACATTATAATATATATGAACGCGTGCACGTCGAAACCGTCCCGAGACGGCCTCCGTCCGGATGATGCAACCGTAGGCCGCGCTTGAGCGTACCATAACGGATGACGCAATCGCGACCGGCGTCAAATACTAGAGAGGGATATCCGTTGGACAGTTACCAACAGTAGTCGAACTGGCTTCAAAATCAGTGCAGGGATGCCTACGTTTGTATTTTGAATTCGTGACGTTATTCGTACTCGCGTTCGTTGTAAGTCGACCGATTTAATAAAGACGCGTTTACTAATACTGGAACCATTCAAGTCGGTAAAACTGTACAGACGGCGGCGAATGATCGTTCGTAATACCCTCGACAACTACTGACCTATCTGACGGTATTGGTACGAACTGAATACTGATAAGAGTAACAAAAACGCATTGATATTAAACGTATAGTAAAAACACGTTGTTTATTTATTGTGTTCGTATATCGACACGAAATTATCATGAGCGACGTTTACGTTTCTGGGGTCTAGGCGTCAAGCGGTCAACACTGGTTTCGTGTCGAAACGAATGTAGCCCGTTGTGTTGCTGTAACTAAAATCGAGAAAAAAAATGCGATTTTTCCGAAAGAACGCCGAACCTAATCACCGTGTATGATTATAATTGGTGGTGGGGGGTCGTATTGTTTCGGACGAAATGGCCGGAGGGATGAAAAATGTAGATTACGAGAACGGCCCGCGGGCGTGTTCGTTTTTCGTGACGAAACGGGATACACAACACAAACGTTACCGAAACGAAACGATGACGGGGCGAACACGCCGTTCCCGATTCGTTTCCGTGCGTCGCGTGCCCCGCGGACTTTTCGACACGACGTTTTCCGAAGCGTCGTGTCGTTTTTTTGCTGCTGCTGCTGTTGTTCGGTTTTCGAAACCGAACGGAATTCAACGGGTGGGCGACATCGTTTGTACCCGTACGAGTGGAGACGACGGAGACCCGTCACGTGTCCGTAATCAACGATCGTCCGTTTCGTTACGTTTTCCGGACGCGATACACACGCGTGTAACAACGAATCGTGCACGTGGCCGCGGACAACGATTTCAATGGAAATTCTAACGGTCGATTTTTTTTTTTTGCATTTTCACAAAAAGTCACCTATAAGACATTGAGGACACACGGTTCATGTTGCTGTTCTGCACACGTCTGTGTAGAATGTCAGTTGACTTAGTTGGCGGGAAATACGTTTTGAAACACGAACACGCCGCAGTTCAATGTGAAAAATCGACATCATTTTTTTTTCCAAAACCCCGTTCACGAACGATAAACGACAAAAAAGTTATTTCTCGCGAAACGCAAATAATACGCGCAGCGAGAAATCAAATTGTTTGCACGCCAATATCGTCTGGAGATACCGGTTTGCGGGCGCTGGTCGCGACTCGTCTTTTTTATTTTTCCGGTACTCGTCGACCTCCCCGTGTGTGCGCGCGTGTGTTTTTCACTGTTCGGACGGCTCGAGTTCCCGAATCGAACAATCCGACACGGTTTCGTGAGACGGATATCATCGTTTTTTATATATATATATTTTGTTTTTTCTCGTTTTTGGCCGTTTATTGCGGCGCACTCGTTTTTGGCCGTTGAAAATCGTTTCGCGGCCAACCGACTTCGCGTTCCGATCGCTGTTTGTTTAGTTGTCGTTATGGTCGTTATGAAAAATATTTTTGTTTTCTTTAATCCGTTGCTCAAAAATCGCGCGCTTACGTACGTAACTCGTGTTGTTGTTTACCGGCTCGCGCGCAGTGTTTATACATCCCAACATGTTTTCGCGCCGTCCGTCGTGCACGCGAACGGTTTCTGTCGTTGTTCGGTGTCGAAAATCCACGAAAAACAATAATACGGCGCGGCACGAACGTTGATTTATCGAAACGCACCCGGGGAACACGCGTAACGTGTGTGGTATTTTGTCGTTCAACTCGTACGGAAGTTATGTTGGACACGGTGTTGCCGCTTCTATGCGTAATGAAAACTAAACCGTAAACGATACGCACACACGGTTTATTAAATTTTTTTGTTCCTCAAACCGGATTTCACCGACCGCGTGCGATTCGTACGATCGATGTTTTCGAATGTGGATCCGACGTTGCCCGCGCTTACGTTTTACCGACAAAAATATTATGCGCGGCTTGGGGTGTGCGCACACGGCGTACGGAGATCGGTGGCGACACGTCTCGCTCGTCTCGCTCGCGGGTCATAAGAAGAATAATAAATAAATAACGTTTGAAAAAATAATCACCCCGGAAAACGTTACCGAATTCTTCTCGCGGGTTTTTCGGATACGAATAAAACAACGATCCGTTTTCCGTTAGGCGAGATAACGCGTTGATAATGTACGCTATGTGTTTTACGCAGCGGTCGAAGTGGCTCAGAATGAGTGGAGGGACGCCTACGCGTTTATTCCGAAGTCGTAATATTGTTTGTGCTCGAGTCCAACAGCAAGTTGTACAATTAGCAAACACGTATTATGCACGATACACTAAATATGTTCGTCATATCGTTCGTGAATAAATCGCCAATATTAATGGCATAAAATAAACGTACTGGAAATAATGAAAAATGAAAAAATACGTTATCGGAATTGTTCACAAGCGATAACGTTATAAATTGCACATTTATGGTTTTGGTCACGCCTAACGCCATATAGTTTACCATCATCGGACGATACCATAGAGCGAGTCTATAAATAACTCAACAGCCAGAATCATTGTATTCGTATTTACATTTTCTTATCAACATAAAATTATAAGAAATGACTTTTACGTTTATCAGATCAAGGCGTCAATTGGTTCAATTCAAATGAAATAAAAATACTCGTATCAAAAATAAACATCATTGTGTTCATGTGAAACTAAAATATCATCGTGAAAAAAATAAAATTTTTATGAAAACCACAAATATAAATAAGGTTATCGACCTTTGTATATAATTATTAGGGGATGTATCGTTTTTGACAAAAGAAGTGGAAGGATGCCATCCCCTCCACTTCGACCACTGGTTCTTTGCCCGAAAGAGTCGTTTCCACAGACAACGCGATGGCGGGAGTGAAGGGAATCATTGAAATCTATTCAAATGCGTACTAAACGAATTGGCCAAAAAGAAGAAAAAAAAACAAAAACCTTTTGGGCACAGGCTGAAAAAGTCAAAGCGTGTTCGTTAGGCTGTAATCGTGTTTCGAAATCACGACGACGTGCTGCGAGACGGAATCGAGATTTAAAAATAAATCAGATATTTAGCGACATAACAGAAATAATTCTGACGTGGACGAAAGCGCATCTTTATCGTGATCATGACGAATACAATTGCCAAACACGATCACGAATTTCGTTTATCGTTATTAAAATACATTATTACTAATCGTTTTTTGTCGAGTTGTTGAATGTATAAAATCGATTGGTCGTCACGATAACTTTTCGTAACGTGTTTTCAAGTGTTGTGTCGCCGTCTTTTTATTCTTACTCTAAAAACATTTCGTGTTAAAAAAAATCGTTTGTTTTGATATTTAAATAAAAGAAAAACCCCCCAAAATATGTTCAAATAATAATATATATATTTGAGTAGCCAATAAAATTATGTCAATTTAAACTATACAACAATTCGTTTATATATACACAATTTTCTTTTTTATTAATGACGAGTATTAACTTATAGTTTTTTTTTCTAATTTTTCTGTTTTCTTTTTCTTGTTTTTATTATTTTATTGAAAATTATTTTTTCACGTAACGTAGTTTCATTTGATTACAGTTATAATAAATAATCGAGCACCTAATTGAATATTATAGTTGTACTTGATAAAATATCAATGTTTTAAAATATCCAAAAATACTACCACGTGTTTATATACATATATATTCGTATACATCATAGTCACCAAACCATATATATATATTTTTAACAGATAAATGACCGGAACTGTGCAAATCGCTCGATTTCAGACACCGAGCGGAATACGTCAATACTTCGTATAGTCACGTACGCGTGCACTTAACCGGTAAAAGAACTGACAAAATATCATTGGATTTTTGACGAGATAAAACCGAGTTTACCGTTTCGTCTAGTTTTCGACTGTTATTGTTGTTGATAATTCGATTCTCGCGAACTTGAACTCTTTGAACCGCGACGGGCGCGAGTCACGCGTCACTCGTTATCAGTAGCGTATTTACGTGGATGGTGGGCGGGGGGGGGGGGGAAGGGAATGGTGAGGGGAGATGGTTGAGCTTTTTTTTTTAACGCCACAGTAAAAGTGTTTCGGGTTATTTTCGAACATATGTCGATAGAAAAAAGCTACCACGCGGCACGCGCACTATTTGAATAAGCACGTTCGGTTCTTTGGATAACGCGTTTAAACCGTATTCCCTCGTCGGAAGAACGTCCGAAGCGACCAGAATTTCCGTTAGGTTCACGGCGGTTAGGTTTCCGGGGTAGGCTAAGAACGATACGCTGACGATTCCAATGGACACGATCAAAAGTAATATGGCGTTCAAACGGCGGGCCGGTCGCCGAACGGGTTTCGTCGAGTACGACAGTGAAGCGCGACTTGTGTTCTATTTCTGTAATCCGTTATTGGTTAGATAACAACTCGATATGGAAACACCGGTTAACGGTAAGAGAAAACGAATACTCCGTTCTCGTACCCGCGTCTCGAACGCGTACAAGAAAAATCGACCGTCGTATCGGAACGGCTAGTCCATAATCGTTTTGATGATTGCCTTTTTAATTTCGACGCGAACGGTTAGGGATCTGTTCGAACAGAGTGGGACGTTTTGCTGTCCTGCGCCGAGTGATTTCCAAAACAAACAAAAACTACACTGTCCCGCGCCGACTATAGGTTGACCAGCTACATAATACACGCGATTGAAAAGGTTGAAAGCCGGAACTGTAAAATACAGTGGCGAAATACGTCCAACCGGTGATCAACCTGTGCCGCGGGTCAACAGCAGACCCGGCCGACCCCTCGGACAGCTTCGACCGTCGGGATCGGTTACGTGGTGGCAGATAAGCCGGAGCTATCTACGTGATGAAAGGCCTCGCGAACTAGACACCGGGCACGCAAGACGGCCGAGGAACGGTTGGGCACGGCTCTCGGAAATTATCCCTGTGCGCCCCTGTCGCCATACCGGCGTGGTTACGACGCCGGAGGGTAGTGATAGTGACGGTCCTAACCACGCGTGATAGCGGTCGTCTAAGCGGTAACGACGCGTGACCGTTCGGTCCGAACAACGTTCACGTACTCGCGTCTTCCGACGTTAATCCCGAGGACTGCCAGTCGGTCGATGTGTAAACCAAGGGCCTTCAAAACCCTGACAACGCGGATACACTCACTGTCCCGCGCCGACTCTAAACAACACCGCACCGTCCGTTCGAAATCCCGTTGATTGTTATCGCGCGCGGACAATACGAAGTGCGTCCCGTAAGTTCTGAGACCACAGAGGTTACAAAAATGTTTTAAGCAAGTTTTTTAATCGAAACAATCGCCGTCGCATTCTACACAACTTCTTGCGCGGTCGTCCAATTATTTCGTTGCCCGTGAGTGAATGTTATTGAACTTCTCGGTTACAGCTCTTCTCGACTTGGTTCGGCGATGACAAAATCGAGCTGCGTCTTCGACCTCGGGAACAGGAAACAGTCTGGAGGACTTATAATCTGGCGAATACGTTCAAGTACTGGAACCGTTTTGCCGGCCGAAAATTCGGTGACAATCGCCGCCGCGGTGTGTGCTGGCGCGTGGTCACGCGACAAGGAAAAAGACCGATATTTCCACAATGAACGCGTGCAATTCTAGGCACTGACGTTACTTGGTGAACTTTCGCAGAAAAAAAGGAATTATTTGTGCACAATCCCTCGGGAATCAAAACAAAAAAAAAAAAACAAAACAATCAACACGGTCTTGATTTTGGATTTTTGAAACCGCCGGACGAAAGCTGAACATAACTGACTCAACTTTTTTTTTTTGCTCAGCGCTTTTTCCTAACTTGATTAGAACACTTTATCGCGATTCGTCGTTCAAAATTTTTCTCCGTATTTAAATTATGAACGCGGTCACGGACATACACGTCCGCTAGATGCGATTATACCGCAGGAAAATGCACGTCCGGTGCACGCGAAACTTCGTACGACTGAAAACGAATGTTGATTACTTCCCGGAATCTCGTAACGGTCTCGATACCAGTATTGATTTTTAGAACGTCAGAACTTTGTACATTGCCGCGCAAACCTTGACCCGGGGGAAGAAAAAGAAATAGTAAAATTGCGAGAGTTAACCGGCATTTTCATTTTTTATTTTTTTACAACAACGTCTGTGTTTCGTTTTCGTCGCGTTCGGGCAACTGAGACGACCGCCTCCGTGTATACAACACACAGTGATGTATTTAGAATTTTGCCACTCTTCTAATCTCCTTACTGCTTGTAAAAAAATAAAAATAAAAAATAAAAATGCTTTGCCAAGCGATTTTCCGATACTTACCTTTCAAGACATATATTAACATTTTATGTAAAAGTAATAGTAAATCAATTACATAAATCAATATTATGTTAATGTTTATAAATGTTTATTTTATAACGTTTATAACCGTAAACCAATAACCTAAAATTCATTATAGGCTATACACGGGGTGTTTATGCCTGATAATGTTTATTTTCCAAACTGTGAAATAAAACATCGAATATCAATTATTTCAAAAACAAGTAGTAATATTATTCAATCAAAACCCCTTAAAAATTTCCTTCCGCCGAAAACGTGATGTGTGGGTCAATTTTCCCACCCCTAGCTCCCTCTCCCCTCCCCTATAAATACGCCACTGTCAACACGTCGAAGGCGATTTCAAACGCGTGGAAACCATTTGCCCGTGAAACACGTGGAATCAGTCACCACGCGCGGTGACGAATCTCTGGCGCGAAATTCGTGTCGTTCGCACGATGGTTATATTTTTGGGTGCCGTTCGAAATTAATCGTGCGAAATGAAACGCGTTGACAAAATACAACGAACAACAAAAAACAAAAAATCGTAATTACAACGAATGATCTAATGATGATGGCTGTTCGTGGCCGCGATATTTTCCGATCCGTTCCGAGACCGTGTGTACACGTGGTAGTGATCACTCGACAATTTTTTTCCTACCGCTTATTTACATTTTCACAGCGCTCGAATCGGTAAAAAATAAGTAGAGGAGCTCGACCTTAAGAACTGCGTTCCATGTGCAAAATTATTTTATACAAACCCCTCACACTCCTCTCCCACGACAAGACTAATTTCAAAAAAAAAAAAACTACATTTCAGCTGCATACACATAAATTCCAAATATAATCCATGCAAGTAAATGTGAATTGAGGTTCATCCGATTTTCTCGACAAATTCAAAAACAACGATAAATGATAAGTGAAACCCCTAGCAGTGATAATTGAAACTGATAATCGAGCACACTGTACCACAGATATGTACAATAATTTATTGTACATATCTGTGCACTAATGCATTAGGCGCCAGTGGTGTGTTCAGGAATTTAGAATGAGGAGGGAGGGGGTCAAATGTTTTTATTATTACTCGTATTAATGTAATATGTCTTGTTTTTATAAGATAAGGCAAGTGTATCTTCCAGAAGCCTGATGAAGAATCTATGAAGCTTTTATCATAATATGTAATTAAATACCTCAGAGTGAACTTTAACATAACATAAAATTTACGAATATAGTTAAATAATTATATCCAAATCCTGATTCCAATAGGAATTAATAGAAATATGATTTAATAACCTTGGCTATGTAATGGTTAGGCTGTTACTATATAGTATCATTTGTGATAACAATTATTAACAAACAACTGACAGGAAAAAAAATTATGTTTTGATAATTGCCTGATATCAGATATGAGATCTGAAATACAGTTAAGTACGAAAGAACAATATATTTTTAAAAGTCAATGAGAGAGGTTTTAACCTCCTAACCCCCTCCCCCCATTGGGCACGCCCATACTAGGCACAGAACAAGCGTGTAATGATTGATATATTATAATATAAACAAACTATAAAACATTTTTGATTAGAAACATTTAAAATTGTAAAACCGACCATTTAAATCTATATTTAAAAAAAAATTATTTCGGGCGTAGTTTCTACCGTCCCAGTAAAAAAAAAAAGTATTTAGGGTGCGTAAAAAAAAACAAAAATAGTAGAAGAGCTCCGACCCCCTGCGCACCCTCCAAATTCGAGCACTGCATTTTCACTTATTTACAACACATGGTTACGGCTAGTCCGATTTCGGTGCGTACCTAACCAATTCCAAACTGTAAACGAAGCGAAAGACGCATTAGCCTCGTAACGTTATCGTGTTTTTATACGGTTTTTTTCGCTGCACGTATATTTTGTTCGTTTTTTCGTTTTTTTCGTTCGACGCCAAACGAATTCATTCATTGAACATCGAACGTTGAATACGAAATGAACTTTGATGATGACGTCTGTCGGAATCCACGCATTAGTATTACAACACTGTATAAGCAGTCCATTCCGGAAATAATTCCGAAAGATTTTCGGCACGCCGTTTTCAAACGTTTCGACTTCGTGAAATACAAAAATACAAGTAATACATGTTCCGCGCGTGTGGTTCGTACCGGCTGCAACCCGGTTGAGCGCGTTGTACGTTTTTCATAACACAGTTGAGCACAGGAAAATGTTTGCACAAAAGAAATCCAAAAAAATATATAAATAAACAAATAAATAAATACATGACAGAAACAACACTATTGAGCACGAAATATCAGCGAGACGTTGCCAAACACCGGTATATTATAATCGTGTACAATTGGGTTATAAATTAAAAAATTCTTAACAAACACAAATACTAGTGGAAAATTAAAAAAAATAAAAGTAAACAATATCACATTAAATTAATATTGCGCGTAAAATATTGTCTGCGTTTCCAAAGCCGACGTGCGATTATCTCAATAAGTACTCGGTTTCATTACGTCTCACGCGCAATTCCTTAAGTAATATCTTGATTTTTTTTTAAGTACATGTTTTTATTTCTCTGGCAACGAAAATAAAATAAACTAATATCCGCGTATTGTGCACAATCGTTTAACGTATTCAGGAGCGTACTCAAACGTTCCGTTGGTAAAAAAAAAATCTAGTACTTTAAGTCGATCGATTCCATTGCCGATCCAGATGAAGTCGTCCGATTGAATTCCCGAATTCACTGGATTTGCCGGGAACGCAGCCGCACAATCTGCAGCTCAAGGTCGGCTCGGTGATGATCACGTTACGCAATCCGAATAAACCGGAACTACGCAACGGAACAAGACTCGCCGTTAAGAAGCTGATGTACAACGTGACTGAAGCAACGGTTAACATAGAAAAGTTCAAAGGCTAGGATGTTCCGTTTCCAACAATACCACTGATTCCAAACCGACTGTACGTTTCAATTGAAGCGTGTCCAGTTTCCGATTCGCCTTGTACGCGCGATGACGGTTAATAGATCGCAAGACCCTTCGTTGGAAGCGTGTGGACTAAACATTGAATTGCCGTGTTTTGCCCGTGAGCAATTGTACGCGGCGCGCTCGAGAATGGGCGAACCAACGGCGCTATTCGTTTTCTCTCCGAACGGATTAGACAAAAACAATCGTTGATTATCACAAGTGTTGCGATGAACACATCGGAAAACGCCAACAGACGATTGTCAAAACAGTGAATTCCGATTTATTTCATTATACATACGAGTTATGGGCTCATAGATGTCACGAAATGGTTCGCCAGAAGAACGAACAATATTAATTCCTGACACAAACAATACTGCCCGCAACGCTGTCTTTCGAGGAATTTCTAATGATTGAAGAACAAATTAACGCCGGGATGTGGTTCATACCGAGGTTTTAGAATAATAATTTCTAAATATTATTGGTCGGTTAGGAAAAAATATGTATATGAAAAGTTAAAATAAACTCTATTTGAAAATCGTTCAAAACTATTCAGTCCTTTGAATCATCGTTTTTCTAAACCATTATTTGACAAAAGCGCTACCGTCCACGCGAGTAATTCAATTTGAAATATTTTACGTAAACTAAAACTGCACCCGGGCCGATACGGCTATATTGTATATTTACTGTTCGTTAACTATTTATTTATTTGTGATATCTAGCAATAGCAAATTATTGCCGGGTCAGCTATTTTTTATTAGATTCAAATATTGATTGAAAATTTTTAAAAAAAAGTAAACAATATCAAATTAAATTAATGTGTGCGTAACATGTCGACTGCTTGTTCAAAGCCGACGTGAGTTTTTTCAACACGTACTTGGCTCCACTACGTCTCGCGCGCAATTCCTTAAACAATATCAGGATTTTTTTTTTTATATACGTGCGTTTTGATTTTTCTGATTACAAAAATAAAATAAACTATTGGCGAATAATTCCCATTTTTACATCCGCGTACATTGTATACAATCGTTAAACGTATTCCGGAGTGTACTCAAACGTTCCGTTGGTAACGACAAGAAAACCGGTGCAACGTGTGATCGTAAAAATCAAACTGAACTATAACAAACCGTTCTGGAATATGTGTAAAAAAACGAAAAAAAAAAACGGTTAAACCATAAAACGAACGGGGGCGTTTTCCCCGTCCGTCCCGCCATGGCTGTTACGCGTACCGGCTCAGCTCAAACCGCATATTAATCGCGTCTCGGTTTTCCAAAGACCGGCAGGGAACGATAACGTTTTTTTTTTTTTTTCAGTCGCATCCGATCGGGTTGTTAAAAAGGTGGTCGGCCGATAAGGACTCGGCGCTCGATTCGAATATTATGATTAGATAATGGTGTTCGCGGACATAATTCGAGACAGCGTTTCAATCGTAAATCCTCAGACTACGGATCTCCGTCGACAAGACATCGAAAACCGTTGACCAAATCGATTGAGAATAACCGATACACATACAGGATGCAGTCTCGTGTTTTTCTCAAAAACGTAAACCGTTCGCTTTTCAGGCGCGGATTCAAATTTATATTACGGGGGAGGGGAGCAAATATTGCACGGCCAAAAATAAAGTGTGTGTGTGTGTGTGTTTTGTAATCAATTTTTAAATACCAAATAATAAACTTAAAACTAATACTGATCACAAATATTTAAAATATAAAAAACATACATGATCATTAAATCTAAATCACAAAATCTAGTCGTCTATTGGATTTTGCAAACATATCACGATGAGCATATAGTGTAAAGACAGTCCATTCAATCGATCTTCCGATATCCTTGATCTCGTCCATGTTCTTCTTATCCGCCGTGGAGATGAAAAATTGCGTTCTGCTGATGCAGTGGTCGCTGGTAATGTTACAAGTATATTTAACAGAATTCTTATCAGGAAATTTTCCCCGAATAAAACACAGCCCACAGCGAGGGGGGGAGAAGCGTCTCTCCTCTTCGCTCCCCACTGAATCCGCTCCTGTCTCCTTCCCACCGAAACCATCGTCTATTAAAAATATATACTCAACAATTGTATTCCGCATCGTTTGAATGTCCTACGCGTACGTTCTTGAAAACTAAACCGTTGCATAGTTGCTATGAAACGTATTTGTTCACGTTTTACAACAGTTTTTAGTATTTTCGCATTATTTGTCGGTTAACTTTTAATGATTTTTTTATTTTTTCATTATTATTATTATTATTCGTTTATAACCGTAGACCGTTCGTTTCTGGAATATCGTTTTTTTTTTTTTTCGGTGCTCGGGCTAATTAAGAAGTCGGCCGACGAGGACTCCGCGCTCGATCGGGTACCGGCCGGCCGAGTACGGCGGTCGTCCCGTGTGGCGTACACGGTGTAATACGCGAACACGTCACAGGAACTCGAAAAACGCCTTCGGCCGAGGGCCCGCGGTCGCGACGTCACGATATTCGTTCTGCGACGAGAACTAAAATAAAATCTCCGTTCGCGTTTTTATTCTACGACGTTTATTTAAACGTGAAAAAAAAAAAAAAAAAAAAACGAGGTAGGGGAAACCTGTATTTTCCATGACTTCCTTTTGCAAAACGAATAATGAAATAACGATTTATAAATATATGTAATAAACGAATCACGTTTTCGACGCTCTCGTCCGAAGTGTTTGATTCGTAAAATTAATCATCGGGTTCTATCGAGTATCAGACGTAACGAGGAGGGGAGTAAAAAAAAAAAAAAAAAAAAAAAAGGAAAGGTTTATTATGTTTCGTACGACGTGCGCGCACGCGTAGGTACCGTATTATAATACACGTACACATACACCGAAAGAAACGTAGTCGTGACTGTTACATTAAAAAAAAAAATAATAATAATATATATATATAAAAAAGAGGCTTTATGACTTTTCGAGACCGCAGCAAAAAACGAGTTTTATAATTCGGTTTTTACAATTTTGAAACCAGTTTCGAGAGACTCGGCTCTAAGTTTACTGGGTTCGATCGTGACAATACGTATATATATATATATATATACGTGTATGGCGTGCACGGACGGAGAACAAAGAGGTCTTCCCGAACAGCAGGATAAATCATATTTGTCTACGTGCGACGTTTCTTAATTCGAAAGCCTTAAAACACATGCGTGGTTCTATCTTTCCGAACCGCGATACCGGCCAACTCGCGCTATTCCCAACCGGCCGGCACGGCTGTTACAGTCAAACGATAACGTTTTACCAACGGGTATTCGCGCGAACTGTTACACCCGATTTATAAACGGTCCCGTTGATGTTGTCGACATTATCAGTCGTGTTGTCCTACGGGCGTTGCGAACCGATAACCGTATTTGACCTTTATGTATCCTCGTTGGATTAAAATTCACGAAGAAGAAACCCCCCTCCCCACCAACCTCATCGTGTTTTCGTCGTATACAACCGACGTTTATTATCTGGTACAACGGTCCTTAAACTTTTGTAGAATACGGACCCATGATGAAAGACTTTTAGAAATCACAAACCCCTCTCCCCCCCCCACCTTAACAATTTTCTTTCGAGTACTTTTTCTTTTTTTTTTTTACGAAATATCTCACGTTATCATAATCAATATTTTAATACTCATATTACATTACAAATCACATAAGTAGGTATATTAAAACATATCACATCTAATTTTTCGTTGAAATTTATTATTTTGTTTTTAAAATTTAATGTTTACTTACTTAATGCGAAGGATGGTGTTGCATTTCAGACATCAGTTTTCGAACGCCCGGCACAATACCAGAGAGCTTTAGTCGTAGTTCGGACTCTATGTTTTCCATTCGGTTTCGAAAATTATTCTTAATATGAACAAGGGCGGAGAAGGCTTTTTCGCATAAACTCGTCGTTGGGGAACGGTATAAAAACTCGCAGAGCTTTATTCGCGAGTTCTGGACAATCTTCTCGAGCACGAAGCCAGAAATCATTACGATCATGACGATTATATTACGATTACAATCAGACGTAGGTACAGGGTTGGACTAGGCCACCGGGGCTAACCGGAGAAATGCCCGGTGGGCCGCGAAAATCATACCTAAACGTGGCCACTATGAATACAATTGCACGTGGCCTCGGGACTCAATCCAGACTGTTTATTTCGATATGACTGATGGCAGGGAGTCTGCCGCCAGGCCGCCAATATTGTTATTATATTTTAAAAACAGAATGGATTGTTGACGTTCTAATCGGGTTACACGAAAAAGCCCATAGAGACGGAATATACGACTGTTAAGATCGTCGAAATGACGTTCGTAATTTCACATACCTAACGATTGCTATTTATATTACGAATAATCGACAGAATGTGACCCATAGACTTATATTATATACTGTACGTTCGGCGTTATCCGCACATTTTTTTTTCTATACACCATACCCAGTCAGCGTTACGATTAAATTAATTATTTATTAATTATTCTATTTAAGGAAGTTTAATATATTGTCAGTATCTGAAAACACTGTTCTCATTGTTATTGTACCGTTTTGAAATGTCGACGATACATATTCGATCACTTTTATAACATAGCATGTTGGTGTAAAAAATAGATTTATGTAATAAATTATAAAGTATACTAACACATTAGAGAAAACAGGCTTAATACGACTAATATGGATTTAAACAAAGATATTTTGGAATCTCTTACATTCGAAGAAATCCTTCGTGAAATGGTACAGCAAGGTACTGTATTAAAAAAAATGCGTTGATAGTATGAAAAAACAAACTAAATATTGTATGAACTAATAATTTTATGATATTGATTATCGATTAGTCTCATAGAGGCCTGTAAAAATATTCCCCCCCCCCCGGGCCGCAACAGAAAGCTAGTCCAACTCTGCGTAGGTAGCTAATTGTATCGAATTCCATTGTATCTCATCGGCGGTGTAATGAAAATAAGATGAGCTACGTGAAAAAAACGAATAATACACTTTCAAATTTACCGGACAATTGCATTTGATGTACACGTGTCACGTACGTTATGTGTCCAGGCTGGAACCGCCGATAGAGCGACGCATACTAGTTAGGTCCCGCGTTAAGAATTATACCGTACTAGTTGGGTCCTAGAAAAAAAAAAGCATTTTCCTTCCCACTTTAACAGACTTATGGACCGTCTTATGGAAAGAAAACTTAAAACCGTCAATGACATTTATTCGTTTGCCTTTTTCGCTAAACATCGGCTCGTCCATTATGTATGGGAAGTGAACACATGCCGGTGTTATAATCAGTAGGTACCTACCTACCTTGGATAACAATATAATGTCGTATCATTATAAAATCGATAATAGTTAATAGTTTAGATAACTACGGGAACCACCAATCGAAGATCGTCACACGTCTATAAATCTGGACCGAATTCGTACAAAATTTAGAAACGTAATTTTTTTTTTCGGACCCGACTCGGACGACGCAGCCCGACCAGCGGACCACAGTTTAAGAGCCGCCGATCTGGTAGGACGACAAAGCAACATGCGAATTGTGGCCGTTGAAACGGATGTGGGTGTTATAATGTGTTTAGACGTGCGGACGACGGATGAGAACGACAGTGACCATTGTGCACGGCGCGCGATGAAACAGAGAACATATTACGGGACGGCGCGCTAGCGAGCAAACCGATTTGTTGATCGTGGTGGAGTCTACGTCGATTTATCGAAATGTTGTTTTCAGTTCGAACGTAACGTCGTGGTTTTTTCCCGTTGACATTGGTCGACACGCGCCGTTCACGTGCTACTGACGATCGCGTCAACACGTTCGGTCGAATACGGACGGACAAATGTAAAAGCACGCCGTTTGATTGTACTCGTCACGGCATTATGTCCGACGAATTCGGCCGGTGCCGGATGAAAACAAGTTGTCTTGTTTTCTCCGGTCGAATAATAGTTTTAATTTATAGATTTATTTCTATAACGTTGACTAATCCATTATACGCACACGTTAGGCGAGATTGGGTTATCTTATTTTTAGTGACTTGTAATTAGTTCGTAATTAGTCAAGAATTTCTTCATAAATATCATACCAGTTTATAGGATTTTTTTGTTTTTTAATCCGTAATAAGTAAAATATTTAAAAAAAAAAAAAAATTTTTATGGATAACAAAAAGACACCTGAGTTTTGATTTACTTTCTTAAATAAAAAAACATAACATATATTGAAATAATAAGAATATCTTGAAAATTATTTAATGTACGTATTTGATGTTGTAAAAGTTTATTAAGTTTGTAGTGCTTACTCCAAAGTAACAGTTAACTTTTCCGCGAGTGTAATGCATTTCCTGACATTTGAATTGTTTTTCCAAAAAAAAAAAAAAAAAAGGTTGGGTTTTATGTAAAATATAACAAAAAGTATTAAGATACATTCTCGTGTTCAAAACATTTGATTAGTCGATCCAATGGGTTTTGGGAAAAGTGTGTGGAATTCGTCAAATTTGTCTCTCTCCACAAACATATCATTAGCACAAAATGTTTTCCCTTTTTGTCGACAATAAATATTCTAGAACTTGGTTTGTGTCTAATAAAAACGTTTCATCAGCGACGTCCGTGTTGTGTGTCGAACTAATAAAAATATTTGTGTGTATGATTTTTTTGGCGAATTCGACGGAGATCCGGATGTAGTCTGACCATTTCCGTCGGCCGTATTTATTCCCCGACAACGGTCCCGATATTCGGCAGATTTCGTCCGGAAAATATTCCACCGGCGTCGGAACTAGTCTACGGACCGTGGGCCGGTTGCCGGACAAAGGCGGGAGATAATGATAAGACCGGCCGGAAATGTCGCCGAAATGATACCGTCCGGGGTGGTGGGGGGGGAAGTGGGGTCAGCTGTTATCGAAACGCTTGTCCGAACAGGCGGCACTGTCTCAAAAATAATCAAGCCGTCGGATCGAACTGCGATCGATATCACATATATATACATTTTTTTTTATCGTAAATGTTGTCTCGACAGAGTTCAACGACGTCGAAATCGGCAATCGGTTTACGCTTTACTCCCGTTAACGTAACCGCGTAATTATTTAAATGAATTTGTAATTTCATTATGACTCTCAACTCTCTAAATCCGCAATATGATAACTTTCTTTTTTCTTAACTTTAAAAAAAAAAACATTATACGATAATTATTGTTTGACTTGACACGAACGTGTATTCAAACCCGTTTTTTAACGCGTGGCGGCGGCAAGTACGTCGAAGAAACGTACGTGAATCGGCATTACACGGAACCGCTATAGCGTTGAGCGAACAAGAAAAAAAAACGAACACTACAAAATTGATTTCGTACTGTTTGTTGAGTATGGAAGAAGAAAAAACCAACAACGCTCGTCGGTACGTCACACGCGTGCCGATCGGAGAATAAACCGTACGAACCATTAAATCGTGTGTAATCGAGATAATATTATAGACGTATAATCCTAATAATTAACAAAAAAAACAAAAAATACCTCATCACTTTTTTTATCTGCGCGGAGAGAGACCAGATGGTTTGTTTTTTGATCCCGTGCACCACAATGGCATTGTTGTGGAAGTCATTATTCCATTATACTCATTACCGCACATCAAAGCCTTGACACCGGTTATCGGTAGATTAGCTTCCAGTCGTAACCGGTTTCCAAACAAAAGCCCATTATTCGTTTTTTAATTATTCGTGTTTATTAAAAAATAATTATAATCCGGTGCCGGGCTGCCGGTTCGACCCGACCCCCGGCTTCCGGTGAAACGACTGCTGTTTACGCGTGTTCCGGGCCGTTTGCGTTTGGCGCGTCCGTAAAACCCGATTGGAATCACGATCGTCCGATTGCGATTTCGTGTCCCGAACGGAACCCGACCGAACTCGAAGTCCGGGCGTGTACACGGGACACACGGCGTACAGGCGCGGCGGCGCGGAAAGCGGGATGGACGCAGGACATGAACGGCGCGTCCAGGGGGTCGTGGTGGCTGGACAGCCAAACAATATCGTTATCAATCGAACGCGTGAACAAACGAAATAAAATAAATATTGAACATTTACAAACAATAACTGAATCAGTACGTATCGTCCGTCGGTCGTTGTGGTTATCGAGTAAAATCGTTTTCGGACAATAAAAATTGTTCCTCTTCAACCCGTTTAGATTGCGTTCAAAATCGGTCGATGCGACGACAACACATTTACGCGTCAAAAGACGAACTCTTAAACTCCTAACGTGTTTTTAGTAGATTTCCGAATTTCGATAGCGTTTTTCGTAACGGCATTGTCCGTGTTGAAATGTCAATGCTGTCAGCACGTAGTGACGGGGCGCCCACGACGGGCAGGTCAGTGAGTACTATCGTTCCGGGGCCCGGGACGGGGAAAAAAAAACATAATATACGAGTATTATTGATTTAAACTAGAAAAATAAAATGAGACGTGTCAAACCCCAGGCACCGTATCTTTATGAAATACTGGTATACGAACGATTTGATTTCTTACTACTTAATATTGTGTAACAATCCATGTGTGTACGTTATTTTAATTTCATGAGGTCGGGCCACTTCGCGTCGGTAAGCGGCTGTGACGTGCAGAAGTTTGAAAATGATAATAATATTTTTTTTTTGTTTATTATTATTATTCAAAAGTACTTAAAAAATTTAAATAAAAATAATTGATTTTTATATTAAACTGCAATAAATCAGTGCACTCGTGTTTCGAACTTATTTCGGGGTGACTAAAGTAACTGATATTTTATAGAGGTGTATGCCAGCAAAAGGAGTCGTGCACCCAATGTTTTAGAGGTGCCTTTTGTAAAACGTAAAAAATTAAACGTTAGAATTTTTATTAAAATTTATTATAAACGCTGATGAAGAACGAGGGCCCCGGATTTGTCGAGAGTCCTTGTCGACCGACCTTTTCGTCGACGCGGTCGGCCACGACGAGAAAACGCGCAACGTCGTCGAATAATTCTAAAATCGTTTGCAATTGTATTTTACATTGATTAAATGGTAGTGTACCGTTCATTGTTTTTCTAAACGTAGTTATCTTTTTTGAAAATTTCGTATAAATGGTCCGTCGAATATGAAATTATGGATTTAGTCGTCAACGACGTCCGAAATGTTGACGACCGCTGTTTTAAAGTATATCCTTAATTATTTTATACGGAAACAGTTATTATTATGATTCGGGTTTGTACGCATTGGAAGAAAAAAATCTTTTTTAACTATGCTCAAAAATGAGACTAAATATTTCGCATGGATTTCGTCGACAAATTGTTGTCGAACGAATACTATTGCAGACAGTTGGGTCATATTTATTCGGTATCGGACAAATGTAAATCGAGTACGGAACGAACCGCCGTCAAATTTAATGTCCAAACGACAGTATCGGTGCGATATTTTATGTCTTTTGTAAACGATTCGTATTTCAATTTTACCTGTCGCGAAACACGACCGACCGGAGGAAAAACACGTGAAAACGCACACCCCGTTTCTTATGTACGCGGACGAGCTTGTCGGAAACGCGACTGTCTCGTGCAACACATTTGCAAAATTAACAGGTTTTTTTTTTTAAAAATGTATTATTCAAAATATATATTGACAATCTGTAATAAATTGTACAATGTGTAAATTACATTTTCTAGACTGGATGACTTGATTGAAGGTGGTGTCCAGTGACACTACTTCAAGAATAGAAAGTTATAGTTATAAGTTATATATATATATATATTTTTTTTAAGTTAACGTTTTAGTAGATCTCTTGACCAATTACGCTTTAGGCGACGGGGAGAGGGATTTGGACGATAGTTTGGATATGAGTGGGTTACTGTGATTGTGGTTGGTATGGTGTAATTTTTTATACATGTGAAAGGTAAGCGCAGGTATGGTTTGAATTTGTTGGCCGTGATATAACGTATAGTAACTAATCACATACCACCGAGCCAGTGGCGACGAACCTATACTCAAAGAGTGGCAGCCGCCCACCCTATTTTAAGGTGGAAGGTGGTCGGCTGTTCGGTACTAACTTATAAAAATATTTTAACTTCAGGTGATATCATTTTTGTCGGTATGTTTTTCTAAATTAATATTATAATTTATAACCTATAACTATGACCAACTCACCAACACAATAAGTTTAACAGTTATAACGTATATTTAGGTAGGTGGGTAGATGTAACAAGTGATGGTAAACAGGTCGGTAGTAAGGAGTTATAGTCAGTTAAACTTATACATTTTGATGTTGTAAATACGTGATAATATACAAGGAAATTTAAATCATAAAATATTTTATTGAATTAAATTTTCTTAAACTTCAATTAAATGTTAATATCTTAATAATATAATATAGCAATCGATATTGACAAAGTAATTAATATTTAATTAAATGTGTACCTCGTTGTATTATGTGAGTATGCATAATAATATGATATTATACTTATTTTATAAAAGAAATTATATATATACTATAAATTAATGTCTATAGCGGGTTCTCCAAAGTTAATTCCGTCCCCTCCCCCACCAATTTAAATTTAGTTCAGCGCCACTGCACGGAGCATCGGTGATCAGACGAAGACTCGTGGATTGGAAGGACTGGACGATTTCGACGTTAGAAGATTCGGCTGCATCCCATCACTGGATGCCGAACAATAACAGCGCGGAATATTCGAACTGGCGAGAATACTATGAAAGTTCACATGGACATAGTGTAAGACGGATTTTGAAAAGAATTACAGAGTTTCCTTCATGAACATACATTTATGCATAAACGAGTACACGCAAACAGTAATTTATCGTACTGTAAACGTAAATTGCATATTTTATAAGACGACGAACACGAGAACACGTTACGTGCGGCGCAATTAAGTTAGCGGGCGACACCGTTCACAAGACTGACATACATTCGCAGAAATATAATTATACGGATTCACAAAAGGTAAAATGAAAATATAACAATGATTACACGAGTACACGGTCTGTCTGTCGGAAACTCTACACGTTATATAAAAGTATAAAGCGCCGAAAAAAAAAGAAAAAAAAAGAAAGAATAAAGCAGTAAAACAGCATATTTTTAAGCTTTCATAACGTTATGACATTAATTTGAATCTATAAATAAAACGTATCGTAAAAAAAAAAAAAAACCGCGCGATTTTCTCTCGTCGCATTTCCATTGTCGTGAACGGTCGTTTTGTTGTAGAGACGTCGACCGTTTTCCACGCGTTTTCGACAATGGCGCGAACGAAATCACACTCGCCACGTCCAGCCAACATCCGGATGGACGTCGCGACACGAAAGAAGCGCCGTGACGTGTCTCCGATAGCTTGCTCGTCCAGGGGCGGACTGAAACCCTGGAGGCCCAGGTGGCTGAAGTTTTTAGGTGGCCTTGAATTAACGTGATCAACACGAACAAGCGACTTGATGTTACTTGGTGTTCAATTTTGAATAAAATAAATAACTTGATAATGTATAACATAAAAAGAAAAAAGTTTGGGAAAAAAATAAAACCGACTTCGAAAAAAATGCGCTGAAAAGTGTGAAATAATTCACAAACATCTTGCCGAAGTCGGCGCCGGATTCCAAATTGACACACGGTATCTTGCTTATATCACTTTCAGACCGAATATTGAAGACACCATTTATTTGATTCTCAATTACGCATTACTCAAAAATAACGCCGACTTCGACAAGATTTTTTTTCTAAAAATTTTTTTGTTTATTAACAAGTGTTTTTTCGTTCAGCTTACATGGCTTTCGTTTTTCAAATATACCGGTATTTTATTACCGCGTGTAGGCCAATAGGCCATAATAAAAAATTTAGCTTGCGGCGCAAGTACAAATTTTCCAAACGGTCTGGACGTGTGGTATGGCCTCCTGTCCGCCCTGCCGGTCCACCCCCGTGCTCACCGTTTGTTAACGAGACGTCGACCGAGCCGGTCCGGGGACGATCTACTCATAGACAGTCACGTGGCTTGGACGATCGCGCCTCTTGCTCGGGATCAAAGGAAACGGACAATTATAATTTTATTCTTAAACGTACGAACAACCTGTCCGTTCGGTCAAACGCTGTTAAAAATCGGATCGAGTAACACACGTTTTTTGTGACGCGTAAAATCGAAACGATAAAAATCACAATAAATACATATACATAAAAATATTGCTGTTGTTAGCCAATTAATCGGAGGCCGTACGTGCAGACGCCTGTGTACGCACCGTTCTCGTTCCGGTGTACAACGTTTTCTTGTCGAGTACGAAAACGAGAAATTCGCCACAACCGATTTTCCATGTCCACCGGTACTTGGCGTGCGAAAAAATGTACGTGTGACAGTCGACGGGTTAACCTTGACGACACTTTTTTCCGCCCGGCCCGGAGTTACTCGAGTTAGCGGCATAGGCGCTATCAGGCGGGGGCTAGGAGGAGGACTTAGCGTTGGTTCGTTTTTTTTTTGTGGTTTGTGCTAATCGATTTTATAAAAATATGAAAATATTATTTGGTCTTGTCGGTTCTGAAAGAAAAACGTGATATACAACCGTAGTCCGTAGACAGCGTTCAGACGAGTTTCTACAGTGCGGCCCTTTGAAAAATGAATCGCAGCGTTCCGTCGACGCGATACCATCACGGATGGGACAGACATTCCACCACGATCGTATTGTTGTCACATACTAACTAACACGTATTGTTTATACATCTATGCATTCTGTTTACAAGACGTTATGACCGCGATTATTGTGCTCAAAGGCGGTATCGACTATTACAGTCTGCGATCTGTATTTGTTTGGTTGTCCAACAGTAATATTGAAAAACGTAAACGTTATTTGATTTTTGATTTTTTTATATATACACTATAAATCCGAACAATAAATTTATTAAAATTCGTTATGCTTGAAACGTCTACGAAGTTTGACGTCGACGAATTTACACAGTGACTGGTTGTTGCCACGAGCGTCTTATGATTTCGGCAGCCCCGAAATGTCCAAAAGTCTGGTCGACGGTAGTTCGGCATACGCGAGCACGTCGATTCTCCGACGACGACTGACGCCCGGAGACACCGGACAAAACAATCATCCGGACAAACGTGTTAGTGCTTGTTCGCGGAGCCCAAACCCACACGGCCGCCCGCCCGCGCGCACGGCGTCATTGCGTAACGTATTATTTCGACATCATTTTTCTTAGATTTTTTTTTTTCGTCTTTTGCCCGTCCGGACTTCCTAGTCGCGTGTGTCTGCGTGTAGCCCCGCCCGGCAATGTGCGTCTAGACGTGCCACGTGTCCAGCCGGCGGCTCGAAAACACGTCGGACGCGCGCGCGTGTGCACGGCGCAGGTGACGATTTCGTTACGCGACTTCGAACAAAACCGAATCCGTCGGGCCGCGTTACGCGTGTCCCGCACGCCCGTAAGTACGTCTCGGTTTTCCGCGGTCGGACGTAAACAAGACCTTGGCCCGTCGTTGACGTTCACTAGCCGCCAGTCACCGCACGACAAGTTTATCGGCTTCGATACCGCTGGTTTTTCTTTTTTGCACTCGCGACGCGTGTTTTTCTATCGCGTCGGAAGATAAACAACGTCGGACGTATTGCATTACTGCGTTGTAAATGGTCGAACGCGAAGTCGATACGACGTCGTCGATTTCGTGATATCGCTCGAAGGTTATGGGGCCGCAACATTCGTATTTACATACGCACTCCCGTGTTTTCGACGTGACCGAAAACCTGTATTTCATATAGAAGCTCATCTACTTATCTCAGGTGCAATAAGGTCCAGGTCTGACCCCCACCCCCATCCCGTGGATACGCCACTGGAAACGCTAACCCGCTACGTATTAACGTACTCGTTCAGTCGTTGTCGTAAAAAAAGCATCGAGTATATTTTTCGCATTTTCTAGTCGTGACTTATTTCAAAATCGTACATAGGTCGTTATAACAGCTGTGAAAACAACACGAGTGTTATAACCATCATCTTTCCATCCCAAAGAGTCGAGAAAACAAGTTCTTTGTCTTCACGTGGAGATAAGTTGATAATTATTATTTATTCGTATATCGATTGTCTATTTGACGGATTTGGACGGACGACTTCATTTTGTCGTCTCCCTTCCGCTGAAAATTATCTCACGGGCGCTCAAGTCCATGATCGGATACGTCGGTCGGAGACATATTACGGACTTTTACGTGCAAAATATTATTTTAAGGTATCTCGAGAAATATGTAGTTCGGAATTTTCGTATTTGCTGTTAGTATTAGACGTGAGCGTCAAATCTTCCGCAAAATAAAGAGAGAGAAAAGAAGCGAGCACGTGTCCTATCTATATTTATTTATAAACGGGCGATCAGATTGGACGATCCATTTTGTCGCGTCGCGAAAACTGCAAACGTTTTATGAAACGAACAACGCACAAAAACGTTTTCACAAGAATGTATACATTTTAAAACTTACATTCAAAATGTAATAAAAAGAAACCAACCCGATCAAAGTTCGTTTACATTTTTTCGAAACCAGCGTTTAGAAAAATTATTTCCGAATGTGAGCATTGCTCTAAGAGATCGTTTTCGTGTCTCAAACGGATCGAAAAGTATTCGCGATCTTCTATTGGTGAGAATCGGTTGAATTGTCTAGCCCCGCTGTGTATTGGATCGGAATCAGTGCCAGCAATCGACTTTCAGGACATAATTGAAGAATCGTCAAACCTTAAAAGTCGAAAGAAACTTTTTTTAATAATGTAACTGTTTAACTATTCGCGTGTTGATGTTTTGTGGCTATATTTTTCAACAATAAATTTAATTAGCAATACGTTTCTGTATGTATTTTGATCGGTTTAAAAAAAAAAAGAAAAAAAAAATGTTATGAAGACGAAGGGGCGGCAAATTTCCTTTTGCTTTTGGACGGAAAATTACTTGATCCGCCACTGTTAGATGTTAATTATTATTATTAGAAAACAGTTAGTCACACGTACTTAACTTACACATCACGTGTTGGTCGAAATACCGTTTGGTTTTTATAATATAAACCACGGTGTTCAGCCGAGTGGCAAAAAATCGATGTTTTATTCCGTTTATATGTTTAAATACACCGAGCTAGTTACGTAGAGACATGTACACCAGAACCGTAATTATAATATGATGCTTACGACTAGTGATGGACGGTACTGACTAATTTCGACTATCGATAGTCTAATAATCTACCGAGTGTTTTTCCAAATGAAATAGACGTTATTATTATTATCATCTATCGAATGTGTAAAAAAACTATCGACTCAATCGTTCGATAGTTTTCACTCGGTTGTGAATAGATTTCCGAAAATTCCAAATTTCCAACGTTCATAGTCAATAGGTAAATGATAATTCACCGGTCGTATCTACTTAAAGTGATTCGAAACGACGTACATATTTTATATGTCGTCCTGAATTTCGGGCAAGGTTTTGTCTCTGGCGATGGTCGTGAGTCGGTTTCGCGTTGATTCGATCAGTCCCCAGACGCGAAATCCGTAGTCGTGTTCGTCTCGACACCCAAATGCGTTTTCGTGATAAAAAAAAAAAAAAAAAAAAAAAAAACCGATAACCATAATGATATATTAAGGCCGTACACGCGTCGACGATATTTCGGACGGCCACGTGCGGTCATTCATACCTGTTGTCGGTCTCGGCGTTGAACAGTTTTTATTGACGGACCTACGCTCGGGGTGTAAACACGTGCGCGCGGTATCGGCCGCTGATCGACAGCCGACAGACGTGGGTCGCCCGGTTGGGTTCAACGGTCGCGTTTATAAAAATACACCTTGAAAACGTCCGTCTGGAAACACGGGATTACCATACGGGAACAGCGGACATTTGCATACGTACAAATCGTGTGCCGGCGCGGCGATCGTTCGTTGTCCGTACTGTGCGTAGGTTAGGCCCGAGCGTTTTAAACACGTCCGGGCACCACGTGTTTATAAACACAACGTTTTCTCTTTGGAGAACTTAAGTTAGGAGTTACTTTTGGTTTATTTTTCCACAAAAAAAAAAAAAACTGCTGTAGCCACTCCGCCAATTATTTCGACGTTTAATATGGCAATAAAAGATTTTTGAAATTATACTTTTCGCTTTTCTTTGTCCATTGACTTCTGTCTACGGAACGACATCGAATATTTGTTTATATAAACAAAACTAAACTTATATAGTCCATTTGTTTGAAGCTTATTTCAAATAAGTAGACGATACGTTCATTTTATTCAGACGTACGAATATAGACAGACAGAAATTATGGTTAATAGTTTAAATGAAACCAACGAACATATTCGATTTACCCTAGAAACGCAATTAATTAATTAAATTAATTTCTTGGATTTACTTACGGGTCTTTTCATATAATTTACCATATTTATGTACTAGTAATTTGTTATTGGAATATAAAATCAAAGAACGTATTAAACGGGTTCAATGTGTCATTTGATATGAATATTATAGCAAAATAGTTTTTAGATTCGTATAGTTTTCTCACACAATGTAATGTGTAATAGTTTTTGTAAAAATCACGTATAATACCAAATCTTAAAATACCGCCCCAGGCGTGTGCCTATGTTGCTTACCCCTTGGGCCGGGCCTGTACGTTGCTGCACCAACCCGAAGGTCACCCGAACGCGAACGCGTGACGACTTGCGCCGGACCGCCGGCCTGGGGCCAGAGAGACCAGAGAAAACGTCAGAGACCCGATCACTACGGGCAGTGGCGTGGCTAACCTTTTAAACCACCAACTCCTCTATAAAAACGACAAATGAGTAAAAAAAAAAAATACGTACCGTTTTTTTTTTTAAACGCTTTCTGGCTTTTGTTTTCTCCCGAGTTCCATCTTCTAAATTTTAACCGACTTTTTTCACTAATAAATCGAGTAATAATAATGTATTCATAATCGTTTACTACCCGTCATCCACCGACCACCAAAGGTCCATTTGAACCGGGAACGGCTGCTCCAAAATTACTCCTTCGTCACGCCACCGACTACGGGTGGTCCGCGGTTCGCGAAGAACTTCGTTTCCGCACACAACACTGGTTTTGGCAAAACAAGTACGACTGGTCTCAAAACAAGTACGCGGCAGAACATGAACGGTAAGTAAAGGCGTGTAAAGGCGCGGACAGCGCTGGTCATTTCGCCGCCCTATCAAAACACGGTACATTGTAAATTTACCTGTCTTCCAAATTTAATCGTTTTTTAGTCGTAAATAAATTGTATTATAACTATTCAACCATAATATATCAATTCTTTACCGAAATGCAACAGTTTTGAGCCCTATAAAATAATCACGACACGAACAAATTTGAGCATCGCAAAAATATCGATTTTGATATTTTAAAAAAAAATTAATATTTAAATCTTCTTTTTTGAAATAACAATACAAAGAAAATATTGTCATTAAAATAGGTACAAATTATTTGAATATATATTTTTCCAGCCTCGGCGTTTGTAAAATTCTCTTAAGATTTTTCGCTATCTAACTCATGACATCAATGCCAATCCACTAAGACTGCCATCGTTGAACGTAGGTATGTTTTTATTAATTTCAATTTAGAAAAACTCCTTTCTCCGCTTACCGCCGTAACAGGTCATGTTAATAGTACGCGTTACAAGGCACTAGATACATCTGGTGTAAGGTCTTCTGCATCGACGATAAATGTTAAAAGATCCAATGGAGATAACTTAAAATCGATCATAAATATGTTTATATATATATATTGATTAAACGTACATAAACGCAGAAAAGATAACGCGGTATAACCGATGTCTGTGGAAAACCCCGATCGCAACACATAGCATAATGCGCGTTGGCAGCTAAGTCCAGTTGAGCGTCCCCACGTTAGATTTTTCGAGTACGAAATGCATCGACAATATTCTTCGTGCGTTCGGTTTCCGAACAAGCCGTGTTTACCGTCAACAGTCCGGCGGACACGAGCAAACGTACTTTTGGTTGGTTTTCGGCTGGTTTTCTAACCTAACCGTACATCTATCTTTTCGTGATAAAACGTCCGTGTTTTCAGAATATCACGTTACGTCGCGAACGCACGCGGGAGACCTACAACTGTACGTACAGTGAAAATATCCTCTGCAGGGAAACGCAAACCGCGCGTCAAAACAGACGGACGCGACGTCCGACAGTCCAATAAAGATCAGGTTAGGTTAGGTAGTTAGGTTAGGTCGAGTAGGTCCCGCTCGTTCCTCGACCGGCGGGCGAGGAGATCGCACGTTTCGTCTCGCCCGGCTGCTAACGGGACACGGCTGTTTTAACCGGTTCCTACGCCGGATCGGTAGTGCGATTGCGGACCGACCGACTCTTACGGCGAGGAGGATGACGACGACGCGTCTCACGCGCTCGTTCGCTGCGAGCGGGCCCACGGACGACCTTACGCGCGTTACGGGTCCGTTTTCCCGGTCGCGCGATCTCGTCGCCCACGTGCCGGAGTCCCCGGCCAAACGGGGTAAAGCGGTGGCCAAATTTACATCGACCGTGACGGGCGCAAAGGAGGAAGCTGTGCGCGAGTGGCAGTCTCTCTGCAGGGGGGCGGGAATAGCTCCGTCGCGGCGCTGTAAGAGAGGGAGGGCGATAAGGGCTCGCCCGTGATTACGATAAGGGAGACACTGTTCCGGCACTTTTCTTTAAAAATACAATTCGGTATTATGAGCGTGTGCAACAGCGTTGTTACGGACTGTTCGATTGTCGGACCGGGCCGAACTGGTAACTGGAATTGTCCGAACCGAAATAAGAATAAAATTCGTGCCGAACTTATCTTGGGGGGGGGGGGGACGAAAATAAAAAAGAATAAACGTCGAACCAGATAAAATTCAATTCGTTTTATTTTTAGGACGGATGATAATTTTTTTTTTCCTCCTACTACGCACTGTATAATACGAGTATCAACGACGTATTTTTCAGTTATCGTTATCGTCCATCGATACAATAATATTAACGTGATGTAATAACACTTATTCACAGACCGTTTCCTTCTAAATAAAGAACGTATCATGCATTATTCATAAAAATCCTCGTAGCGTTTCGGATATATTTATTGTTTTCTCTTCTTATCGATACTATGTATCTCGGTGCTCGGTAAATTAGTTACAAAACATCGTTAACTTGTTATCGTGCGACTGCGGTCGTAGACCGCTACGACAGTCATTGAATCCGGTATTCATTAAAGGCTTATTACTCGTGTTGTCCTCCGTTTACCCGGAGTTATTATTATTCACGTTTCTCAGACAACAGACCGCGGTGTTATGTAAGCGTTCATTTACATTGTATTCACTTTGACTTCTTGATCCATATTGGCGCACGCGATACCGCGGTATACGAACCGTATTTACGGTGCACCGTACGCCAAAAACAGTTAGGTTAGATTTCTCCGGTTAGGTGAACATCGTACAAATGCATATCTGACGAATAACATTCCAAGGCTAATCCTAAGACTCCGAGTACTCCTCAGTACCTACAGTATTTATCCGATGAGATGATAATTAACTGTTTAGGTTAACGGACTTATACGCACATTGTGTGAAAAGGAATTGACGAATTCGAACAAATGCGTTAATTCCTAGACGATCGTTAATTCTTTTCATTGCCATCAGTGGCGTCGAACTAAATCTAAATTGGAGGAGCGAAATTAACTTTGGAGCACCCACCACCCACCACTACACCACTACACAATAGACATTAATTTGTAATGTATATATAATTTTTTTTATAAAATAAGTTTAATACAACGAGATACATTAAAACACATTTAATTAAATATAAATTACCATATTATATTATATAAATATTAACATTTAATTGAAATTTAAGAAAATTTAACTCAATAAAATATTTTATAACTTAAATTTTCTTGTACATTATCTTGTATTTAGACCAGGCATGTCAAACACGCGGCCCACGACTATTTTTTTTGCGGCCCGTGGTTACCAATAGTAATGGACAAAATAAAAAAATAATGAAAAAATTATAAATATGATTTTATTTTGTAATTTAAATAATACCTATCTTATAAATAAACAATATGATTTTTTTAAAATGAAAATGTCAATTTTTTTTTTAACTTTTTGAATTTATACTGTACTTGATGTGTTTGTAAAGAATAAAATTGAAAAATTAATATAAAATATATTTTTTTTTTTCATTAAATATTTGTGTGCGGCCCGCGTAGTAAACTATTCAATATATTTGGCCCACTTGATACTTTGAGTTCGACATGCCTGATTTAGACCATCAAAATATTTAACTCGATATAACTCCATTAAACCCTACACTCCCTACCCATAAATACGTCACCGATTCCGTGTGTACGTCCATGTCTTTCGATAATTACTTATGCCGATCTAATACTGGGTCGCCTACGGACGGACCACCAGCGCCGGGCTAAGCCCTTTAGACGAAAAAGCACACCTAGGTTAGGCGCTACGTGGATTCCTCTTCCTCCCATTTGGGACCCGTGAAATGGTTACTATCTAGCACCTGTCCCACAGCCACCACGTTTCAGCCGAGGTAGATTCCTCAACCTTACGGGACTCTCCGCACCCGTGGAACCAACTAAGTTTTAATTCGACGTTGGCATGTCCATGATACGAACGATTATCATTCGGTATTGTTTTGCTTTTCGATCCAGTATATTTTCTAAAGTTTACACGTTTTAAACATTTTACCGGTACTGAAAACGTGTATTTAAATGCACACATGTGAGTTATTTTCAAATCTTAAAATGGTATCGGTAGATGATAATATGTATAATAATTGTACGGCGTGTTCCAGAAAAACACAACGGGTATACATAAGATCATCGCGTGGGTATAATACGCGAGAAAAAAACGTCGCTTTGAATTCAAGCATATTTCTATGTTATAGGTTCTCGGTGGTTTTCAGATTACAGATTAGATACGCTGAAAAAGCGGTAACATTACGCGGACGGGAGAAAAATCTTACCTTAATGTCGTGTGTCAGTGCGTCACACATGCGACGTTTTCATACATTTTGTTCTATAATAAACATTTTCAATAATGTCAAGATAAAATATTTCATCAGAGTTTATTGCTTGGAATTTTAAATCATCCCACTCTCAAATGATATTTTACATTTGTTGGTCTTGTAGTTTTGGTAAGATTGCCAGAGTTCGTAATAACATCGGCGTACAGAATTTCGCACCTGTTCGCGTGGGTTTTTAGCGTGTTCGACGCGTAACCCAAAAAAATCAAAATTAAAAACGACAAACTCTTTTAAAGTCCAATCCCCACATGTCGGATCCGTCAAGGCCGATCCGTCCACTCGGAAATATGAACTTTTTCAATGTGTATATTCACAAAATAATTTTACTGTTTCGTGTTGTGTAAATTTATATAGCATATATCTATTAAAACTCTATACAACTCCCGACGATAATATGATCTCAATGTGTTAATTTTCTTCTTGGCTGTATTTACGTCAGCAGTTGGATCGATTTCCTTTGATTTTTCAGTCAATTTTAAAAAACCGTCATGCTTCAAAACTCGGTTTTCGTAGATATCACTTTTTACACAGCATATGGCTCTGTAAACTACGTTATAAATTAATACAGTCATGTCAAAATGCTTCGTTATTCAATTTACTCATTTTAAACAAAAAATTTATATCTAAAGTAATATGTACATAGTGTAATATAAAATATAAAAGCTGATTTATTTATTATTTTACAAAACACCCACGCTCATACACGCACTGCTCGGCTCGTTCGACCGACACGTTGAACATTCATGGACATACACGGATAATGGTGAATGTCAACCATCTTGGCTGGTGATAAAAATTCAAAACATGTTTGAATTTCATCAGTCATAAAAATCGTCAGTAATTATACATACGCGATCAGTATTCACTGTCACAGTGACGCAACTAAGGGGGGGGAGGGGTGTCTCCGGGTCCAGACCTCTCCATGAGTATTTCTAAAGTGGAAAATTGTGTAAGGTAATTTTAAATATTGTCTAATTATATTTTATAGTAAAAAATATTTATTCATTTCGGTAATATAATAATATAATGATTTTGTTTTGGTCTGCTTTGCAGTAGATAACAAAACGTTATCACATATTGTCATAACATTTAGCGACTTCGAAGCGTCGTTTGGATTTTATTTTATATTTTTTTCCAAATTTTACATTTTATTATTTATACGATTGCACATATAAAAAATAAATGTATTATTTACATGATTATTTATGTTTACATTTTTTGTAATATAATTTTAGACATCTCTCCCAAGGGATATTTCTGGTTAGGCTACAGTAACTGTCAATCACGTTGCTTGAAATTCATGACTGATCCCGTCGTATGGGTAGCCTTTCAGATGTATTTTCTTCATCTTCTCCGTCAAGCAAAATTGTTATAATAAATTTAATTCTTCTGCGTAATATTCAACCACGATAAAGAATGGAAAGAACAATTACTACGAGTTTTGTTCTATACGATTGCAGGACTTGAGAGCAGGTGAAAACTACTGTACAAACAACAGACTGGTATGACAACAAAGTCCTCGGAAACTACTCTGAACGGTAAAAATCGGATCGGATACGTGCTAACGACCTTTATAACCACACAAAGGTGGGTGGTCCGCGCTCTTTTGCCCCAATACGTGCAAATGTTTTATGTTACAGCGTTAAAATATTATACATAGCATTGTAAACGGATCGTTCCTGTGAGTTATAAACTACGTGTTATGCCCGGAAGATAAACTTTATGACATCGCCATACGACGAATTCGTGTTTCTCGGTGACAAATCGCGCTTACCTCGTCGTTGGTAATTTTATCTTCTATAATTCCGGAGCCATTCGTTTTGAAATATTGCACGTGAACTAAACTTTCAGCGTGCGCACAAACACGTCAGTGTATATACGTAAATGTATACATATACACAACGTTGCTGTGTCGCGTAGACTTCAATTTTCTCAACGGTTTCGTTTCCGTTGCACAGCAGAACAATGGTTTTGTACTTCACGGTGTGTATCGTAGATAAAACGATATGGTTCGCGTTTTATATTCGGCATTGAAAACGAACGTTTTTATTATATATATATATATTAGATTCGTGTAACGTCTTATCGTCGAGTTCCGCTCAAAGTCGTTCAACGATTTTAGCCGTCTGAACACAAACTAAAGTATTTGTTTATTGGTTTCTCGAGCTGAATACGGCGGGTTCACTTTGGATTCGATTACTTTCCAGCAGATTTAATGTTGTTTACACTTCAAAATTAAAAAGAAAAAGAAACCCCTGACAGAATATTATGTCGAAACAGTTAAATTGGTTTTAACGTGATGAATAACATTATCCGTATAATATATGCGATATAGGAAATAGGCGAAGTGGAAAATGACGACAGTGTAGATTAAACGGAGTTGTTCAATTGAAACGTCAATAATATTTTTTCAAAATAATAATAATAATAATAATAACGAAATACTAATTCGAACCGCATCCACAATGAATCGACCGCGACCGCACTACAGCGCACATTGTCACTTTAGAGTGTGTACTATTTATTACTACGCGTGCCGAAATTAAATCGTTTTCTGTGCCGTGCACGGAGGACACGACGAAACCGAAAGAAAACGAAAAAATCCCCCACGGTAAATAGAGTACCGTCGGTCTTGGACGATCTTTATACGAACAATGGCCCGACGAGGTTTCTCCGTAAGCGACGGCGAGGGTGACCGGCCCTACCCCCGGACACGGGAATTAACATTTATATCGAAACGGGCGGGATCCGGAACGGAGGAGAAAATATCGTGGCCGTAATAAAAACGTAAAAACGTAAAAAATAAAATAAATACCGTGTTCGCCGTGCGCCAGGAGCGTTCGGGAATCGTATCGAAATTAACGGGAGAGACGAAAAAAAAAATATATAAAAAAATAGCAAATCGGGACGCCAAGTTTTTTTTTTTTGAATAGGATGTCGTGAAAATAAAACGTCGACAGCCCCCGGACAAAGGGACGCGGTCGAAAGGAAACGTACTCTCCGGCAGTGGGTTCCGTCGAATCGGATACGACGGTACACGAATGGCGTTTCACAAAGTGCTAAGTTTTCGAAATACGCGGGTTTCTTCGATTTGTTATTTGCCAGCGCTGTATTGATTGTTTTATCATTTTGTCCGTGAACACTCCGATCAGACGGCGATTTGGTCATGTTCAACTCGGTTGACGGCGGAGCGCCTCAGTGACCGTCAACTCGTACCGAAGAGCCGAAGATTACAAGAACGACGAGAGAGCGGCTGTGACTGTCCAACAGTTCTTTTTTATGGCGGTATTTGAAGTCACGAGTTTACGTCCACAGACCTCGATCGATCGCCGAACTTAAACACGAAATTGAACGTGTGATGGACGAATTCGATAGAAACGTACGCGACGGGGTTATAATAGCGAATTTCATTACGAGTCGGACGACGGCCTGCCGAGACAATGGAGCTGGTGGGCGATATAATTTTTAGACATTAAATTGCGATGCATTTCGAACGTCATAGAACAAAAAGTTTGAATTTAGTTTTGACTTCGGCTGATTTATTGCATTTTCGAGAATCACGATCGTTACGGTCTCATATCTTGTTTCCGATAGCAAATAACATCTAGTCGGTATATTAGAGAGGTCGGTCATCGATTTTCTCAAAAACGTCTGGAAAAAAAAAATCCAAAACTATCGAAAAATTACATAAAGTTGGCATAAACGCGATTTCGTCGACAACGGTTATCGTTATTTCTTTGTTATTTTGAAACTAATGGTTAAAGAAACTTGAAATATTTACCAAAAACGTACGTTGCTCCAACTATATTCAAAAATATCTTAAAAGTCTTTAGTCACAATTTTCTTTTATAAATAGTTCAAGTTTTTCGACAAAGTATATTTTATTTTTGTGCAAAATTACGTTATTTAAAAATTAATGGCCTAGGGTCTTGAAATTTTTTTTCAATTTTGGGGTTTTTTATAGCAATTATAGGTTTTGAGGTATTCAGTCCATAAAAAGAGGTAATTTTCGTTTTAAAGACTTAAAAATTTACTACAGTTGTATTAAAAAAAATCTTAAAAATCATTAGTCACCAATAAAACTTTCAAATTTGTATGAATATTACTTCCTCGTATTGATATCGTATTTTCAAAGCCCCCATGCAAATTTTTTTCCTGCGTTCGCCCCCGCTCGGATCATCCGTTCAAACGGACGTGGGATAACGCGCGATGATTTTTTTTAACGGAGAGACGATTTATCGTTTTATTTCAATCGTGTCGATCTTGATCAACAACAGCAACAACAAATCCAGAATAACGTACGAAACGTAATGTGTCCTGTGGGCGTGCTGCAAGACGTTATTATTCACGGTGTTTTCTTTTTTATTTTTGTCTCGATAACGATGATCGATCGGATTCAACGCGGCGCTATTATTCGCCCGCACGCCTAAAAATATATAACGAGGTCGAACGTCTCCCGCGTCAATATCCGCGTAAGCAACTACGTAAAACGATCGGAATTTTTTTTTTTTGCTTTTTTTTTGGTAAGAAACGGGTTTTCGGGTGTTGTGAGTAGTGTATGGAAACGTCGAAAATTCCCGACAAACGGACACGGTCGAAAGAAAATGCTAAAGCTCCGGAGAGGTTTCGTCGAATACGACGACGTATTGTTGCGATAATCGTTTGGCGATCGTTTTTTAGGAATTCCGATCCCAACGGTTGGGGGATTTAATTCGAATAAAGCTGCACGTTTTGCCGCACCCCGGCGAGTGTGACGGGACGGGGACGCCGTCAGTGACGTCATTTGGGGGGGTGGATTAGGGTGAACATTTGTCCCCCTTTCCCTTATTATCAGCGTGCCGGCTTCGAGCCGGTTATGGGCCGCCGACGTGATTCGTGCTTATACGTGAATACTGAATAGGTATAAGTTATCCTAATTCTGCCTATTGAATAAATACCATTGTAATATTTAATCAATGTTCTAAGCTAATTTATAGTAATAACCTTGGATTGTATGCCGTAAGGTAATAACAAGATGGATGTAGTATAAAATAAAATCAGTTAAACTTCATCAAAAGTATGATTAAAACCACGATTACATGGTCTAAAATCGTGGTTATGAGCTTTTTTTAATTAACATGGTAATGGTTATCATTAAAGGCAGTGTGTAAATAATTCAAAGTACATATTCATGGTGGTTTCCAAGTTTATTGTTCGGGCCGTTTGAGAGTTGATCACATTTGGTATTTTTTATGTCGTTTTTTTTTTTTTTGGTCGTAAAAAGCGTAAAAACCAAAAATGCATGTCTGCAAATAGGGATAAACTTGGCGGGAAAGTCATCTTCAAGTAGGCATTATGTTTTTTATTAGTCACCCACATTGTTTTTTAGTTAACATTTTTTCCAAAAAAATCGGGTAATGTGTGTTTTTGTATATGGCGTATGTGTGTGTGTTTTATATAGTTTTTCTATGATAATAAATACAACATTATGTACCTAGACTTGAAAATTTATAGAGCTAAATGTAAGTGGGAGGTAGTTTGCGAGCAAAGCGAATTGTTTTTTCTTTTCTTGTTAAATTAGCCGGTTAAATCGTTTGCCTCCCTTTCAAAAACCGAAATAACGCCATTGGACGTGGGGACATAATTTCTAAAAAAAAAACGTGTTTGTCCCGCCGAATATCGGCCCAAACGTTTGTACATCGCGTTATCGGTTATGAATAAACATTTTTTTTCATTTGTTTTTTTCGTCGCGGTCAGTGGCGGCTCGTGACTTGGACGACAGCACGATCGCGCACCCCCCCGCTTAATAGTAAAGGAAACTTTTTTTTTTTTTAAATGTAAGAATTGTTTAATTGTTTATTCGGATATTATCAAAATCGAATCGAGTAACGTACACTTTTTTGTGACGTATAAGGACCAGGAGATCGACTGCCGCGGTATTTTTTCGGGGCTTTTTACCAAAGGCCGTACGTACAGATTCATGTACACACCTGTACGTGCCGTTCTTGTTCCGATGTACGTTTTATCGTACACGCGATATTTCAACAAACTAGTGTCTAATACGGAAATGAAGTTTTTGCCAATCATAACTTTTTTGGATGGAATACAAAATTTTCAAGGACAAGTATAGACATTACTTAGATTATTTTTAAATTACAGTCATATCACCTGTTGATATCAAGGAAAATTTGTTTGTCCCCGGCCCGTACGATTCACGAGCACGTGAACACATTACTTGCGGCTAAATCATTAGTCGTTTCGGAGTGGGGAGGGAGATTTGAAGTTCAGAAAAAAAAAATATTTCATATTTAAAGTCACACTTCCTCGGTCGACACGTACGTGTACTCGCGAAATACACTGGCTTGTAGAAACAACCGATTCGCTTACGCGACCTCGTAATACATAACACGTCTTATGAAAAAGTAAAAATCGCACCAAAAAAGACAACTATTCACGAACTTGGTCTGAATACCAGAAAGGACTTGGCCAAAAGTTACGTGTTTTATGTTACGCTCGTGAAACCTGGACCTTAAGCACCCGGAGAAGATTGCTTCGTATTGGTCGGACTGAACGGAAGAGCGATGCGGAAATTCTCCGGACAACACGGAAGAAATGAGTATTGCTAAATTCAAACAGCGAACCGTTCCACGTTTAGCCCGGGCGCACATTGAGACGCAGGCGAAGTAGATGACGCAAGACAGCACAGCACAATTTTTCGTGATCCACAGGTTTGAACTTACGAACGTTAATCTGGAGACAGCGTAGGGCAGAGTAGGTTAGCGCATACATGAGCCTGCTTCACGCAACGTTTGTGACACCGTTTACTGCGAACGTGTCACGTAGTTTTCGTTTAAACTTGTCGTAGGTACAATAAGTAGGTACATATTCATATTTGATTACGAATTACGACGGAAGAAAAATTAATTGAAGCTGTACACAAAGTTCTATACGACACTATCCATGTCGACTGTATAAAAGCTAAATTAAAAATCGATAACACCAAGGACTTCCTTAAATTGGTTTGGATTTACGCGCAAGTAATTGGCGAACTGTTTATCAGTGAACTCTGACGTCAGAACGAATTCGCCGTGATTTTATTTTTTCTTCGCGTACGCGTTTTTCCATATAGATTTATTTCGTTTTGATATTGTGTACAATTGGTAAAAGTTCCGTCCATTTGTTCGTCTGAATCAGACTCGGAACTTAGGTCTAGTGCGTTTAGTCCGGTTATCGTTACGTTCTACGACTGATCGCATGTCGAAGATGACAAGAAACTGTGTCGAAATATGCGGTCACGCGAGTCGCGCGGTTTTTTTCCGCTCTGATCTGCCCTACCCAGTGTTGTTATGTTTAAAACATATTGATTTTGTTTAAAACGTTTAAAATGTTTGTTTTAAACATACATAAAAAAATACAACGTTTGAAACAACGTTTTTAGTAAATTTAAAAACCCGAACGCACCGAATATATCGTGATTAAATCATTTATTATTTAACCGTGTAATATATATCTCCAAGTACCCAGTGCACGGTCTTAGATTAATAAATGATAATTGATAATTAATCAATGTTCTTAGATCATTACAAAGATATTATCGATTTTTATTTATATCGACTACAAGTTACAAATATTTACGAATTTATATAACTTACACACTATAGTATGGTCTGTAAACCATATAAATTCGTGAATAGTTGTAACTTGCTACATGTTAACTTGTTAACTTACTCTTCGAAGTATATTTTATATTATCGTACGGTTCACAAAAACACGAAGACGTCATGTAACGTGTTATATTATATTGTAAATCATAATTATTATGTCCTTATTAATATTTATTATTAGACCTTCAATAAAAAAGTTTGTTTAAAAATAAGTATTTTTAAAACTAGTTGAAAAACAAACAAAAAACATGTTTTAAACGATTTTGTTGTTTTTGTTGTTTTGTTTGAAAAGTGTTTTTTTTTTTTACAACCCTGACCCTACCCACGACTGCGTCTCGATGTGCGCCCGGGCTTAAAGCCGCACTCGCTCCCGTCGGTGACCGCGGGCCGCTCTGCTGGATCGTCGCAGTCGTCGTCGTCACGCGTAAAAAAGTTTGCGCCTCGCCGACAAATCAATTCAAACAATGCGAATTACACGAGTACCGGTTATTGAATAAAACGTTTCCGCGCGCGATTCGACGGGCCGTACGCAACACGGCACGGCCGGCCGGGCAATTAATTTCCGAGGTCGGAGAGTGTCGACAACCGCCGTGTTCGGAATCGTCGATTGTTATTGCGAAAAATAAAACGTCGTGCAGCACGTGCACGTAGTTTTTACGTTTTCTGTTTAGACGGGTAAAATCTGTGGTGTTATGGCTGAGACCGACGTGTGGTTATTTTACGACTTTCGGGAAAAACGCGTCTGAAGGTTTCGCTCAAAACGGGGTGAAAAATACGATTTTCAATAAAATGTTATTATCGTCTTGCAACGGTTGTAATCAATGCATGTACAATGAATTTGATTGTTGAGTTAAAATCGAATGACTAAACTTCGATGAATAAAAAAAAAAAACCGACTTACACTATAAAAGTCACGATAAGAAATTAACCTTTTGATAACAAAAATATAAATACAATAAAAAAAACCGTTATTATTCATAACAACAACTGTCTTTAACAATAATTTTAAATTTTAATAAATTAATATAATTTGATAAATTAAAAAAGAATAATTAATAATTAATATTATATATTATTGTATTAATTATACGTTTTTAAAAATGATTAAATTTAATTATTATTCATCACCATTTGATGAAGAATCAATCACCATCTATCATAAATAATTCTGCAACATCTTTGGATGTTTTTAATTTGTATCAGTGATTACAAACTTAACAAATCTTTTTTTTTTGGGTGGGTAGAGGGGAAGGTTATTGGTAAAGGACTTACATAACATTCGGTGAGTTCTGTTGAATTTAATGTTCCATTTTTTGGTGTTCTTGTTTTGTCGTACCTTGAGTCTAAAGTTCTAAATAGTTCGTCTGGATTGAGGCTATACTTCAAGTGCAACAAACCATACGTTTCAAAAATAACGTTATAATTATTATAAACTGTACAATTTTTAATTTCATGCGTGTAAACGGTTTGGAAAACAGATCGTAATCGACTACTCGAACGGCTGCGACGATTTTCGACGATTTTGTAATGACCGTGTAACGGCAAACAGTTCGCATAAAAAGAAATTACTCGAGGAATTTTTATCTATTTTTTTTTCAACACCACTGCAGCGGTGTAAATGTACACGTGTATAAGAAAAAATTATATATTTCGACACGACGAGAACCGACATTATTGTCGTTGTTGTTGTTGTTGTTTTTTTTATTTTATACGAAACAAACGACTGCACCGACGGAAACGCGTGCTTACGTTCGCACTTTTCACCCTTCGGCTAGTGAAAGTCACGCGCGTCTTTTCCTCTCGCCGCGACGTACGACTACCCGTGCAGCAGTGGCACCGAACCCCATACCCAGGTAGGACGACTGCCACACGTCAACGAATGGGTGGGCGATGGTCTCATTGGGTATTGGGTATCGGGTATGGCGAGTTCCAAAAAAAATTAATAATAATATCGTCCTTTATTGTTTATATAGTAAATAATATACAGTTGAGTTTGCTAGACGTCGTCATATCGGTTTGCGTTCAAGGTGGATAATACTAGACGAACGTTAGAAATGATGGCCTCATGTTGCCGACTGTTGGGAGACGGCCGAGGTCTGAGACGTTCGCTTCATATTAGTTATTAAAACGATTGAATAATCGCGAAACCGATTGTTCAACTAAAACCGATCGATCGAAATAATTCCAGTGGCGGTCGGCAAATAAGTTTGTCCTGCATTGACTTTAAGGTTTCGGCGCACGACTGTGCCCGTGCGGCCGCAGTAAGACCAGGTCGGGGACGCGCGTGACAAATCCGACGGTGACCTTGTGAACCTTGTTCACGACTCTTTTACTTTTACTTGTTCTCTACTTTTTGAAAAAATATCCGTTTCGTACCGCCCAAGAACTGGGGGGACTTCCGTTCCCGGAAACGGTGCGCCGACCGTTGTCGACACACTTTGTTCGGAAGTGGGCAGGGTTGGACTAGCTCCCTCTGTTGCGGCCCGGGGAAAAATATTTTTAAACGTCTCGTTGACACTGATATTAATCAATAATCAATATGGTTTAGTTTTTTTATTTTATACTATTAATGCATTTTTTAGCACAGTACCCTTTGCTGGATCACTTCATGACGGATTCCTTCAAACGTCGGAGACCCCAAAATATCTCTGTTTAAATTCATATTAAGCCTGTTTTCTCTAATGTATTATTATACTTTATAATTGATCGCACAAATCTATATTTTACCCCAACATGATATGTTATAAAAGTGATCAAATATGTATTCGACGTTCCCATATGTCCCAAATGACAATGAAAACAATGTTATCAAATACTAACAATATATTTAACCTCCTTAAACAGAATAATTTAAAATTAAAATAATAAAAATAAATTATTTCTTTAATCTGACTTGGTAGGGTGTATAGAAAAAAAAATGTGCGGATAACGCTGAACGTACAATATATAATGTATGTCTATGGTTCGCATTTGTCAAATACTCGTAATATAAATAATAATTTTTGGGCATGTGAAATTACGAACGTCATTTCGATGATCTTAATAATCTTATATTCCGTCTATATGAGCTTTTTCGTATAACCCGATAACAATCTCAACAATCCATTCTGTTTTTAAAATACAATAACAGCATTGGCGGCCTGGCGGTTGACTCCCTCTCATCTATCATATCGAAATAAATAGTCTGGGTTAAATCCCGAGGCCACGTGCAATTGTATTTATTAAAATACATCCTAAAATCTCATTCCGCTCTTTTGGCAGTTTTGACATTTATCTGGGCTGCCCCGGGCACTCGGTCTAACTTTAATATTAATTGTAATCTATTGTTTTCTGCTTTTATGTTTTTGTTCGTATAATTTTTGTGTGAATAATTTTTTTTTCGCCGTTTATTTGTCAGATTTCATGTAATAGTACAGCTCAATGGCGGTCAAACAGTTGTGATGGGGGGATGAGAGAGATATATCCCTACCCATGACCTTTTTGTTGTACACAGCCGAACAAGAAAGGATGTTTTCATGACTAAAATGATTGAAAACGTATTTAAGAAATACTATGATTGAGGTAAATACTCAACTATAACCGGAAAAATAATTTACATTCTAAACATAAAACATGTATTTTATTCTACAATGTGAAATTAAAAACATGTTTGATACAATAATATTAATATTTAAATATTTATCAATTGTGTAATTATGTTATTTTAGAGTCGTCTTAATGGCTTGGCCACAATGACTGTTTACCGTGGGTATATAAATATAACCCTCGAATTGGCAAAAAAAATATATTTAATAATTTAATAATAATAAAATTATATAATAAAGTGATCTTATGTATTTAAATGATGACTAACGTTTTCAATGATTAAAGTTCATAGTGAAAAATCAGCCTCAACTCCCCCCCCCCCCCCAAATGTCTAAGTCATTTGACCGCCACTGGTACAGCTGTAATAATAATTAACGTTTAAAACTGAATAATGAAAAAAAATTGCAACCGAAGTTTATCGTGTGCGTAGATATATTTTTTCAGATACCGTCACGCGGTTCAACCGTTTCGACACAACGCGCTGCATAGAAAAAAAACACACACACCTCTCGTAGTCAGAGACGTGTTTCAAGTTTTCGCGGCCCACGGTTAATACTCTTCGCCGTCCCCTCTCCTTCCAGCCTAAAGTGTATTGCGGTATAAATTATCGAAATATATAAAATTAAAAAAAAAATATATATATATATATATATAGCACTGAACATAAACAATATTTTTGTACCAACTTTATTGTAAACCAACAACATTATTCAAATTAGAAAGAACTCGTATTAGTCACGAATTGCGTCATGTCTTATGACATTAGAATACAAAGAAAATGTAACGATAAAAACGAGTATTTAATCATGTTTACCACGAGGATTTTTACAAACGAATTCACTAATTATGTCCTCGTCACAAATTTTTCTGAAAATTTCGTTTTCAACGCCGAGAACAGCACAGCCGTTCAGACGATTCTATGTTAATCGCGACGGCAAGTAGTTTTTAATCGTTTTTAATGTCGGGAAGTACTTTGCAGAAAAACGGGTTGACGTTGGAAAACATAAGAAAAATTCTCGAGACCACGTCTATGTAAGGAAATAGATCGCTTACATTCATTTCTTTCAACAACATGCTAATTTCCAACACTGTACGTGAAAGTTGATTTATACTTAGAAAGTAATTACGAAAATGTTGATATTCATTAGAAAAACTTTCATCTAATGTGTCATCATACATTGTGCACAGTTCATTTGCACACAAATCCAATTCAGAGTGTGAAAATTTTGTAATCTTAAAAAAAAATGTTCACTTTCGCTTTAAATCCTCATAAGACTTTTTTCGTTTTCTAATCCAGCATTAAGTTTATCCAACATGACGAGGGTAGGTATTCACTTTTAATGATTCGCGAACATCAAATTTACATCTTTTTCGTTACTTTCTTATTATTGCAACTTTTTTTTTATGTATATGTATTAGTCAAATAAGTTTAATCCGTCTTTTTATAGCTAAATATTCAAATTTAACATAACTGTAAGGAGTTATGTAAATAAACTTCAGTTCCAACGTCAATTTCTATTGATTGAAGTTTTTTATTTGTAGCGTTAAAGCGTTCCCGAATTATATTCCAAAATACGGCCACGAAAGCAATTTCCAATCCTTCCGCCTGATTGAGAAGTCTGCTTGCTTCGCTTTTTGTGACACATTTTTCAAAATCATTTCTCATAACATTTTATAAAACCATTATAAGGTCGTTTCAGTTTTTATTTAAGCTCGAACAAGCTTCCGCAAGAACAGATCTTCTTGTGCCAGATTAGTCGTTGAACGCTAAAGTTGTGAAGATGAAAAAACACATTTTGAACTAATTGCCAGCGATGCATTGAAGCAAAGAAAAATGTAAATATCTTTTTGATGAAATAATATAAAAATACTTCTTTCTTCACTGCAAACTGTAACAGCACATCCTCCAACTAAATTAAGCGAATGAGATGAACATGGAACGTAATCTGCCAGTGAATTCAGTTGTTTTACTTTTGCTTGTATTCCATTATAAACACCGGACGTATTCGAAGCATTATCATATGACTGATCTCTGCAAATTGCCATGTTTACATCACACTTATCAAACACATTTAAATCTGCGTTAACCATGTCTTGTGCTTTGTGGCCAGCGTTAGGGATAAATTCAATGAAACGTTCTACGGATATTCCTCTAACTAATGTAAACCCGTGACGTCAATATTTGTATGGTCACATACAGATAAATATAAATAAGTATAGACTTCAAGATGTATATTAAAAAAAAAAAAAAGTTCAAGTCTCAAAAATTGTATGTCGACATAGCGTTGTTTTCGGTTAACTTAACGAATTAAATACACTCCCATCTATTAATGATCGATTAAATATTTACATTTGCATTTCATACTTTTAAACATTCTCATAACTAGCCTATAGATGTCAATACTAATTACGTTGACAATATATTGGTTGGTTTCAATGCGTATTTAAAATATCGACGATTTTTTTTAAATTATATTGTACGCAAACGTATGTATCGGACGGGTTGTCTGGAAAATTCGGACGCCCCGGTTACGTGTCGTCGTCGTGTCGTCGACTCGAACAACGAAACGTGTTGTGAATCGTTACTATTGATTTGGCAAACAGAACGAAAAGAAAAACGCGTTAGGCACGACAAACGTAACACAGTTCTCGTTATTGTGACGTGCGCGGATTTCAGCCGCCGACACGTGAAATCGTCGGGAAACGATGTGTTGTTTCCGACGAGCATTCGCACGTGTTCGACCGACGCGAATGGCGACACAACCGAACCGACTATATTATATACCTATTATGTACTATATATACCGCACGCGCAATATAGCCGTCGTCCGTTCGCAAACAACGCAATAGTTCGCAATAGTTCGCAATACTTCGTTTGCCCTGGTGTTTAGTATTTTACACGTTCTATGTGTACGATTTGTACTCCTTTTACACTTTTTGACCCCCTTAGGAGTTGAATTTCGAAAAATCCTGTCTCGACGGATACCTTCGTCATAATCCACTGTGCGTTGATACTTCACAGCCAGTCAGGTCTCTCTTTCGCGTACGCAGATAACAATAAAAAACTTCCACCTCCCCGTTCGAAATTCCCGAGCACGTCTCTGCATACGATTACAAATCGAGTTTTTCTCGGCCAGGTGACCGCTATTATACGTAACGTGTACCCCCGAGGACGCGTTATACGTATACACACGATAATGATAATAATAACGACAACAATACAACAATATGGTTCGTGTGGACGTGGAGAGACGTGTCCGTGTCCGACCGTGTTGTACGCGTCACACGAAATAACGTTCGACGAAATCCCAGTAACAACAATGAAATACTCACGGGAAAATAAGGACCCCTTTTTAGCGTCACGAACGCTTCGATTAGGCGGGGTTTACCATTTTTTTTTTTTTTGTCGTTTCGCACGTTTCCGTCGGCCTCCGACCCGTTTGCGTCGGCAATAAAAACGTTTCGGGTATTAGGAATCGGTGTTTTTTAACCGCCCTCCTCTCCTCGCCGGATCCCGAACCCCGTACAGCTGTTGTGAAACGACCCGCGGCACGATAACCGTGTTTGTACGTCAGTCAGCTGATGCCTTTTCGCGTCTTCGGCACAGCTGACTTGCGCCGCGCGTGTAATTTACCACCGCGGCAAACGACAGCTGGCGACGGTTGTTGCGTGAAAACAAAGAGACCCGGGGCACCGGAAATCGAGCGCGGGATTCGCGCTCGTCGCACCCGGTCGACTACGGCCGACGCTCGTTTCCGGAATCCTAACCTACGTCGGACACCGTATCCGTCTCGTACACCGGCACGCGGTCGTTCGACTTCGTTCGCGCAGGCCCGGCCCCGCGTCGGCGAGAAGTCCGCAGAAGTCCGCAGAAGTCAGAGAAGATCGCGGACGGCAGTGCTCGCGATTGGAAATCCGAAAACAGCGTTCCAAATGAAACATTGCGCATCACGAAACCGTGGGTATAAGTCAGTTTACCACTGATACATAACCTAATTTCTAACCGTATTGTTTTTTTTTTCAATATTATGAGATAGCGTTCTACAACGTTTCATATAAATAAACAACTAATAAACCCGTTTCAATTTAAGTAAGAGTCGATTGTATGATAATATGCTATCACAACTTATAAAAAAAAAAATCTATAACGTATTCACGCTACACAGGGATACGTCGCGGAACATGATGTTCACTAATAAAATAGAATTTTCAAAACGGTCCGCCGATTAACGACGTTGTTTATCGACAATTTGTGCTACCACAGATATCCAGCCTTATAGTGAATCTGTGGGTAAGTCTGAAAATAATGATACATAAATATGAATTCTGTGATAAGCGATATACTAGATGATAAATTTCCATTATCAAATGGGTACTTGATGTAGCAATAACGTATTAATAGAAATAAAAATATTGAAAATAATAATATCGAATATACAATTTTTTTTTATGATTTTTTATCTACGGTCCTCGGGTATACCGGTTATAAACGCTGTTCCGCGTTCCTTTGAAAATCGTAGTAAAGGGACGCTCATTTTTTTTTAAACGTAGTAGAAGAGCTCCGTCGCGTTGCGTCACCCCCCTCCCCCCTCTACAATTCGAGCTATGCTTAGCGGTTCTTCGCAGCTCGGGCGGCTCGGTTAGCGTTTTCGTCTTAGACCACGTTCGCGGTTTTCACGGGACGAGGCCGAACCGAAAAAAACGGTATCCCGAGCAGGCATTGTCAGTAGTTAACTCGGCGTACGTGTCGGTTGTGTACGCAGACGTATTAGAACTAGCGATGTAACGAATCAGAACTTCATAAAAAAAAAAAAATACAAATGATTTAAATTAGTTTAAAAGTACACGTTTGATTTGAAAGTTGGTCGACCTGAATAATTAGTTCATAAAACAAACAGTACAGGTTTTTTTAGTTATGCCAAGGTACCGGAGAACAAATTCTGTACGAATTTTGTTTTTATTTCGGTTCGAGTGTTTCCGATAATGAATTCGATTTTCGAACCGGTCCGAACACCCCGGGTTCGGTTCGACAATCGAACGGTTGGTAACATCACTACAATAAACCAACAATTTCACCGACACATTATAACTGTTGAAACCGAACCGAGAATTTTCGATAAAAATTTAGTTATAACAAAAAAAATTGGATATCGAAGGATAATGTTAATAGTAGATGTATAATATGGCTAACCCAAGATTACAGATCCCCGGGCATTCGGTCGTTTTGAAAACCCTGTCGTTTGTTCTATCAGTTTGCCCCACTCATATCCGTTTTGATGCCAGAGCAGTGGCGGTCAGATGATTTAGTCTTTGGGCAGGGGGGGTTGGGACTGATTTTTCAACATGAACTTTGATCATTGAAAACGTAAGTCATCATTTAAATATATAAGATCACTTTATTATATAATTTTACTATTATTAAATTATTAAATATATTTTTTTTGCCAATTCGAGGGTTATATTTATGTACCCACGGTAAACAGCCATTGTGGCTAAGCCATTAAGACGACTCTAAAATAACATAATTACACAATTGATAAATATTTAAGTATTAATATTATTGTATCAAACATGTTTTTAATTTTACATTATAGAATAAAATACATGTTTTATGTTTAAACTGTAAATTATTTTTCCGGTTATAGTTGAGTATTTACCTCAATCATAATATTTCTTAAATACGTTTTCAACCATTTTAGGCATGAAAACATCCTTTCTGGTTCGGCTATGTATAACAAAAAGGCCATGGAGGAATATTCCCCTCATCCCTCCTCCGTTTGACTGCCACTGTGCCAGAGGTAACTTGTTTTTTGATATTAAGAAGACAAAACAATATATATTTATTAATCCAAACGTATAGTATCTTTGTGAACAATAAACATCGCTGCGCATTTAAAAGGAAATGATTTGTGAATAATTAAAGTAAATAATTATAAATAATTTGCGTAATGTTGATTAAAGAAAACGGAAAAATACGTCGTTAATATTCGTATTATTGCGTATTATGGGGAAAATAATCATTATCCATTCTAAAAATAAAATAAACTGAATTTTATCAACTCGAGTTTTCACGAAAAAAACGTCACTTGTTTCGGATGTTTTCATTGACGAGTTCGATTTTCAAACAGTTCGTAACGTCACCGATTAATACATAACGTGCAACACGTTCACACTCGGTTGACGAGCGCATGGTGATGAGTAGCTCGTCCGGAAGCGCGGGGATATTGCGTGCGAACAGTGGCATACTTTAGGGGGACAATAGGTGCAATTGCCCCCCCCCCCTCAAGAAGCTTTTTATTCTTTTACTTAATGCATATTTATTTTCGATTATATAATTTGTTTTCCCCAATATAATCGTGTGGGATATTCAGTTATAGATTTTCGATATAACTTATAAATACATAAATATCATAGTTTGACCAAATTAATATTTAAAGTAATGGTTATGATCACAATATGACGTTATCAATAATTATTTTATCGACGTTTACAAACATTAAGTCCTCAATCGTTTAAAGTTTAAAATGTATATTTATTCTTGTCGTTTAATTTTAATTTACTATTATCTATTGCTATTGGACTCTTACAGTTTTAATGATTACAAAGTGAGGTATTTAAAATTTTACCCCTCCCCCCCCCCCGCCGCACAAAGAAAAAAATTGTTTTACAGGTACAGCACTGCGCGCGAATTAAAACGCGTTACGTTCCCACAGTCGTGCGCAGGCCCGGCCAAAGGGGAAGGCAATATAGGCACACGCCTAGGGCGACATTTTTCAGGGGCGGTGTTTCAAGATTTGGTATTATATATACGTGATTTTTATAAAAATCATTAAATATTATATTGTGTGAGAAAACTATACGAGTCTAAAAATTATTTTGCTATAATATTTATACCAAACGACACATTGAACACGTACGATATGCTCTTTGATCGTATATTCCAATAACAAATTACTGGAAAGCCTCATCTCATTTACGCCTAGGAGAAACTATTGTATCATGAAAACATGCGAGAGGGCGGCAAATCTTAACTCTCGCCTAGGTGTGTTCAAACGCTCTGGCCGGGCCTGGTCGTGCGCGTATAGTTTCGGGTGCGGCGAAAGCTCATCTCAAGCCCGGCCCGGCCCGGCCGGACGTGTGCCATTGCCGGGAGAACGATCGCGATGCTTATGTTTTATTTTGCGATAGTTTTTATTAATAATTTTGTGTTCCGTACGGTTCGCGCGTTCAAACGACCCTGAAAACGGCGTTTCGTGTTCGGAAATAGAACAACGGACGGACACGCCGCGGCGATGTGTACTAAACACGAACGCGGACGGAAAGAATCCTCGGTAACGGTTATAAAAAACGAGATTGACCTAATTCACGTTACTTAATAAAAAAAAGTACACCGCCCTCCTCTCACTCTCTCTCACTCTCAGTGTCGAGTTTTCAATTCGAACAAAGGATGTTTTATTGCCGTTGTCCTTGTCTTTTGGATTGGCGCGCCACGTGCGGACGGTGTGCACGCAATCATTTTTTTTTTACAAGCGAAATAAATATCGCCGCGGCGGAATCGCGTGTCGTCGACCCCGCGTCGGGGACACAACAAAACCGTTGTTCGATTCGGTTTTATTCGCACGTCCTCGCACTAGTCTCGAAAAGCCGGTCGACGACACACGCAGTGGCGCAACGAGGCGAGCTGTGCCTACGCCATGTGCGCGAATCGCCAAAGGGCGCCAAATCGTGTTTCAAAAGTGGTGTTTTTATTCTACCGTCAAAACGCGATTTTTCCATTGTACTTTTTGAAACGTATTATGATTTGGTCCGACTGTACACGTCACGCGTGAGTTTAATGATGAAATCAAGAAAATAGCACAAGGGGATTCCAAAACGTTCCGTCGATCGGTGTTATCAACGTGTAACCCTACGTCCTAGACGAATCCGTGCGATGCTGAAGACATTACAAAAGTGTTTTCGCCGTTTCGTTTTAAGGATTGAAATATCGTCCCGGATATTTTAAACGGTAATCCGACCACCGTAGACCGCGGTGAGACGCGACGTCACACGACACGCTCTTTGTAAAAAGGTTAACCATTTTGGTAAAGGTTGTTTTGTTGTCATACGTGATACAAAGCGGATGGATCGCTTTTATTCTTATCCGTACCGCTAACACACGGTGCACGTCATTTAAAAGCACGAGTCGGTATCCCCGCTAACGTAGCGCACGACTCGTAGCGACGATATTTTCATATGGAATATTATCGGTTTGCGATCAAACGCCTTCGGAGATAAATCGTAAATAACGAAAAATCCGTAATTCACGAATTCCGATCGACTAGAAAACGTCGCGTCGTTACGAACGTTTAATTACGAATATTTATCGTTTTGATGTTATTCGCACCGCGTTAGGTCTCACTACGATAAAATGTGCCTGCCCGTGATAATTATTAAACTAGACGTACTGTTATCGCAAACCCGACGTCAACTCCGAAACTATTGTAACTGTCTTACCTACAATCAGTGGCGTGCTCAGGAATTTTGAATGGGGAGGTGGAAGTTTTTTATTATTATCTGTATACATGCAAGACAAACATGACTGACGGATCTATCAACGCGCGTAGTTTATTATGACGTAGGTATCCGCTAAGAAAGAATTTTCAAAAATTTAACCCCTAAGGGGGTCAAAATAGGTAAAAGGGGTAAAATTCGTAGACACAGAATATGTAAAATACTAAACACTAGGGCGAACGAAGTTGCACGGTATTACTATGTTGTTTACAAACGAATTTCTGAAGATAAAAAAATATTTAAAACCGATCAATCTAACCCGAGCAGCGCCAGGTCATACGACTAGTTCATATTATGTGATATGTCTTGTTATTATAGAATAAATCAAATCTTCCAGAAACCTGAGAAGAATCTATGAAGCCGTTCTCAAAATATCTAAGTATAAACATGTATAGTGACCTCGAACATAATATAAATATAGTTAAATAATTGTAACTGAGTTCTGATTTCAATAGGAATCAATAGAAATATGATCTAATAACCTTAGGTATATAATGGTTAGGCTATTACCATGTAGTATCATTTGTGATTAAAATTCTTATGAAATAGTACAGGTAGACTTGAGCAGTATTCGGAATACTTTTTAAATAATTTGTTGAAAGTATTCTAAATACTTTTTAAAAGTATTCTGAATACAGTATTCCGAATAATTTTTACAGCTCAAACATATTTTAAATAGTACCTACATGATATTTCATATTATTTTTGTTTAATTCATATTAATTTTAATATCTATTTGTTTTTGATGAAATAAACAGTTTTAAAGTATCTATTATGTTTGTTAATATATTATTATTATTAATATTATTTTATTATAATACATATTAAAATTAGTAGTGTGGGGACATATATTATATAATAATGTTACTAAATATTATAAGACATTGAGATAAAATGTTATCAAGTCATTGAGAGTATAAAGAGCTTCTATTAAGTTTTATGAATAATAATAACGTATAACTTTAATCTAAAAAATAATAATTTCAAAAATAAATACATGTAGCAAATAGCAGTGGTAGGTATTTAAAACAACATCAATTATTTTATCAATAGTGTTGCTATATTTGGCGTTTCAGCCCAGCCTCATTCAAATAATAAAGTATATTTGATTTCACTGTGATGTTATAATTGTGTTATATTTTACGATTAATTGGTATTATTAGTTTACTTCTTAGTTATTGTGTTAAATCCAGTAAATAATAATATAATTACTATGTTTGATATTCGTATTACCGAAAACTAGTAAACATAAAAAAAGCATTCTAAAAATATTTGAAATGCTATTGTCGTAAAGTACTCGAATGCATATTAAGAATAATTTTGTACAAAACATTCGGAATCTGTATTCCACATACTTTTGAAAAGTCTGATGAGCAGGACTGATGAGAAAAAAAAATTATGTTTTGAGAACGGTCTGATGTCAGATACGAGATCAGTTGAGTACGTTAAAAAAAAATACAATATATTTTCAAAATCCAATGAACGAAGTCGGTGGGAGGGGGGGGGGTGTTGAACCCCATAAACCTCCCCGTTGAGCACGCCCATGTCTACAACACAACTATAGGCGCGAGCAACGTGTTGTCGTTATTCAAACACTATCGACGCATCGACAAACTAGTTTACACGGTTCATACGGCCGTAACTAAAACTGTACAACAAACCGTACGCGCGTACAGTCGATACGGAATGGACTGCTATAACAGCGGTTCCCAAAATGATTATTCTTTATTAAAATTAGTTAAAAAAAAAAAAAAACAATTTTCAATCAAAATTTTATTTATTAAAATAAATGAATATTTTTAATGAGAAGATTGGAACTGTTTCATTGTTTGATTTACAATAGTTTTAAAATTGGGTTGTTTATCTGAAACTTGAATTCTTGGTTTCGGAACGGCATCCAGTCCATTACTGTATTTACTTTTGGTAAACGCATAAGAGGAAAACCCAGCCTCACAACGATAGGTTGTTACAAACGGTAATAGAGTTATAATAGCTTTTTCAACTAGAGATGGGTATTCGTCCTTAAGTCCAATCCAAAACGCGTTTAAAGATCCGGATATAAATCTATTATACTAGTGACTATTATTTAGGTGAACTTTTTTTAAATAATAAAAAATAAATAATTTTTAATAATATAAATAATCCAAATACAATATAAAATAATTTTCTCAATAATCAAATACATCTGGCGGAACCCTTGAGATTGTCCCGCGGAACACACTTCGGGAAACGCTGTGCTATAAGACTGCCGGGAACGATTCAGACGTGAACCGATCTCGTTGATCGTATCGTTGTCGTTCTCGGAGACTGAAGATTTGACGGTGAAATCAAATCGATAATTATCGAAACTTCGGAACGGATTAACGGAAAATACTTGGAAATAAAAAAATATGTGTATATATATATATATATATATCTCGAGACAATTTAAACGGAAAACAGTTTTAATCGGAATACTACGGAAAAAACGTACGACCGCGAACTGGTATCATGAAACGACAATAAACATACGTATCACATTTCGTTAGATCCCCCCCCCCTACGAAATAACGCGATTATTATGCGGCCAGGCGTAGTTTTTTTTTTTTTTTGCTAATAATTTTATTATCAGCCGACATACACTAATAAATAAACATATTCCAGTCACGTTTTTTTTTTTCAATTATTACTTATTCATGGACACGTGATATTATTGTATAGTAAGAGATGTAAATCAGATTAAATTAAATTAAATTAAATCCAAACGTAGAGCCTACAGTTTCGATTTCATTTCGCCCACTCGGTTTGAATTCAAAGCTAACCAAAACCATCGTGCCGTTAGTCGACAGTCGACAGTTTACGAACTCGGATGAAACGACCGTCGAGCACAGTCCCGTTCGAAAATCAGTATTTCGCTGGTCAAATAACCATTTTGGAACAACTCAAAACTTCTAATCGGAATCGTTAAACTCGAGTACGCAGTTTAGTATTGGTGAAATAGTACATGCCGCACGACACATTTTCCAATCTCGCATGTCTATTTAAACTATTTTAGAATACGCATCGAAATGATTGTCGACCAATTTGCAATATTTGCAACGTCAACATTTTGAATATTTTGAACTTAAACAGACGATCTCAAAACCATTAGCGATACATGATAATCGACTTGGCGTGATTGACGAAGAATCCGAAATGACTATTTTTTTTTTTTTTGTTAAAAACATTTTTTTAAGTTACCGATAAAAAATGTTCCACGAAAATCTATATCTGTCTTTCGTGCACACGTGTATCGGGAACCAGAGGCAACATGTTTTCGCGTACTCGAGTGTTGACGCTACAGATTTTAAACGACAATTTTATGACTATCTATCTAAAAAAAAAAAAAAAAATTACTGCTGTGTGAACTGAACTGAAAATTGTACGACGCAGATTCCCGTCAAAGACGTGCGTGTAATTATTTTATATATTCTATTATTGGCCGATCCCACAACGCGGAATTTCTGCATGTGTGTGTGTGTGTGTGTGTGTGTGTGTATGAGTAAACGATAAATATAAAGATCGACGAAAAAATGACCGCACGTGTGCTACACGTGCACCACGTGAATAGGTACTAAAAACAACAAAAAGTCGTAAAAAAGAGTCTAAATATACTCGTGTATAATTTATTTAAATGACACTTTCGATATGTTAGGCAGACGTTTTACTGCGTTTGAAACGTCCAAATAACGTGTCTATATTTACACGATATTATGATGTTAGTTGGGAATTCACTCGTTCTCATCGACACTAGCCCGTTTCGTCAGAACGTGTACACGTTTTCTTCATGGCGGACACACTGGCACGCGTTATATTATAGTACGTAGTGTTGTGGCGAAAAAAGCTTCGCCGCGGTTAGGTTACCGGAGTACGGGGATTTTTTTTGTCGAGAAAGAGACAGAGAGAGATTATGTTCTGTGGTACGTACGTATAAAACGATAACCCGACGCGTAATCTATTTCGCGGATTAGATACGATATAAAACGATCGAGATAAACCCGAAAGACCTTCGGCCGAGATAAGCCCGACGTTCGGCAACGAATTATCGCGTGCGGTTGGTTTTTTTTTCTTCTGTTACACGCGTGCACATAACACGTATGGTCGTGAACGCGTTTTTCGGTCGAGCGACGCCGTTCGATGCTGTTGCAGTACGATCGACGTCCATAACATCATTGCACTTCCGTTTCTGAACTGCAATCCCGACAACGTCATCGCGCGTGTGTCGTGTCGAAGCGCAATCGCGGACCCGTGTCGGTTTTTTGGTTTTCACGTCGCGACGCCGACCTGATATCGTCTAGAGCGAATGCCGTATCGCTCGTTTTGACAAATCCCGACGAACGATAACGAACAGGTGATGGAAGGGGGGGGAGGGGGGTATATATTTTGTTGTTGTTGATATTTCCGATTTCCCAACGCTCCTGAACGGGCTGACCGTTGTAATATATTCGCTGGTGGAATTTGTGCGCGTCGCAGTCCCCCGCCGAACGCATCGCGTCAGAAACGTAGATCGTCCCGAAAACTTATTGATCGTTTCTGGCAATCGATAATCACAAAAACGATCGCCCCGCGTAATACCTTATTCATTGTTCGCGATTAACGTTTTTTTTTTTTTTTTCGGTACGTACGTTTTTTACACGCGTACCAAAAGACGAATATATGGCCGTGTAAATATTAATAGAATCCAATGATAACTGAACGTTTCTGGTGTATTTGTCTGTGCGCTACGTCGAGTTAGGTCAGTTCATAAGTGTGAAACGCTGGGTTGGGTATTCAGATTTATTCGTCTGGCATGATTAATGTGTTGAAAAATAAAAAAAAAAACACACATTTTTCCCACACGCATTTCGCTGTCATTTTTTTTTTTTTTTTATCGAATTATTTCATTGTACGAACGCGAGTATTAAACATGATATTTAAAATTCATTAAGTCGTTTTATACACATTTAAGTTCTCGCCATAAAAACGAAATAAAAAAAAAAAAATAAAAAATCGCAACGGGTTATAAAAAATATACTTAAGTGTTATGCGTATAATTTAATACGAGTGAGATGCAGTGTCCTGTAAAATGTAATTTATTTATACTCGTTGCGTTTGGTGAAAAAAATTAATATTAAAATACTCGTTTGAAATCTATTTATACTAATATTCTCAACCAGTATCGAAATAACTAGTTGGTGTTACGTTATGTTAAATGTATTTTATGGACGTTTTGGTTTTGTACGAACGTTGTTATCAACTCGTTACATGAGTTGTCTTTGGGGAAATCCTTAAGGTTTAATCGTTGATACGTTATCGTATTTGTTATAACAAGCAAATCTGACAATTTCGGAACAATCGGGTAAGGGGTTGCAATTAGTAGATTGACGAGATAATTTTTTTGTCCACATAACGTCCAAGACTAGGTACAGACGATTCTAATTGTTTGCTAGATTGGATTCGGAACGGCTGTGGACGTTTCACGAAATAAGCGGAAAGCGCTTCTTGTTCCGTAAATATTTTACTCGATAATAGTCTTTACTGTATGCTCTTGTGCGGAATTTGAATATCACATAATTATGCCGATGTGATAGTATATTGAAATAGTATAAATACACGAGTCGGTCGTTTGAAAGAGAAAACCCATTTGAATTTATTTTTACGGACTTTGATGAACACCGATCTCGTAAAAACGTGTCCCAGACATACTACCGAAAGTTATGAAAGATAATTCGTATGCATCGGCATTAACAATACTATAGACATATCGAAAAATATGGGTGTTGTCTGGTAAGAAATATTTGTATAGGAAGTACAATTGCCGTCATCGTCAAAACGTCCTTCGTTTAGAAGTTTACGTGCGACCAGTGGCGTATTGACAAATAAATTCAAGGGTATACGTACATTTTTGAATATTTATATAACAAAAAAAAATTCGAAAAACGAATGTAACTTAGGTACAATGTTTTTCGTTTTACATACTCTCGACCTGCAATCCTAAGTAAAATCAAAATTATGAAGTTATACATTATTGTTATGTAATTACTGTGTTCATTGAGGTCTCGTTCAATTTTAATTTGTTATGATCATTGGTGGCAAATCGGTTTTGAACATTCGAAATGCAACTTTTGTTTTCCATATGGAACTTCATTTCAACAAACAATTATATATATATATATTTTTTTTTAACAGTAGAATCATTTTTCTGAGTTATGAAATGACTATTTGTTATTGATAATAATAATAACAGTTTGAATTTCCATCAATTTAACTGTTATTATATTGTCACAGTAATTTTTTAACTTGAAAAGTTAATTTGACCATTAAAATTCCCCCCAAAAAAAATCATTTTGTAGGAACATTTTATCTCTAATTATTATTATTATTATTATTATTATTATTATTAGTTTAGGTATCACTGAATTGGTTGATAAACAACAATAACAGTTAATATGACTAATAAGATTTACACACTATATTTTTGATAAACATTTAACGTATGCAACGATGTCTTTAGTTTCATAAAAGCTTAACTTTTTTTGGACATTGGCATAGATGAAAGGAAGTTAGTAATTTGTTAGTGCGTGCGTACGTTATTCACTTTAGTTTTCCATACAAAAGTTAACGTATACGATAATTCATATATTGACAAACTGTACGTATCTTAGTATGTAATTGATTAATTTATAAATAAATAACTGATAACGCTGTGCGAGTATAGCATTGGACCGCCTGAAAGAGAATATTTTACTCTCGTATCGATAATAATTATGATTATAATCTTGTATTATGTGTAAAGAAATAAAGAAATTAATAATATTTGTCACTTGTGATCAAATAATCGTTCTTGGTAAGGCAAAATAATCGTTGAGACCTACAAGGGCACGCGCCGGCAGGGCGAGCTAGATGGGACCATGACCCCCTCCTCCGTTATTTGGTTCAATGTTTGTATGGGGTGAATTTCAATAAATATTTTTAAAAGTATTTTTTTCTTCAATAAAAAAAATCGTTAATTATGTAAGTTCTGAATAATAATAGTTTGAAATTTTGAATATTCTATTATCTATTAATATCACGATTTGTCGGCCACAGCAAAATAATTATTCTTGACAAACGCGATTTCAAAATTGTGAACATGGTGATAAAAGTAGTGGTATTTTTAATTGCACTGCTTTGTACTATAAATTAAATTATTTAATAATAGCTTTCTTCCAAATAAAAAGTAAAAACAATATTTCATTATTCGATTACTAATAATCTTATACTACGATAATAAGTACATACTTTTTATGAGATTTTTTTTCAGTGTTCTTCACAGCCGATATAAAAACATAATAAAAATTCAGTAGGTAAATATTTAGTTATAATAATTTAGTTTGTAATAAATTCATATTATACATTATAAACGAATTTAAAACACTTGTTGCGTATGCTATTCCTTACGATTTATATAAATATACATACATACATATATATATATGTGTGTGTGCGTGTGTATATTTAACTTATAAGTATTGTGCCCCCCCCCCCCGGTTGATATTTCTACGGTCGCCCTTGGAAACCTATACAGACGATCGTCGATCAACGATTACTGAATTTATTCGGAATACGAGCACGCCATCCATACAAAATAGACGTCTATTTATGGAATGTATGCATTATTTACACGTATTGTGCAGTGTCATTGATTACAATTCGATATCGTCGTCGAACAGAAATAGTTGGCCGCGGACAACCAGGCAGGTTATGTTGTCATAGAAAAACATACAATTTACGAACTTTTCGATCTTTCCGCGGTGACGATAAATTATACCGATTATACTGTATATTTTTATTGGCGAAAACTCCGAAAAAAAAAGTCATACCATTCATACACAATCACTGTTTGCGACCGGTGACGGGTTTACCGACACTTTCCCGTCTAACACGCTTTTATGTATGGACAATTTCATTAAATATACAAATCAACAAGAACGTTAAAGTCTGCAATGCATGATTTGCTGTATTGAAAAAATCGAAATCATCACTGTGAGAAATTTGATGCTGAGCGTGTGAAGAATGACGAAAAGAATAGATTTCGATCGTTTGATTCAATAACCTTTTTAGCTAACTAATTGGTTTGCGGCTATTGTTCCGATCTCTTAGTGAAGTTCGAATTAGACCGATTTCTTCGTCGTCTATTTTCATCTTCACGTTCACGGTCACTGTAGGCAAATGTCTACAAACGAATAAGATTTGAGTCACGCAAATAAGTATTACCATATTTCGTAATAATTATGGTTTTAACTAATAATACTTACGGTAATGAATTTGAAGATATTTTTTTAACGTACAAACACGTATTGGTTGACAAATGTTTACATTAAGCAGCGTAGGTTTAAAGACTTTTCAAGCTAGTTCTAAACTATGAGTTAAATGTTATTTTAAATCACGTTGTTTCTAAGTAGCTACGACATTTTGTTATCCGTTTGGCTACTTGTCGTCATTCGTTTTGTCTTCGCTGATGGTTTTAATCCAACACTGAATTGGCTAATTTTGTACCCCGGTTAGATTTTGTTCTTTTTTTTTAAGATCATCGATTAATCGCCTAATACTCGGACGTGTGGTTGCTAATGAAGACAAACATTTTCGATGCCAACCTTCAACGATGTTATATTCGTTGTCGGTGAATCTCCGAGCGCAGTATATAATTGTAAATCGAATAATATTCTATTCTCTAGACCGTTCGTCTAGAGTTGGTTATATCGGTTATAGGACGCGGAAACTCTTCGTTCTCCTCAAACCGTGTCGTCAATCGTTTATTTCGGTGAAACAATCTAGTTGCGTTAAATACATCGAAACATTTTACGAGAACGTACGACCCGCTGTTACCCCGGCGACCGGTCCCCGACAACGTTTTTTTTTTATCGTTCCTCGTCCGCGTACAAGGACGCCCGCAGAAGTATCAATCCCGGGGGGGGGGAGTGAGGCACATTACTTTATACATGTATGTACGTATGTTTATATAAATCATACGAAATAACATACACATTTAGTGTTTTAAATTCGTTTATTATGTATAATATGAATTTATTACAAACCAAATTATTATAACTAAATATTTACCTACTGTATTTTTATTTTGTTTCGATATTGGCTGTGAGAACACTGGGGGAAAAAAAACAAATAAATCTCATTAAACGTGTGTACCTAACATCGTAGTATAAGATTATTAATAATCAAATAATGAAATATTGTTTTTACTTTTTATTTGAAAAAAAGCTATTATCAAACAATTTCAATTATAACACAAAGCAGTACAATTAAGGGACGCCACACCGAAAGTAAAACGTATTCAACGCTCCAGAGATGGCCTTGCTCTCCGTGACTTGACGGTGGCAGTTCGTAAGTCAGTAGTTTTTCAATTTTCTGAAAACATATATCCGTACTTCCTTCAGTACGCCTCTTAGAATAATTTTGGTAAAAAATACTTCAGAATATTGAATGTTAACCTATGCATTGGTCGGATAATTTTACAAAATATCGATTTTATTCGATTTTATATCCGTTAAATAATTAATAGCTAAATTTTCAATCAGTATTTCGAGAAACCATCCGGTAGATGTAAAGTAGACACATCAACGAATTCATTTATGTTTCAAACATTAAATTCGTACTCAATTAACACCTTGAAAACATGGAATTGCAGAAGGTCTAGAATACATATTTAAATACTTAATAACTTATTTTTATATCGCGTTCGCAATCACTTTGCGGTGGCCGACGAATCGTGACGACGGATCATAGGATATTCAAAATTTCAAACTATTATTATTATTATTATCATTATTTAGAACCTACATGAAAAACGATTTTTTATTGAAAACAAATCACACTTTTTAAAAATATTTATTAAAATACGCCTTATACAAACCTCGTGGTTGTCGTGACGAACACTGTACGCATCATGACGTCGTTGGAATAACGCGCGGCGGTGAAGACCGGTTTCGGGACGCGGGCGAATCGGTTCGGTCCGTCGTCGCGTTTAAAGGGTTTGATAATACGACGGTAGGCGTAAAAAAAAATTATACCCATTAAAAGTCGCCCGCGTAATGGAAAATAAGATTTATGCCGTCTGCGTCGTCGTTCCCGGGGCTCGCGTATATATATAAATTACGTCGGTTCCTATTATTATTATTTTTTTTTTTATATACATGTATGCATGACGAATTACACGCGCGCGCCCGAGGAGAGAGTGAGAGAGAGAGAGAGAGAGAGAGAGAGAGTTTTTTACGGCTTGCTCGTGTAAATGGGAGGAGGACTGGCCGAAAAAGTGTCGTTCGCCGGTGTTGTACACGCGCGGGCACGATGGCGACGATTATATAACGGTGGGCTGCAAGTACGTGTGCGTTTATGAACCCTGTCGCTCGGCCGGCAAACGCGGTAACCGGGGTAGCAGCACGCGTCCACCGATCGCGGCGGACACGCGGAAATCAAGTCTTGACTCAGATCCGCACCGCGTCAAAACTCGGACTGAAGGGTTCACCCTTTGGACTTTTTTTTGAAGTTCGGGTTCGACGTTCAAATCGAATCGGTTCGTCAACAATCACACCGGTAACAGCCAATCGTGAGTATCGCGGTCAATGAAACGTCCAGGTCGGTTACCGAAAACCAAAAACGGTCTGTGCTCAACCGCCGTCAGAGCGAATCTCGTCCGTGTGACAAACTGCAAGCGCGCCGATGTACGTAACAACGAGGTCCGGTCATGTTGAGACCGTGTACACTCTGACGAACAGTCTGAACAATCGCGCTACGGACTGTTGAGTGTTCGTCGTGATGAGCCGAGAACGAAATTAGTTACCTGCGATTCACTGCGGTTGTACACACAACGGAATCAATTCAAATCACGTTTGAAACAATTCAAACGATTTTTTTAAATGAGTTTTACCGGTAACCGATAACTTAATACTGATTACTATTCAATCTTCACGGCTCCGGGACGTTTCCGCGTTTCGAAACTGCTGGTTATATTGTTATTCGTTTGAAAAGCCCACGAGCGCGACAACGACGTTTGTTTCGATTTGAATATCACGCACAGCGGTTGCAGTGAGAACGACGGAGGGCGTCTCGTATTTGCGTGCCACGTTTGAACGCCGACGACCAACACGTGAACAATAAATAATAAAACGAGATTCCACGCGAAGACTGTTCTTCGGAGCAGTATCGTTTGTGGTCGGTCAGGACGCGGCCGAGACACCAGACGCGCATCTGGACGTCGCGTCGACGATAATGACTATTTTTTCACCCCAAAAATGGTTGCCGAGCGAATGAAAAATTGACAAAACGAAGTCACGGAACCGCGCGTGGAACAATTACGGCGTTATACTAAAAGGACGGACGTTTGTAGAGCACTGGAAATCTTTAATGCGCTGTCCACGAAGTGGTAAAACATGTCTGACGATATGCCCTATGAAACATCATTATTTATTTGTTTGTTTGTTGAAAAGCATAGGTCTAGCGTTGGCACGATCATGAGTATACACGTTAGACAACAAACAAAATAATGTAACAAATTGAGAATACGAATTAATGGTGGGGTCCGTATTGGCATTGAACGTCAAACGTCTTATCGGTTCGTTTTTCACGTTGTTGGGTGGATGGAATACAAAACGTCGGAGTGGAACAAGATGAACGTTGGGATATTTTAATAAGGCGAGTAAGGTCGGAGAATCGACTTCACCAGCTAACAACCTTTTTGAAAAATTATGTGCCCTATAGAACATTTGAACGTGCACTAATATATCGAATAATATGTATTACATTTTGAATGAAAACCTCAAACAGACGAAAAAAAAAACAACATTGCACTGAAACGTTGCGCCGCTTTTATTTCTAGTCGATTTAAGCTGAAAAAAATCACCACGCTGCTTGATAAACCGTCACGGTGATTTAGTGCTCGTACTCATTACCTGTACCGGCTGTACACGCTGCAACATTGGAAAACGATCGATAGCGTTTCAATTAAATGTTATCAATACCGATAAAACGTTTGGAATATCGATTGCAATAAATCTCTGATAATTGGTTGTCGAAATGTCGCAAGAAAAAATGAAACATACTGGATACGCTTTAAACACTGGAATAGTTCGACGCATGCAAATATATTCAACATAAAGATTTTACCTTTGTCTTACAGAGATCACAGAATACGTTTCTATATCCAGCTGTGCGACTTTTATTATTTAAGGAAAATAATATACAACGGCATTGACGTCCGCCCTTCGGCGATGAGGTGTGCGCCGTGTCGGACTTACGCCGGGACCCATGGCGGTACAACACGTGCACGTGTATCGGTTTTTTGTCGGCCCGGACGGTTTACGTACGTAATACTATAAAGTGATCGTTGAAATTACGTCGAACCGGTCTGTCGGTTTTTTTATTGTTAAACAAAACAAAAAACACACTAAATTGTATACGAGCGCGTATCACGCAATACACGTGAATAACTCGTTTTCGTCCCCGGTACGGACGCGTGCGTGTACACCACCAGACGTGGGTGGCTATCAAATGACGAGACTTCCACTCTGAAAAAAAACCTTTTATTAACGAATTTTTTAAATGCGTTGTTTTGATGGGCGCGGCCTGAGGCCTGACGTTTGTGACGGTGTTTGTTGATTTGGGTCGTCGCATATTGTATGTGTCGGTTAGCGTGTGTCGTTCGGATTGGAAATCGTGCGTGTTCGGTTTGAACGCGTTTTCGTCATCGAAGGCGATGCGACGCGCTGATCGGATGGATGGAAATAGGTTTTTTCGATAATTCGACATTTTTCTGCTTCTACGTATATACTCCATTTCACGTTCAACACGTCGCTCCTCCATCCGTCGTTTCCATCGGTTCAAACTTTGTTGTCGATCGTTTTCTCGCAACGCCTTCGACGCCTCCGACGATTTTGTTTTTACGGTTTCAACCGACTCACGAATGTGTTCACTTTAACGCGCCGTTTATGGTTGTTGTGACACTGGCGTTCGGGTTTTCCTTCGAAGCAAAAACCCCCTAACAGATTAGACAATTTGCGGTCTCTTGTTCTCGCTGGTTCACCGAGTGTTGTCAAGATAATAACGTTTCATCAACAGCGTGTCCGCGAGGTGCCCGTTCCGTGATTATTGCGCTCTTTATATCGCAAAATACGATCGACCGAATCGTCCGTGTCGCTCAAAAACACGCGGTCGTGACATGAACGTCACGACGAGCGAGAACTTTTCGGTCGGCAGATGTTCCCGCGTTTCCGTTGGAAACGTGAAATGAATGAACGCTGTTTATTTCAATAAGATTACTCCGACCGACGCTCACGTGTAAACTGCCGAACGTCGACCGACCGAACCGGTACGAAGACGTCCGTGGTTTCAAAAATATACCAATCGTGTTTGCTTATGTGTACCCGTGTTATCGCTAAGTCTCGTCGTTTGACGGCCGTATAAAAAAGAATCGCGAGTCGTACACGTTTTCTCCGGAACGTCTAGACGGTTCGTTTTACGGAAATAAAGTAGATATTTTTTTTTTGTTTTGGTGGGGTGGCGGTGTGAAGGAGGTTTTACTCGACACGTTGTTACCGTACCTACCGCGTCTCGCAACGGCGTAAAAAACGGGCACTGGTCCGCCGGACCTTTGTTGTTGTTGTTGTTTTTTACATCGGACACCGCGTTTGCACGTCCCGAGAGGCACGAGAATCACTTCCGCGGGCTGTCGCGCGGTCTGCGGGCGCTTTCCAACGCGACCGCGTTCCACACGTGCTATAATTATTTACGTATATTTATATTAATAATCGACTTTCGTGGGAACTGTTGACGGACGAAACAACGTAACGAACGAAAATATAAAAACCAGGACGTCGGTACACGTGCGCGCGCGTTCGCGGAAATCCGATCTCCGACGGACGGCGCGCAATCGTTTACTGCTGATCCGTCCGGATGACGTTTTACGACGTAAAATGTCATCGCGATTCGACGAGACACGTGTGCGCGAGAAAAACCGATATAACGTTACCACCGCACACGTCAACGGAGCGAACAGCGTTTATGAACAACCGCGTCGTATTGGTAAACAAGCTCGATGGTATAGTACGCACGTTTTTCACTTTTGCTTTCCGTTTTAGGGTTCAGGTATATGCATGTAGTAAACCGTAGACGTCCGAATAATTAATTTGTACATTAAAAAAAAGAAAAAAGTGTGAAAGACATTCATTGTCATGCTCGTCGTGTATTCGTATAGGAAAACCCGGGAAATCAATAATATCGGTCACTCGTGGTAAAATAATCGTTTTTTGCAAGACAATCGTCAAACACCTATTACATTCGAACGACAATTACTGATTATCACCGAACGATTCGGAATACGAGTATACCGTCGAAATAAAAACGACATCTATTTATAACTACACACGTATACATATATATATATATCCGTATTGAATATTGTATGCATTATTCAGTGTCGTGTGGCATTGATTACAATTTGATATAATCGTTAAATAAAACTAGTTAGCCGCAGACGGGTTATTTTGTTGTAAGAAAACCTTACAGTTTAATAGGTTTAGATCGTTTTGTCGCGAACTAACTGGCGTATACTCATATTGTTTTAATTTTTTTTTTTTTTTAAGGGTTTACGGGGAAAACTCAAACATTGGGATCTTGGTGTACGACGTGTACTTTCCGATGTACATCTACAAATACAATGCAATAGAAGAGAAAACAAACTGAGAGAAAATGTGTACCATTGTGATTCGACCGAAGTTCACAACTGATATTGATTGCGATAAAATTTGATTTATTTTGGATTTTAAATATCCAAACGATAATTGTCAGTGGAAAGTTTACAACGATTCTGCTGAGAGACTAAAAACTACAGTCAATGACTATGACAAAACACCAACAATACAATATTTAAAGGGTATTGCGCATATATTTTCGAGTTTAATCGACATTTTTGTACATTGATTACAAACACTGTAATCAATTAAATATTTCTATTCAATGTTTTCAAAAAATAAATTTAAAAAAATTAAATTAAATAATGTTGAGTTGTGTAATTAAATTGTAATTTTTTTAAATTTATATATTATAATACTATTATGTATTTTCACTGGTTTTGCTATCCGCTCATATTGTTTTCGATTATTTTCATTCGCTCTTTTGACGGAATACCGAAAAAAAACACAAAGTTTTTGTTTTAAATTTGAAACGTAGTATTGTGAATAACATAAGAAATTTTATGTAATTATATTTTAGAACATATGTGTCTATAAAGAATGTCTGAAATATGCATTGAAAAACAAAATGTTATTTTATAAGATTAGCACGATTACAAGTAAATAATTTTTATATGTAGATAATTAAATTAAAAAACAAATTAATAATTTATATATTTCATAAATGTTTAATTATACCTAAGAAGTACATAATTTCATGTTGTCAGATATTTTTCATTATAAACCTACAGAAATCGGCGAAACGGATTAAAATCGTGAAACAAACAGCATAAATATATATATATATTATTACGATAACAATTTCCAAAATATGCGAATGTAATTCATGTTAGACGTTAGATGATATAACAGATGTATAGTTGACTCAAATTCGTATATATCATATTTAGCTGGCAGGACAAATAAATTCGGAGGATTCGTCTGCGAGAAAGTTTCAGAGACGCAGCCAGACAGAAAGCGGACTGCATGAACATAATACTCTAAAAGACAGAGGTCACCGGTTAGGTTTTTTAAATGTCTACGTTAGACATTTGGAAATTTTTTGAGGGCTATAAAATTTAAAACAAATATGATGCATTTTTCAAAATGCAGACTCACAGACGTATATGGAGCCAAACACCGTCTTCACTATCAATAATTTCAAAGTCAGATATTACTTTTCCGGTACGTATTTTACCAAAATTCATCGTACGTGAAGTCACTCTCAGATTTTAAGTACTTTCCGTTATACAGATTTTTCAGAACACTATCCCCTTGGCATTCAACGATTTTCGTTTGCTTTGTCGTATTTTATACAGACCTAAGACACTTCTAGCATCTAGATGATACGGGGATAGTGCAACGTCGTGAACGTTCTCGAATATTCTCGATATTATCCGATATATGAGGTATGGCTATTAAATAACGAGACCAACAAAATAGCCATAAGACGGGCACAGATAAGGGAATATATTTTTAAACTATGAACGTCATTGCACCGAACAATACCAGTTTAGTAAGTCTATGTTCGATAGTTTACTCGTGAGCGTCGGTCAAAGTAACCTAATTCGCGTTGTACGTCGAAATTATGCCAGACCAAAGCCGTATCTAAAGGAGGATCCATAAAGTCTTTACCCCCATCCTCTCCCAAAAAAAAATTTTTTTTCAATATTATACGAGATATTTAATCATCTTTTTATATTAAAAAATAATCATGACTTTCGGCATAAATACTAATTTATTCCATCATAACGATCAACAAATGAACCACAGAACAAATACTTATTTAATAAACAAATGTTAAAACATAAATTCAGTATAATAAAGACTGAAAAGTTATAAAATATATTATGAACCCCTCCCCTCCCCCACTGAAAAAGAAATCTAGATACGGCCTTGTGTCAAATGAAAAATTCGAATAGCGTATTCATTTCAAATTTTTAATGAAACTCGGGAAAATCTGCCGACCGAAAGTTTTTGTTTGTTGACGGATGTATGTGGGAGATAATATCGTGTCACGACCGCGTGTTTTTCAGTGGCACAAACAATTTTGTAAGGATCGTGAGGAAGTTGATGACTTAAGACCGTGTTGATCGTATTTTTCGATATAAAGGATGTAATAACGACCGAACGGGTACCCAAAGACAAACTGTTAATCAAAATTATTATCTTGAAAACACTCGGAGAACGAGTAAGAAGAAAGGAGCATAAACAATCATATCATAACAATCATAAACAACATTAGATAACGACGTAGTAGAAATACATTGATTATGAATAGTCGCACAGTCAAATTTTTAAATCCAGTTGTTACGTAATTATTAATCAAGAATTACATCACGTAAATAATTGAAATGAGTAAGGAAGTGATCTCTCACAGAAATGGTAGCATTCACTCGATCTCTCTCTCTCTCTTTCTCTCTTAATCGTCGTGTGTTTGAAAACGTACTGGCAGGTTGTATTTCACAATCGTCTGGCTCAGTTGCAAAGTGGCATTTGCAGAGATATTACCAAGATAATTGTCTACACGACACGCTACTTTGACAACGAGTACTACAGTGTCTATACTGATGTTACAAACACAGATTTTGAGGTCAAAATGAACCGAACTTCATAAAAAAATACAAAGGATTTAAATTAATTTAAAACAGCGACGTACTCGTTTGATTTAAAAGTTAGTTAACCTAAATAATTAAGTCATAAAATAAATAATATAGGTATTTATTATTTAAAATCAAATGTTTTCGAGTTATAACAAAAAAATTGGGTACCAGATTCGGTACGAATTTCATTTTCGAAAATCAAACAGTTCATAACATCACTATCTACATCCAACTCTCTTTCTCTCTCTCTATATATATATATATATATAGGCCTGAAAAAAACTCGTCACTTCTGTGCTAAAATACCAAATGGGTTTTCGACTGCACGTCTTGCTCAACTAAGTCGTTTATTGAATATATGTTTTTTGCTTCATCTTGTCCTACTATAGCTCTCGGAAAAGGCGCATTAAAAAAAGTTTCTAGTTTAAGACCGCCATCGCCTACGAACACGCGAGGGACATGGATGACTGTTCCAGGTATTGGTTTTGGAGGTGCAATAGTTTTGCCTCGTATGTTTTCACGATATAAGGATGAATTTTCATACTACTGCGTCGACCATAACTACCAATATCGACAACCAAAAACTTTTATTCGGTATCAACTGTGTCAAGAAGAATTATGGATAAACATTTTTTTGTAGCAAACAAAATTTTCACAAGTTTTCCGTCTATGCTACCGACACAGTTAGGAAAACTCCAACGCTCTCTAAACTCAATTTCAAATTGTTTTCATGCTTCTTCCGTAAGTGTAGCCAAATACAACGGTTGTCAAAACATTCCGTAGTCCTACACACACGTCTTTCACTATGCTAGAGACAGTAGCGCGTCCGATTCTGAAACTATAGTATGACGTGAGTCGCCCGTTGCCGAATATCTGAAATAAATAAATAACGGTAATATGACGTATAATAATGACGACAATGATAATAATAATATTCATAACAATAATAATCATAACATTAATAATAGAAATCAGTGGTGGATTTTGCGTCGGGAAAAGTGGGCAGTTGCCTGGGGCGGCAATTTCGTGTTCAAATTATATTTTAGATTATTAGATTTTATGGTCATACATTTTCATAATCCTAAAATTCATTTTATTTTATAAATGTCTACCAAGTGTTGGTTATTTTATTCGACGGTGCTAATTATCATTATAGTTATCTGATACGGTTGAACACAATATTTTATCCGTTTAATTAGAAAAAGTAAAAATATCGAAACTTAATTGTGAATCAAAGTCGTTGAGCCGCACCAATTCCTTTAATATATTTACAAAATTAGAACTGTTGTCCGTTTGTACAATAGAATCGTGACAGTTGATTTCATTTATTTACTACTACGAAATGAAGGGCCGGCCGAGTGGAGTGTTATATGTTTGTTTTGATTTAACATTTGACTATTTTTATCATTTTATTTTAACAACAATTTCGAAAAAATATTGTTTTACGCGCGTGTTGTGGTGTTCGTCTGTGTTTAGACATAAAACATACGAGTCGCGATAATCGTCGCATCGGTCTTAGCCAATTACCTAATGTTGATATTAAACTATCATATCTTAATAAACCAAAAATGATATATTTTTTGTTTCACTGACAGAACAGTTAACAAATATCATTAAAAAATTAATCTTCAAAATATAAAATTTGAAGATATAATACAAACTTTTGAACAAGAAAAGCAAGACGCAAACAAATAAAATAGTTATTATATTATAATACGTGTAAGAAATTTAATTTACTTATTTATTACATAATATGTTTTTCTGGTTCTTTTACTATTTAAGTTTTATTTGTTCATCCGTTTGTGTATGCTGTTATAGATTATAATTTTTTTAAGTGCTTGAGCGTATTTTATTCGAGAAGCATCGCATAATAGATTATCATTCATTGTATCGATATCCTGTTTTCACGATTAGAACGATTTATAAATCTAAACAATAATTACTCACCATTAGTCTATATTTGTTTTGTTTTTGTTAAAAAAAAAACAGGTACATTAGTTAAGCACTTCTAAAAAATACGTGTTACTCATGGATAGGAAAAATGTTTACAGAGGCGCTAAAATAAAAATTGTCTAGTGGTGGCAATGATGTAAATCCATCTCTGGTATTAATAATTATAGTAGAAAAAAAAAATAGTATAATAATAATATGCGTATCCATTCATGTTAATATTGACGAGATTACAACATTTAACTATTTTCTACCACAATGTAATTTTCATTATTTTACTAATTATTTGAAAATTAATATATTAATGTTTTGTTCTATGGACAGGTGAATCTGAGAAGCATAAATGGAAGAACCCGCGTGATTCCTATTATAAATAACACAAGTATCCGAAGAGATCTATTGGACCTGCTAAAAACTACCAAAATTGACCGTGGGCTGCTCATTTTGGAATTTTTAAAAGATACAATAGCATCTCGATCAACGGCTTCAGACGTTTCACATATACTAACGAAACCTCACATGAGGATGAAGCTGATGGTGGCCCAGTAATTTACCCATCTCGAATGCCACCACCTACGAAACCATCCAAACGGAAAGAAGTCGCCAAGGATGCGGCTGCGACATTGAAGTACCTGGAAAACAAAAAGAAAGACAAAACTCATCTTGACCACATGAAACATTTCTTCATTACACATGCACAAATGTTCAAGACATTTTCGCCAAGAACACAAGCTTAAAATTGAATTAGCACGGTTTTTTGGCTGAACTCCATGTGGTTGATCATATTTCATCATATCTTGGTCAGATAACTAGTCAAAAATTTTTTACAATTAATTATTTTAATAAACTGTTTACACATTCAAATCGTCGTAAGAAGACCCCATTTTTTTTTTTGTATTCTAATCGTAAAAAAAAATATATACACGAACAAATAATGATTATTAATAGAAAATTAATTGATGTTATGAACTGTTCGATATTCGGACCGACCTAAATACGAAATAGTTCGGTTCGAACCAAGGGAAATTAAGTTCGTACCGAATTTGTCCTCCGGTACCCAATATTTTTGCTATAACTCAAAAAAAAAAAAAAATTTTGATTTTTAATACTAAATACCTATACGTTTTGTTTTGTAAATTAATTATTTGTGCTGACCAACATTTGAATCAAACGAGTACTTAAATGTTTTGGATTTATTTAAGCCCTTTGTATATTAATATGAAGTTCGATTCGACGTCAGAAATCCGGATTCGTAATCTAGAAATGATGACGTGAGTTTTCGTCCGGCGCGGTGCGAATCTATGCCGTAGAACTTACCAAGACCACCGCCACGCGTCTGTCATCAAAATCAAACGACCCGGCGAATTATTCGTACCGGCAATGATCGTTCCTAGTCAGAAAAACGGTGAACGGTTTACATTCGCAATCTTCCGTTCGCATTGCAAATCGCGACGAAGTTACCAAGCATAGATCGGGCAAATCTCTACGGGACCGAAATCCCGGCCGGAGTTGACTCAGAAGTATTACGAAATTCCAATTGATTGTTCCCGTTGCGACGCGCGACCGGACGATATCGTTTTAACGCCGCGAAATTACTGCCGTGGTCGCAATCGGACGGAGGGCCGGAACCGGAAACGATGCGGCCGATTTCGCCGGGCTTGCCGAATTCGACGAACACGCGTCGAATACCACCGGTCAGGCGAAAACAGTATTTTCGGTCGAAAAATTATAAACAATAATCGGTCTGTAATCAACAGCGATCCGTTGGGATGTGTTCGGGAAAAACGAGAGGGCAAAACGATACGTTCTGCGTTTATGTGTATCTAAAACGAACGACGGCGGCTCCTCGGGAGACGTGCGTGCGCGATTCCCCAAGGAGCCGTCGGCGACACGAGAAGAAACGAAAAGGTGAAAACCGCGACAACGGCACGGACGTACACCCCGGGGTCTTCGGCCGACCAAGCGGGACCGTCCCGAGGACACTACGTATGAGACGACGTAACACGGCTTCAGGTCGCGTGTGCGAGCGTGACAGACGCGTCCTCGTCATGCCGACCGACAAATCCCCCGTCAGTGGCGCCGAACCTACACACGAAGAGAGACAGCCTCACACCCTAATTTGATGTGGGGGGGCGGTGGTCGGCTGTTGGGTACTGACTTTTAAAATACATTTTTACTTCGGGTGGTATAATTTTTGTCGGTAAGTTTTTATTAAATTATCATTATATATATATATATATGACCAATTCACCGGCGCAATCAGTTTAGCGGTTATAACGTATATTTAGGCAGGTGGGTATAACAAGAGATGGCAAACGGGTCGATTTTAAGGAGTTATAACGAGTTAAAATGTATACATTTTGATGGTGCAAATATGAGGAAATTCAAATTATAAAACGTTTTATTAAGTTAAAATAACCGATCAGGACGAGGCCGAGGAAAAAATTTGGCATCTGTTACGTCGTTTTGCGACCGCTCGTCCCGGCGGTTGCAATTGTTGATAACACATCATCGACCGAACGGGGGATAAACATGATAATACAACGGCAACACACGACGTTACGAGCACGGTTTAACCATCAGAAAATTAAAAAAAACAAACCACAACGCATCATACGAAAAGGAACGAATAGAGTACACGTCATAGAACAAATCCCCGCAGATCTGTCATTTTCGCGCCGACCGGCAGTTTTTTCGGGGGTAATTTTTTTCCTCTCCCGGAAGAGTCCGACGTCGAAACACATTGCCTCGTGCGAAGGCAATACTCAGGCCGACTTTGTACCGCCGTCCACGCGTTTTACGACGCTTTCCCGGGCCCCGAACCCTTCGTCGACGTTCCGAAACCGTTACAAACAACGTCGACACTCTCGTATCACGTTTTTCGGCCGTCGAGAACGCGATACTATTATTATTGTTTGGGTTTTTTCCACCCTATCGCTTCGGATCCTCTCCGAACGAGCGAACCATGCATTTTAGCCTCACAGCGACGCGTTGTTTTATTCACGAACACTTTTTCACCGTCGTAAACGCGGACGTCTGCCCGCGCGTTTTCCAAAAGCTAGCCCAAACGCAATAACACAACCTTTCACGGGTACATGGCGTTTTAGACATTTAATAAACTAACAGCGCCTCTCGAAATCGGTTTCCCAACGACGATGCTCTCGAAATAATAATACATTGCTGTCCGGGCGTCTCACCCGAGCCGACGTCCGCAGGCTCACTCGTATTGATCTGTTGACCATTCGCGTTGTTCGAATTTTATTGTCACTATTGCGCGCGGCCGACCGTTCTTGTCGTTCGTACGAGTAACACGTGCAAAATTCCTCACCGCCGCGGCTTGTCAAGTGACGATTCCGCGAGACGTGATGTATTGCACATGGCGCGCGTTTTTTTATATATATATATAGTGGCGTGCCCTTGAATTCCGGTTTAATCCACTTACAGCCGAACGTCAGTTTGTCGCTGTACGCACGATTTACTCGTGCTGATCGTACGCCCGTCGAGAAAATATTAGTTCGCAATAAAACGGTCGGCGTTTTTTTGTTCGTTTAATGAATTCATTCAACATAACGTTCATAAACCTCTTTTTAAATTTTCTTTTAATTTCGTCACGTTTTATGTCGAATTTCAATATTAACCGTTTGATCTTACATTCGTTATGCCCGCAAAATATCGATAAATATACTGACGCTCTACCGTTCCTTACCTCAGTGGCGTACCTTAGGGGGAGGAAGGCAACAGGATTTTTGGTCGTATCAAATTATTGTTAGAAGTAATGGTTATGATCACGTTAGGACGTTATCAACAATTATTTTATCGACGTTTTCAAACATTAAGACAGGCGACAGCCGATGTTATCTAAATCGTTTAACATTTTAATTTCTGTCATATTTAATATTAAGTTATCTATTGCTGTTGGGCTTTTACATTTTAATGATTTTAAAGTGAGATATTTAATATTTTGCTAAATATTATTATCAAAAAAAAAAACAAAAATGTTTCACAGGTACGCCACTGCCTTACTTACTATGTCATAAAACCAACTTAACATATTTTTATTATTAAATACATACAATTATAACCGTCGGATAAATATGACCAATTGTTCTTTAGATACAACTATTACTACTATTAAAAAAACATACCTATTCGAAATTCAACTATAAGATGGTTTGACCGATGCTCTGGCTAAACCTTCAACCATTACGATCGTTGTGACTCGATCCCGTTTCTACATTACTGTCGCTCGGCTGACTGAAACGGAACGTTGTCGAATGCTTCGCGCAGTATGTTTGCGCTTATTAGGGACGTACGTAAAAAAAAGTATTGGGGAGTGTTTTTGAAAATCGATTATTGAAAATTAGAACTTCTTTTTTTAATAAACAAACGAAATTTGTTTATTTGTTAGTTTTGAATTTTTATTTTGATTTAGCCGGTGTTCCACAAACATAATGTAATGTTATACTTGTCTATTAAAGTATAACAGAACATTAAAATTGATTAAGTAAATATCCATACAAAAATACCAAACATTTTGTGGGGTGTTTGAACGCCCAAAACACCCCCTGAGTACGTGCCTGGCGCTTGTCAAATACGGAAACGACGACGCGGCGGGTATGGCTGATACTACTGAACGGCCTGCTAAAACGCCGGAGATGATTCGAATGCGGTTTCTGATCTCGTCTCGAACACCGCCCATTTGACGGGAAACCCGAATGGCGAATTTTCGAGACAGATTAACCAAAACACTGCAAATACAACTCGAAACCGTTCGAAAAGAAAAGAAAAAAACATTTTGGATCGATATTGAACAGTTTTTGACCGTGAACTCGTTAAACGTGTTATAAAACAATAATCACACACAACTACCTAATATCGCTGAGTCACGTCCTAACGTCCTACGGAGATAGTAATACGGTCTAACGTAAAATATAAATAAAAAAAATTAACATACTCTAAGTATACGCGCGGTCTTGTGTTTCTGAAATTATCACTAGTTATCACGCGCAATCGTAGTGTTATATTCTCTAACTCGACGGTTCTCAACGGGGGCGGTGAAGAGGTGCTGAGGAGCGATGGACTTGTTTTGGGCGGTAGGGTGGTGGTGAGCGTATCGTTAAAAGGGGTCACCTAGCGCTTCACAAGTATTGACGTAACGTAAACAAATCGGTTCAGAAGCACCAAGTACAACAATCCCGCTGATTAACACAATTGTTTCAAAAAATGTCAATCACACACTAATTTTATATTTATTATTCAATTAGACACTTTTCAAGTATATTGTTTTCATTTTAAGGCGTTGAAAAATATTTTGCTTCTTAGGGGGGAGGGGGCAGCTTTAAAAAAGGTCGAGAACCACTGTTCTAACTCCTCCGGTCGCTGGGTGTTTCAACGACCAAACCATTGGGAATCAATCAGTTCGTCGCGTCGTGTTGACAGAGTGGAATCGAAACGTTTGCGTTGGAGTTGTGCGTGATTTCCTCCCGACGATTCGTTCTAGCCCGGAGCTACGTTTTGACAAATCGAAAGAATTATTAATTATTAATAATGAATGAATTTAAAGTCGTTGGAACGGTGATTGCATTTTTCGGTATTAAAGAACTTTAAAATCGAACCAGAACAAAACATTCCAAATGTGTGGAATCCACAATAGTTGCAGATGTAACGATTGAATAATACACGGTATCCGCAATGGAACCAGACGCATTGTACACACAAAGTGAATAATATTCGATAACAGATAACGAACGTTTGACCGAAAATTCCGAATTTCCAACGTTAACAGTTTATTAACGTAAATAATAACGAACGTTCATATTACTCGCATGTAAAGCGCTTCAAAGTTACGTACGTGCTTTATATATCATCCTAAATTTTTTGGGGCGATGGGTGGGGAGAGGGGAGGGTTAACCTCCAAAACCCCCTACTGCGTTCGCCTCCGGTCCAAGGTAATATGCAAATACGAACAGGGTTCGTACATTGATTTCAATGTAATTGTCGGATCGGTTGACAAACAGTACGGCCGGCCGACGTGTTTGCCGAGCGCACTCTCCGGAGAATAAAGACGCGTTATATCGGTTTGGGTGGTGGGTTGGGGGGCAAATGTCATTACCCACGAGTGGAAAATCAATCGATCCGTTTTCGCGTACGTTTCTATCGAAGACACCGATTTCGCAGTGTTTGCGGCACGTTTATGTGTTCGTCTGTCCCTCTCTCTCGCGCGAGTAAATGAATTAAAACACGGGGCGTACGCCGAGCGTCACATCAGACTTATTTGTACGTGCACGTGACTTATTTGCGTCACTTGTCGAGCTTTCTGCTTTTCGCGTATGAGTTACGACCGCGTACACGTATGAAAAACGTTCGTTTTCGGAATTTTTCAGCGGTTCGTCCGTTTTCATAAGGCGGTCGTAAAAACGTTCTCGTACCACAGTATCGTTATTATTGGTGTGTGCGTAAAATCCATATAACAACAACAACAAAAAACGTTCGAATCGCTCTCGTGTTCTGAACGTCCCGTCGGAAAACGTGTAATTTATGATAGACGTGGTCCACGATAAATAACTCGGCGTGATGACAACGTCGCTCCCGCGTGCTGGGCGTACGACGGTGTGTTAACCGCGCGGTCGAACTGGCTTCACGCCGGTTGTACGACACCTAACCAGGTGTTGCGCGCTCGCTCCGGCCGACGCAGAGCCGTGGGCGCGACCGAGGCGCTTTGAGACATTTTCCACGTGCTAAAAACATTGGTCGGACTTATTCTCACAATAAAAAAAAACGTTGATTTCCGTTAATATTGTCGTTGATGAATTCCCGGCAGTCAAGTCGAGAAAAAAGTGCAATTATGAGTCTGACGGTTTCGTCAAAATTAATGAACACGTCTTTTCCATCGAAAACCCAATAAACAATAGTCGAACGTTTTCAAAAAAGGGTAAAAAATTTTTTGCGCCGGAAGAGTTTGCTCCTATTCCGAACCGACGAGACGACGCGAAGAACGCGGTTTGCGCGGGACACGGTCTATTTGCTCGGGGGGCGATGGAAAATATGGGACGAACGGAATGGCGAAAACAATACGTTAAGGTGTATGTCCGCACTGACCTTGCTTGCGACAAGCGCATGCGTCCATCGGGTTGGACCGAGACAAGGTTTGTCGAGCACATAGCATTTGTGCGATTTGTTGGCCGCAATTAATCAATTCGATATTTTCATTCGCATCGCTATAGTTTTTATCGTTTATATTGTTCGTGTTGCTGATAATGGACGAAAACAAAACATTACAATTTATTTGGAGCATATAGAGCGCAAAACTTACGGGACGCAAACCATACTGTGATTACTGAAAAAAAATTTAAAAAAAAAAAATGATGCGTTCGAGCGTATTGCTAACGTATTTTGTTCGTCGCAAAAGTCGAAGTTCAAAATTTGCGTTATTGTTTATCAAAAAACGCATAAAAAAAAATCTGATTTGGGTACTGCTGACGTTTCGTCACCTGTAACGATAGAGTTTCACAAGTCTTCTCGTTCCCGAGCATAACGCTCGAAATATTCCCGGGAAGCCACTTCGCGTTGCTGTTTGTGGTCCTCCGCCAGTTTTTTGGCACCCAGGTGGCATAAACTTTCCGATAACTCAATTTTTCTTTCGAAATCTCTCGAATCGACGTCTTTGAAACACCTCAACTATTGCCACTGTCTCGTCCTGAATCGTCGGTCTTCCACAAAACCGTGGCAAGGATGAAACGACTGAGGCGTTTGCCTCAGGCGCCATCGAAATGGGGGCGCTAAACTTTGGGGTAAATCGTTTATAATCGAAATATTTTTTAGTAAAATAAGTATAAAAATATACCATTTTTCAAAAAGAGTGAAAATAATTTTGCGGTTGGGGCGCATATATTGAAAATCCCTCAGGTGCCAGAAGAGCTTGCTACGGCTCTGGTCTTCCACTCCCTTAATCATCGTGAACTTCCTCCGTACCGCTTTGCGAAAGTCTTCTGCACCATTTCCGGACGTTCTTAACGGCCCTCGTCGTACAACTCGCGCACAGCCATGTTTAAATTGTAAATCGGTCACTTTTTACGACGAAAAATCGGAAGTTCACGCTTGGCCGGATCGGGGAACGTTGGTTCCGTTTTAAAGTGCGCTTAATACCAGCAAACGAGTGAAACGTTATGGCAAAACGCCGTCACACGACATTGGCGTCAACTTCGTCAAAGAACATTTCCCTCAGGCTCTGGCACGTCGGAGACCTTGTTTTCTGGACACGCCTCGTAACTAGTCATTTTAGTGGACAATGCCCGATGTGGCCCCGTGCTATATTTCGTTTTGTGACCCCGATCGCAGTAATGACCATAAAGACAAAACGTTTGAAAACGTTTGTTTTCCCTTTAAATGTCAATATACCTATAATACTTATAATTAAATGTTTTATACATCGCGTGATTTTAAAAAGTTTTGTTTTTCAAAACCTAACTTACGTGTATTAACAAACATTTTTTTTTACACATTTGAATCAAAAACGTATTCAAAAATCGTGTACTAAAATGTAAAAAGTCGTTGAATCAATGTTTGAAATTCGTGGTTTTAAGCGTTTCATAAAGTTTGAATTTAAAACGTGACGAAAACGTGATCTCTGTCGTTTACACGTAACTTTGGATTTTTTGAGAATTATTCTTATTACGTTTGTTAATATTTTTATATTAACGAATTAGAAATTATAATTATCGAAATTATAAGTCTGCGAACACTAGCAAATCATAAACAAACCATTTGATTATTGTTTTTTATTCACTTGCATTATTCATTTTGACCGTCCTGCGCTTCTTCGCGAATGTTGATTAAAAAACAAATTCTAAGCCCTATCACACGACGGACATTTAACATTAAACTCTTAACGCCGCCACTGTAACATTTTTCTACTCGTTCGCGAGAAAAACATGCTTCGTCCCGGTCGTCCTGTGTAGATGCACAAGTGCGCACGGAGTTTTTTTCCGAGGACGGAGTGATCGGAACGAATAGGGAGTAAAGTTAAAACGTCCGGTGCATTGTTCGACGTCACACGGTCGCGTGCTCAGGGGAAGAACGTCGTAAAAACCGTCGAGTCGATGCCGTAAAGGTATGTCCACACCAGTGCGTTTTCGTCTTCGACACTCGAACTTACGTCATTCGACGAGCGCATGCAATTATTGAGTACTTTGAACGCACGATTTTTCTTGTCCACGTAAGTGTCAGATTCTAATATACTTCTCGGTATTTCTGGATTTTCGCGTTCTTGTTCACTGTCTGTTGTTTCATTAGGCGATGAAATGTCCGCAAAAAGAAAAGGAACAAAAAGACAGTCCTAACGTGTGGCGGCTTTCCAGTTGGTTAATGAAACTCGAGCGCAAATGAACACAGTCGCCGAAAAAAATCATAATTACCAGTTTTTTTCGGAATGGCGATGGTGTTTCGCTTGTGGATTTCACGCCGACGGGACCAGGACCGATCGTTCGTTTCAACAAACCGCCCTCATATTACCGAATCATTCGGAATACGAGCATACCATTAAAACAAAATAGACAACTATTTATTTATGGAAAATCGTACGCATTATTTAGTGTATAGATGTGTTGTTTGAAATTTGATTTCATCGTCAAATAAAAACAGTTAGCCACGGGCAGCCGGCAGGTGATATTGCTGTAGAAAAACCTACAGTTCAATAATTTTCAGATAATTTCGCGTCGACGATAAATTAACTAACGTGTGTCCGTTAATATTTTCATTTTTTGTTATACGCAAAAACTCGAAAACAGGGATCTTCGTATACCCTCCAATATCTGGAGTATGTGTCCGAGCGATCTTGGGATAGCCCGTTTAGTATTCCCGACAAATTTATGCGACAGCACGTGTTTTACTTTACCGGACGGGCTTTCCGCCGAGACGATAATTGTAGTAAGTTGTACACGACCGGAGAAACGGAAACTGGCCTACCGGGTGCTTGTTGAGAGGAAACAGTGCGAAATTTTATCAACCAACACCATTGACTACATTAATTCACACGCCTGTAAGCCATAGCCACTATCAATAACATTAATAATACATATTATTGACCGAATGCGTTTTGTATACACCCTGACGAAAACACCGTACACCGTTTATTTATTAACAGAATAAAAATCTGCGTTGACAACAAATGTTCTCAAAAACAAAATAATATTTACAAGAATTAATAATACATTTATGTACAATGAACGTTTACGTTTATGTAAATATTACGATTAAATATATATATGTTAAAAGGATTTCCAACGAACATTAATGAATTATCTAGCGAACACAGAGTTAAATTATTATTGTAGAGTTGATGATTACAAAACTATCTCTACTTCTCGTATCGTAATTGATTTCAAGACAAAAGTTCCCCATGCAGCTGTGAACAATCTATTTGATTGTATTTTAATTTGTATTAAAGTTAATGAATTAGATGTTGTCGAGAATTTCGCATGCATTCTAAAGTTTGTGTTGAAATTATAGTGTTCGCGGAACAAATGAGAGTGTACAACTCCAGTTGAGAACGGACAAAAGAAAAATATATATTTTTTGCTAAGCGTAGCGATTTTCAAAATCCGAACCACGTCGTTCGACAAAATCTAGTTTCGATAATGCTATCTAAGTTATATCGATAGTTCATCCCTTGAAATCATAACGAAATAAGTGTAAAACTAAATCGCATAAAAAACGACAGTTAGAACGAGTAAGATAAATAATAATAATAATAATAATAAAATTGAAATCCGAAATTGAACAATGTAAACGTGTATTTGAATTACTATCAATAGTGTGTTGTTTAATAAAAACGTTTTCGAACGAATTCGCACCATTTCCGATAAACTAGGAAATTAAAGTTTTATTGTCTATATTGATCGGTAACCGTAATAACCATCACACGATAATACTTTTCCATTACATTCCCCGCGTTTAATTTAATATGGAAAAATTAGGAATTTATATATATATACGTATATATATATTGGAATTTCGTTTTAGATTATCTGCGAATCATATTGGTTTAATAATCATGTGTTTTGTTTTCTTTGTTGAGAAAAAGTCAATTCCGTTGGTAATCTTTACTAGCGTACTCTCCAGTAATTTGAACGGTATCTAGTGAATACATTATTTGACACGTTTCTTAGTAGTTTACTTTAGCTTAAGAAAAAATGAGCGAAAATGCTTAGAAAATTGCAACGAAAACAACCGATAAAATTTTCAACATTTTCGATTGAAACGTGTGCAATTTTTAAAGATCTGAAAATTTATTACAACCTTTGAAACATAATTTTCCGACAATATTTATATAAAAACTAAAAAACGTTTGTCATAATTTTTTTTATGCGTGTAAAATTCGAATTTCGTAAAACTACAGTTTCGCTTGGAATCATTTTTCGAAACAATAATTTATCGTTGCTTTCAAATTCAGAATAATAATAATACAACTCTAACAACACTCGATCAAGTAATCCACTCGAACTGACATGCACAACACCTGCGGCTGGCTATTGATTTTTATTTATTTATATATTTATAAAAAATTTTTATGTTTTTATAAATTGATGTTTTAAGTATTAATAGTTAAGTTTTGAAAAAACGTTTACAGTTTTTAAGCGTTTTGAATTAACAAAAAAAAAATCCTCTTTTTTCCCCAGAATAGGATACCACCCATTTTAAAAACATTCATTACAATTAATTCTATGGTAGATGAGACACAGTGCAGTTTCTGTGCGTGGCTTGTTTGAATTCTTTTAATTACATGTTCCCGCGGGACAAATTATTACGACAAAGAAATGAAGAAAGTTGTCTCGGAGGATACTCGTTATTCGTTGTATGCGTTTAAAATAAATTAAAAATCCGCGTAACGAGTAAATGTTAGTAAAATTTATAAATTGTATTTGTAGACAATTATAGTGCAACGTAATGTTTTGAAAACCAACTTTGAATGAACGTCATTACAAAATGAGAGTTCTTTTTATTCTTATCTAAATACCTACTGTGCTCATGAATATTAATCTGAATTCGAATTTGTTATAATTGTTGAATTCATTATCGTTAAATGGAAATCAATATGTAAATGTTTCGTTTAATATGAATATTCAAAGAAACAATATTAAGACATCGAAGCTACGAATTTAGGTAAAACTATTACGTTTTACACTCTGAAGCTAATGATGTATTGATTTTACAAAGACAGGTATGATTTTCAAGCCCTCAAAACGGAACCGAGGAAAACAGCGAACATAATAAACAAGAGTTTTCCCCAAGTAAAACCTAGTATCGTTCAAACCCGCTCTTCGAATACCACGATTTATCGTCATTCTCGGACGAATGCAATTATATCAATATCACGCTTCGGCCGTGTCCAAATGATCTGTAGTAGTGGCCCATTGCAATCGGTGTCGTTCGCCTTCGAGCTGGTCGAATACGGAATACGATTTAGCGGATATGGTGTCAGAAATGTTTTTGCGACGCTGGGCGATTCGTACATTTCAATAACTAATTTCCAACGGATTCGCAAAACGTCGAGCGACGTTGGGTTGGGTTGACCATACTTAACGGTCATAGCTCAACTGAATAAAAACTATTCGGTAACCGAAATTTTTCGTCGGACGTGATATATGTATAGCTCAAAGAATTTTTCGTTTCGTTTCACGCGTCCACACAACAGTCGGTGATCGTCGTACCATTTTTTATTATTTTTCTTACTGCACGTCAGAGTATTAACAATAAGGGGGGGGGGGGGTGGAGGGGGTCATGTACGTAAATGGGTGGGGCTCGTGTGTCAAAATATGAAAATAACCGTTTAGCATCCAAAATGAACACGAATTTGCTACTACACACTTGTGTTTTTATATTGTATTTGACATCGACGCGCGTACTTGTTATACCGGCGTCGAGTGTCTACGACGGTTGTCGTTCAGATTAACGTCGGCAGGTAGACCATCATAAATCATATCCGAAAAAAACGACTATATGATATATGTGTGTGCCTCACTCCCGACAACGCCGTAAACAGAAGTTCCGTTCGTTTTAAAATCGCGAGATTCGCGTTAGGACTTGTATAACATAATAAAACGCGCACGCCGTGATGAATTGTGCGCGCCTTCTGATCGAATGTTTGTAACGGCTAGAACGTTGATTTATTTATTTATGCATTTTTCTTTTTTTCTTTTAAACCGAACGAACGGATTGAGTTGCCAAACCGACTGGAAATCACAATGTACGCGTGTTTTTCGTCCGCAAAACGATCGATCGGTGAGAGGATGGGGAGGGAGTGGGTTTCTAACGACCGCGTCTCTCGTCCGGACGGTTGGGTGCCGTCCGTAGTGAAGTTTTGTTATTGAAATAATGACGCGTTGTGAACGACCAAAACCGAAAAAAAACCGAAAACAGAATCGTAACACGTTCGCGTGCCGACGGAGCCTATTTCGTTTGCGCGTCTCTCGTGTTCGCGGGCGGCGTACGGTTGTATTTGATTTGACGACAACCCGGTGAGCGTGCTGACACTGAATCATAATAAACGTTCGACGGTGCGCCGTTGACCGCACAAAAAGGGTTTCGGTGTAATTCGAAAACCTACGGAGACCGACCGTTCCGTGTCCGCCGTACGAACTTTCCGCGCGTTCGTGTTCGAGTATCGCCAAACGAGACCGGAAGAAAAAAAGAGAACACCGCCCGACCTGGTCACACGACGACCTTTAAAAACTCTACTGTTCCGGTGTTGTCGATCCCATTGTGGTCCCGTCGGAGAGAAATCATTTCGAGCGGATCGGACGCGATCGCATCGTCCGGACATGGACGCCGTTACCGTCGATACGACACGCGTGGGTCCATGGGAACGGTGAATCCACACGGTGCTGATTTCACGATAACTCTTATCAACGACACGGGCGCCCATTGGGGGGGGGTTGTTAAATAGTTGCTAAAAAATTGGTATTTTCACATTGCCATTGTAAAGGTCGACGTTTTATTTAAGTAATTTTATATATATATATTAATAAGCATTGTTAATATATTTGTTTATTGAACAGATTTCCCTTCTGTTTCTTCTGTGATAATACAACAGTGAAGATACAACAGTTAAATATAAATGGTTTGATTTGGTATGATTATTGGAAATTAAAATCGATATCATACATTGATGAAATAACACAAGACTACATTAAATTATTGAACCTAACCTTTTTTTTTTTGCTTATCAAAAATAATAAATTATTTTGTCCTCCCCCCCCTAAATATTATCCTGTGGGCGCCCATGATCAACGACATTACTTATTTTTATTATTTCAATATTTTTTTTTCCGTAATTTAACCCGCGACACAACAACGGTTTATGTCTATTGGGGGGGTGGGGGGGGGAGCCGATCGCCTTTGGCTGTTCGGCGATACGTGTTTTGACGCGACGATCGGACACGAACGTGGAAAAGCCGGTGGACAATGGCGGCGGCGGCGTATCGATTTTTCCGCTCGTTTACGTACGCGGGCACGTTGACGACGCGTCGAGTCCGTCGGAAAAACGCGCGCGTTCGCAATCTCGCGCCTATTGTTAACACACTCGCTACACGTTGTGAAACCGTGTGTAATATTCTCGCTATTGTATTATCGATTTTCGCGTGCAATGCTCTCTCTCTCTCAGTGACGTAATTTGTTCACGATTGTGGTGTGAGAGGCATGGCGTTTTTGTAGATTTCGTGTATTACCCCCCACCCAAAAAAAAATCATTGTATGCTTATCAATACAACCAATTTCGATACACGTTTATAATGTTTCGATGAAATATACTGCATTTGTGTTAAATACGAACGTAAATGTCGGTTAGCCGGTGGCCAGTCTGCAGGAAAAAAAATAGATCACGGGGGGGGGGGATACGACGCTCAAACCTCCTCCTCCTCCTCCTCCTCCTCCCCCCTCACCCCGTAATTTTCGTGATCGTGCGTTTTGCCGAGAAATCCGCGGGGCAAGGACGCACGTGTGTGCGCGTCGGACGAAAAACATCGAGATACGTCGGCGGCGTTTATAACGGTGGACGACACCTGCGCCAGTACGAAAACCGGACCACTCGACGGAAAACGAAGCCGTCACTTAAACGCCGCAGAAGCTTGTGTCACGCGTCGGACCGAAAACAATATACTACGCGGAACACTCAAAAGGATACGCCGCGTAAAGAGGTGGGGTTTCGAACGTTTCGACGATAAATACGACGGCGTTCAAGTCGCGTAAAAAGTCAACGAAACGTTTTACTCTTTGGCCAATTGTATTCCGGAAACTTACGTTCTCGGTGCGCCAATAACATATAAAATACATTACAATCGTTCGTCGCCATAAATACGTTCCGTCCACGTCTAGTATACTACCGGTAAACGTTTTCGAACACGGCGAGTCTATATTGGAAATTTTTTTTTTTTTGACAAATCGTTGAGATCGACCATTACGTTTGGCCAAGTGTTTAGATGCATTCGTTAAAGGGGACATCCCGAGCGCGTGCCAAAACGATCTCTTTTTTAATGTTCTGAACGCGTCCGCAAAAAGGTATCACCCCGAATGCGTCCCAGTTCATTTAGAATTACCCAGAGTTCACCACGAAAAGATGAACTGGCTTACACCCCAAAAACTTTTTTTTTTTTATTCATTAATTTATATTAAAAGTTATAACTTATTTTTTAAATTTGTAGTCGATGTTTAAATACCGTAATTTTTACAAACTCAATCCTTGATATTTGGCTGTTCTTCATTGATATTTTCTTCGATTAATGCAACTTTCTTATTAGTTGTTCCTTTGTTTTTTGTTTTTTACTTGCTTTTTTTATGGCTGTTTGGATTGCAATTTTATTATCGACTTGAATTTTTTTTAAATTTCTAAAATTGTATAAATACCCGAATGATGTGAATAAAAGAAAAGAATTAAACTTGAAACGGGAACTTTCACAGGCGTTTTATTCATGTGACTTGGCAATGATATTTTGAAAATAAATTTTAAACTTTGAAGATTTAAAACTCTAACTACTCGCACTTATTCGCCGTGTTGTGACACTGCTGACACTGACGACCGTATCTCGGTTCACGGTTATTCGATAAAAATTGAAGATAAAACCACGTACGCACTCGGGCTACGAAAAAGGTAAGGAAACCCCGTTCGTGAAAGTCTCTTTTGTGTTCTACGTGATTTAATCAGGTGTAACAAAACAGACAGTAATTACTGTGGCATTTGTTGAAAAACAATAATTAAAAAAAATATCCGTTTTGCTATAATTATCGTCATCGTTAAATACTTATTTAAAACCCATTACGGCCGCACCCGAGACATTTGCATTTTTTATTCAAAAGCGGACGTCGTTTACCGGTTCAATGGTGTGTTGAATGCGTTTTAAATTAACGCGAAAAAAAATCCACTGGATTTGCAACGACTTTTATTTACAATTTATTGCTTTAATTCAAGAAACACAGTATTGTCAAACAAAGTATTTTTACTGTTACGATTGTAATTTAATATTTGTTTCTTTTAATAAACACATTATTATATTAATTGAACACGGTGTCGTTGAAATGTAATTTGAAACCAATCGAAACATTTGATTGTCTAAACAATATTTGACTATATAAAAAAAAAATGCTTAATTTCTTTATGTAGACGGCGACTCAGATCGATGATCGACATCGTATATACGCAAAAGTCCACATCGTTCTACGTCCGTTTCTGGTCCGTAAGGTAGATTTCCGAAAAAAGAAACGGAACCGAGACGACGGTCGTACCAAATCGTCACCGAGGGTTTTTGTTGATTTATTCGACGGAAGATCGAACTGGACAAACCGACATGGTCGACCCGTCAATAATCACGATAAAACGCGAACCTCGGGCCATAACTTTCGCGTTTTGATACGATTTGAAACCGACGTTCGGCAGTCACATGTTAATAAAATCGAATTAAACCGAACACGGTGAAATTGGGGATCTTAGTAACAAAGAAGACGACAAACGTGAATTCGGCTAACGACGGACGGATGAGCACTTACACATATGTATCATGAACCCGACACAGTGCACGAAAGACGACCTGGTACAAGTGAACGAGAACGCCATAGATTGTAGCTAACACATTGGCGACAATATAAAATTTGACGAAGTTACCGACCATCAGTATTGTTCGTTTAGTTTATATTTATTTATTTTGACTGTTGCCTACGTTATTTACTCACTCGTTTGTTTATTTACATGGTTACTACCGATTTTATTGGCAACCGTGAATTGTCGGCAATTCTAACCGGACACGAGAAGAAGAATTACATGTTTTCCAGAGGCGACGACGGCGGACGTCCGCTGTCCCACTCACACCGAATCGCCGAATTGTGACGAAGACGCGCCGGTGACGTTTCGGATGGCGGCTTGTGAATTACTCGTATAGAACGGAGTGTACGGACAAGCATCCGCAAAACCGTACTGTTATGTTGCGTACTCAGTGGTTTCGATATGACAGACGATTAAAAACAATCGACTACGAGAGAACGTTGATTCAAAAAACAAAACAAAACGTGTGCGTGTGTGTATATATATACGTTTTTTAACCGATATGCGTGCGTGCGTGTCTCTGCTGTTCCGATCTGCCGGTCTCCGCGGTGGTCAGTCGACGGAAATTCACGATTGCGCGAAATCGCAGTCGTGTTAAATATTGATATCCAAGGGCGAACGCAGTGGGATTCCGGAGGGGGGAGAGGGGTTAAACCCCCCCGAAATTTAGGATGATATATAAAACACGTACGCAATTTTGATGAAAGTAATACGACCGATGAACATTTATTATTATTTACGTTAATAAACTGTTAACGTTGGAAATTCGGAATTTTCGGTCAAACGTTCGTTATCTGTTATCGAATATTATTCACTTTGTGTGTACAATGCGTCTGGTTCCATTACGGATATCGTGTATTATTCAATCGTTACAGTCTGCAACTTTTGTGGATTCTACGCGTTAGGAATGTTTTGTTGTGGTTCGATTTTAGAGTTCTTTAAACGGAAAAATACAATCACCGTTCCAACGACTTTAAATTCTTTATTATTAATAAAACGTGTAGAGACGTTGAGGTGTTACATGCGAACAAGTTATTGATATTATGGCTAAATTACCTCGAATAATGGATATTTTAATATAACAATCATTAATAAAACTTTCAACTTTGGATGAATATTATTTACTCGTATTGATATTTTTTTCAAAATTCTCTAAATTTTTTTCCTGCGTTCGGTTCTGTTGTAATTAAAGGCGCACGTTTCTCGCGAGGGAAGCGTAATATATATTCCGGCGTACTTTTTTGCGTGCGGGATGGGGTCCGTTCTCAGACACATCGATAAGAACTTAGTGTAGATAAGAATTTAGTACTGCCAACAATGAAAAACCGTGATTATAATCTATTGATCCATTTTGTATTAGCTTTGAATACAGGCCTGCTGACAAAATGCTAATGGAAGGAGATGTGGATCTTTTTTTTTTTCAATTTAACATCTAAAATATCCGTATTGTCCGTAGTTGATTCCAACCATAAACTTTTAATACTGATAACGGGGAGGTGGTGGAGGCTGAACTCTTTGATCGAGAGTGAGGAGGTCGTTAGCTCACCATTGAGTTTGGGTTAGCGTTCCCCTCCCCCTCAAGAGTTTGATATAACCGCCATCGATCGCGGATTCTACTTGGATAACACGATAAGGGGGGGGGAGTCCATAATATATTTTGTAACTTTTCAGTCTTTGTTACACTGAATTTATATTTTAACATTTGTTTAATAAATAAGTATTTTTTCTGCGGTCCGTTCGTTATGTAACAGAATGTATTGGTATTTATGCCGAGAGTGTTGATTGATTTTTTTAGATGAAAAACGATTGAACGTCTCGTATAATATTGAAAAAAATTGCGTCGCGGGTGTCCACGCCTCATGGACCCCAGATACGGCCTCGCTCGACGGGAACGGCGGCAATCGTGAGACGAACTCTCCGTAACGTGTCGCGAATCGCTGTTATCGGAACGCGCGCAACTCGACGAACAGGTACGAACAACGTGCTTATTATTTTCGTTAACGAGCGACAACGACGGTTTCGACACCGAATGGTTTCCGTAATATGCGCCGACGGGATTGCACGCGGAGGGATCCGACACGCACTGTGTATACAGTGAAACCTCTGAATAGCGGACACTCTCGGTCACCGAAATTTTGTCCGTTATTCGGAGGGGATAAATTTTTGAAATTCATAAAGCGTAAATTTGTAGTAAAGAAAAACACATGTTTTAAGTTAAATTAAATAATTTACTATTTATTGAAAATTATTACATTTTTACAAATTATTTTTTCCGAAAAAATCGGTGAGCTTCGTCTGTTTATAATTACACCGTCTCCGTGCAATCTCATTAGTAATATTGTTCGCCAACGTCAACTTTTTCGCGAAGCGACCACCGCTTTCGTTTTACCGTAGTCATCGCGTCAAAAACCGGCACTAACCGACATATTGATATTTTTTGTCTTAACACTCACAATCGTTTCACACCAATAACCGAATTTATCGTAATTACATTATTACGTTAGTACGTACGAATGTGAATACGTTTTGGTACCGTCATTATTTTGAAATAAAGATTAAAATAGTGTCCGCTATTCGGAGGTTTTCCCATTGAAAAGTAGTGAAAATGTCCCCGTTCCCAAAAAAACGTCCGCATTTGGGAGGTGTCCGTTAGAGGATGTTTCACTGTATATATATATATATATATATCACGTATGATACGAGAGCTTCGCTGATACCGCGCCTTAGTGATTGCCGTGGAATCCGCGACACGAGTTTCCCCCGTCATTTCGCGCAGGACGCATAAGCGCCGACAAACAAACAATCGTGTCGAAATATCCGGCGGACAGTGTATTAATTGAATTTTATAGAAATTATTTTACATATATATATATATATACACGGGTTTTTTTTTCAATTCGACCGTTCTATATTTATTTGCAAGACCGTCGGATGAAAACCAAATGAGTTGTATATTCGTGAATCTTCTAAAGCGTAGTCGGATTCAACTATCGCGTAATGGAGAATAACATTCACTTTTCGTTTCGGACCAGCGTTTTCAATCGGTTTTCGGATGAATTTCCGACATACCGTAAATGTATCTAATCACAACGAGATAAATAGTTTTACTGTTTTTTCATACGTGTATTAGAAATTATCAGCAATATATTTTGTGAACGCGGAAATTTACGATGCTTTTTTTTTCTTTTCTTGATTACATATATATATATTTTTTTTTTTAACTCAAACGTAGACGCGTATTATGACGAGGACTAGTATAATTCAAAGTTAAAAATAATTTCGGCTATCATGAATTCGTGACTAAAAGCAAAATATCAACAAAAACGAATCGATTATAATATATATATATATGTATATATATATTTAATAATAAATTTAAAAATTATTCGATTTTTTAAACATTTAAATAATTTATTCCGATGAAAAAAAAATAGCAGAATAAAATGCTCGAGTGTTTTTTCGACATTGATTTTTTTTTAAATGATACAATATTATTTTCATAAAAAAAAAAATATACACCGACTAAATATTAGTATTTTTTATTCGTTCAATCGTATTTTAATAGAAAGCGTATTATTTTTACCGAACATTCGGCCGTGTCCCTCGTTACGTGTGCATTAACTCGTCGAACCCGTTATCTAAAACGTATCGGTTTGACAGAGATTTGACTTTGTGTTTTGAATAGGTTTTGAGGTACATGAAATAGAATCGGATATGATTATTTTTTTATTTATATATTTTGACACGGGCACGTGTTTCTAATCTTTGTCGACAATTGTTGGAATGTCTGTGATATAATGAAATTAGAACAGTGAAATAATATATGCGCATAAAGTACGATTGATATTCGCGATAGCGAAAAACTGTTTAGTGTTGTCTGCAGGTTACCCGGTAGATTCAACGATAAACCGTATACTTGACGTCGTTCAATATTCTCATAACTCGCATTTAAAACGTGTTTTAAATTTAAAAAAAAAAATTAAAGTCAGTTTGCCGATCGATAAGAATATGCTAAATTTTTTGTTATCTCCCCATACCCCGGGGAAATTACCGCATGGTCATCAAATCAATACTTTCCGTTCAAAATAAAAACTCAAAATGTTATCTCGACCAAGAGATATTCCATAGTTTTAAAATAATCGACGATTATTGTACGCGCAGCAGCCCTCTAAAAAGTGTTTTCAACTCAAAAAGTGTCCCGAATCCGCGGCAATTCGGGCCCACGACCGAATGTCGTCCGAGACTTGGTCTGACACGCTGGGACCACGCCCGACCCGTAATTCCGTCCACCCTCCTCAGCTAAGATAAGGTAACCTTAGCTCGCGAACCCCTCGGAGATGTCGGCCGGGCCGACGGCGTGAGACATTCGTTTCCGCCCGGTCGCCCGTCGCACTTCCCCTATATGGCAGACGCGACACTCTGGAGAGGAATTTTCCTCGGTCCACCTCACGCCGCCGCGTGTCGTCAGCGCGCGTGTCTCCTGCGAAAACGAGACAGAACGGCAACAGCTGACGTCCGTTCGCCCATACCCAGTGCTCGAGTTGGAAGACATTAAGTGGCGGAGCTCAATTGGAAATTTAAAAATAGTGTTCCAAATGAAATATTGTATATCACGAAACCGTGGGTATCCCACACCATCCCCAGTTTACCATTAATATAAAAACCTAATTCCCAACCGTATTATTTTTTGTTTCGATTAATCGAATTTCTCTATACAGTTTTTAATAGAATAGCGTTCTACAACGTTTTGTATAAATTAACATTCTTAAACCATTAACGATAATTAAGAGATGCATACGAAACACACGTACCTACCTAGACTTACGTTATTATATCTAATATCATATCATATAAAACATCAGCTGTATCGTATTGTACAATAGGTATGTAAAACTCGTCGCCGCCCGATACTCTAAGTCCCAGAGTCGATAGAGCGTACGATATTCATGGAAATATCATCGCAGAATAAGTTGTTCCTCACTCGGTGCACGTTGAGGTCGTCCGTCACGCGTAGACCCCCGGTATCGCTAATAAAATAGAATTTTCAAAACAGTTCGCTGATTAACGACGTTTTTTATCGACAACTTGTACTGCCGCAGATATCCAGTCTTTTAGTGAATCTGTGGGTAAATCTAAAAATAATTGTCAAATAATATATGAATAATATTCTGTGATAAGCGATACACAAAATAATAAATTGCCATTATCAAGTAGGTATTCGATATAGCAATAAGGTATTATTAATAGTAAAAATATTAAAAATAATAATATCAAATATACAATTTGTTCATTATTTTTTATCCACGGTCCCCAGGTATACCGGCTATAAGCGTTCCCACGGGTTCTTTTGAAAATCGTAGTAATGGGACGCTAAGTTCTTTTAAATGTAGTGTTATTTGTATGTAGCGTGTAGTATTGTACGAACGTGACAGACCGTACCGAACGCGACAATCGGTACGAGTAGTGAAAGCGGATTTACGTTCGAAATACGAGTGCGTACAGGACCGGCGCGAATAAATGCCGAGTGAGGGGTTGTAAAATAAGTCAAATTGCCGACTTTTCAATGTTGTTAATAGCCCGAATAGGTACAGTACGAAAGGCACATCCCGTGGCCCGTGGCACATCCGTGGACCATGTTTTTCTATAAGACTTTTATTCATTCTGGGGCTTTGTTTAATGTTTGAGCTACAAAATATGAATCACGAGATATGAAAAATCGTAGGTACCCAATAAAATAAAACAACCGGCGACCACTAACCGTGATAATAGTTATCACTATCGTTAATAGTAACTATATGATTTTTTTATGAATTGATGTTTTGTATTAAATTTCTAGTTTTTTTTTTTTGGTGTGGGTTGTAAGGCTCATTTAAGGAAAAACGGCCTATTTTCTTGATGGCACACTCCGTACCAAATGTCTGCGCACGCCTATGAATACGACCATACGTGATACGGATTCCTTCTTACCGATTTGACGAATATGAGTTCGCTACAATCAAATTTGCCGACTTGAAGGTACTTTGGCGAACAATATAGGAGGGGGGGTGGTGATACCATTGCGCCGGCCCTGAGTGCATACGTCAAAATGTAAATACGTTCGATACGCATAATGCGGCTTTTGGATTTTCGAATACGAGAGTAATTGGACGTGAGAGGTGCGGGGGGAACTTGAAAAGAATTTGCGTGTTCAGGGTCGACAATGCGAACAGGGAAACGTTATAGCGGCGGACGGCCGTGCGTGAGTGCTTGTCGGATCGATCTCGCTTTGTCAACACTAATCGCATGACGTCGTTAAGCCGTTTTTCTCTGACGTTTGAATCGTTTCAATTATAAGCGATTATTTGCATTTTTTTCCCCGCTACGGTCCGACACCAGACACGAGTCCGACCACATGACGTGTACGTCGCGATGATATCAAAGACCTATTTTAAACGGTTATTGTTGAGACCGGATCGGCGTCTGGTCCGTCAGACCCGTTCTAAGTCTGGACCAGCCGAATCCGAACGGACGGTCGGAAAATCAACGAAAAATCGTCTTCGGACATTGAATCTGTCGTCGTGTGTCTGTACACTTTTTTCCCGATCGAGCCGCCATTCAACTCACGAGTCACGTCGCCGTTAAACTTCATATACTTCCGAGCAATTACCTTTGTGTTTTTTTTTTTTTGAGATTAAGTCTTAACAATAATAATAAAAAAATAATAATAATAATAATAGTGAGTTCTATGCATGCGCTCGATCAATCACTGTCGTCCGTGCTTGCCCCGGGTGAGACAACGACCCCGCCTTCTTCTCTCCATATACGGCTTAATATTATTTCAGTCATTACACATATTCTCTCTCCCTCTGGTTTTCTATCTTCCCTTTTCTCCCGTCTCTTTCCTCACGACGACGACGACCGATTCATACACACACGCACGCACGCACGCACGCACGCACGTATAATACTTTATATGTAAAACATTTTCTACTACCATGAAATAAATAATGATAATAGTAATAAATAATGATTCAAATAACAATGTGCACGCGGGTCACGTTTGGGGTCAGCCGTCTATCCCGTCTGCGCGTCGTGAACCCAGGACCCGGTTCTCGAAAACCGTGGTCCGCCGCGACCCGAGCGCCGTATCCGGCCAAAAAGCGTCCGCGCGATTGTCCGTCGGATCGATCGCCAATTGCCATTGTTACGCACGACGTGCGGTTTTCACCGAGTACGAAACCGTTCTCGATCGATGTCGATAAAAAAAAAGAAAAGAAATATAACAAATGATAATAAAAATTCTACGTGGGATAACGTCGATCCGCGTTGGAACCGCGTGCCGTTTCGGAAACGTAACGATTCGTTTGCAAGCGGAAAAGAAGAAACAGGGACGCGGCCGGAAGAAACGACGACGTTCGAAGAAGAATAGGTTTCCGGCGACTAGAGTCCTTCTCGAGGCCCGTCACATTGCATGCTTGGTATTTTTAGTCTTTCGTTTTTCTTTTTGTTTCGTTTCGTTTCTTGTTTTCGTCCGAAACGACGTCACGTTATTATTACTATAATGCCTTTTTTTTTTTTTTTATAAATATCTTTGTGTTTATCATCGTTATCGCGAAACGTGCTGAACGAATCGTATTTAAAATATTGATTATATATTGACCGAAAGGTCATTGTCGAAGAAACTCGAGAAATATATCGATTCAAACAACAGCAACGAAAAGTGACGTGGTGAAGGAGTAATTTTGGCGCGGCCGCTCCCAGTTCGAATTGGATGGGTTGTGTTAATGGTGGTCGCTGGTCGGTGGATGCCGTGTAGTAGATGATTATGAACAAATCATTCAAACTCGACTTATTGGTGAAAAATGTTGGCTAGAACTTAGAAAATAGAACTCGGAAGCAAACAAATGTCAGAAAGTGTTTAAAAAACGACACATACAAATATTTTTTTTTTTACTTATTTTTCGTTTTCGTCTCATAGAGTGATCGGGTCGGGTGTTGGGAAAAATAGCCCGCCCGTTGTCTTCAGAATGCCGGCAACATACGATATACGGACACATTTGATTACGGCCCGTCGCAATCGTGTAATTCGACGTTTCAGATTCTCCGCGTTTACTGTGATAGATCCGTCGAATCGCGACCGAATTATTCGACAAACGTCACTTTTATTGATCCGCCGAACGACGGTGTGTCCATAACAACGCGTAACGTGACTGCAACCGTGATCTTAAAACAACGGACTGCGATCTGTTGAATCATGTCAAACGGAAATCGTCGATCTTCTACGCGAATCCAACCGTTTTACCGAGTAACGCGTTTGGTATATTCACGTGAATCGTAATCATGACGTATGCATTTATTTTTATAACCGTGCGATTAATAATTTCATGAACGTTATTACGGTGCGTAATTATTAGTTAGGTCACCTCTCGTGTACGTTGTGTACGTTCGTATTATTTTTTATGCATTTTCAGTACTCGTGTTGTACGAATAAACGTGCAAATTTATAATATATATATATTTACACTCGTATACATTTATTAGTCTGGGAATGTCTTAAACGCTCCAGTAAAAAAACTCCGAATTTAATAGGGTGTGAACAGCACTGTAATAAAATACAAATTAGAATGCAAATTAAACGACTGCTGGCAATTGTAGTTTATTTTCAATAAAACACTAGTGGACGCACTGAAAAGAGTATGGAATCTAAAAAAATCCTTACACGGATTATATCATCGTTTCCGTCGTTCAGTCGTACTGCAATCGTGCAGTTTTCAATAAATTATAAATCCAAATTATTACCGAACCGTTTTGAAAAATAATAATATAACGAATATGCATTTACGGACTGTACATTTTTATAGTTTTTAAATGGCCAATAGTGATTCTCTACATTTTTTTACGCGCATAACTAATATGATATCGTACACGTACACGCGTTGCCTGATAGCAATAATCATTTGAAACACCCGAATTATTATTTTAGACTTTTTCGAACGTCATATAATTTTCCCGATACCGTTGTCTATTGACGGGAAATAATATTACCTCTGACTCGTTACCATCAAATCGTGTATTGTTCGTACCGGAATAGAAGACCGCTAAATATTCAAACTCGCGTCCGCCACGTGTTTCTACTCGGAACGCCGCTTGAAACCGTTAGGCCAGTGATTAATTTTTTTATTTCCGGAAAATCTGTCACCAGGATTTTTTTATTCAACTCATCATATTGGTCGCTCGTATATAATCGCTATAATAATCGACCGCGACGCGAAAACATCATTTCGAATAACCGTAAGTCCCAAATCAACAATCAATATACTCCATGGAAAATCGAAAACGAGGCCGAGTTGATTATTATTATTATTACACGTACGAACGTTTAACGTCGTACTTATAAGTTATACACACACACACACACGTCTATGTATGTACGTGTATCCATATAAATCATAAGAAACACTGCAAAGCATACACATTAAGCGTTTTCAATTTGTTTACTGTGTATAATATGAATTCATTACAAATTAAATTATTATAACTAAATGTTCAACTACAGTATTTTTATTATGTTTGGCTGTGAAAAAAAAAACGAATAAATCTCATGAAATGTGTGTGCCTGTCATCGTGGTACAGCGTTATTAATAATCAAATAATGAAATGTTGTTTTGACCACCGATGCGTTTGGAACGGACGTGCTGCACCGTCTGCGCGGACGGACAACGGAAATATCTACGGACAGATCGTCGTGCGCGGTTTGCGAATAGCGTTTAGCGCGCGCGCGCGTCCCCCGCCCACGACAATCGCACGTTTCAATATAAAACCGACGGTTACAGTTGAATTATAATTAATACACGAAGCCTGATTTCAATAGGAATCGATATAAACGTGATCTGATAACATTGGGCATGTAATGGTTAGGATGGATTGTCTGATGTCGGATATGAGATCTAGAATACGGTTAAGTGCGTGAAAACAATATATTTTCAAAAGTCAATGTCGGGGTGATGGGATGGTTTGAATCTCCTGAACCTCCATTCTTCCTTGTGCACGCCCATGTCTTCTACACGTCGTCTTCGGCCGATTTCCGCAAAGGAACACCGTCACAAAAGGCCGTCGCGGAATATAAGATACATCAACGGGACCGACAATCATACACGGTCGGCGGACAAAAGTCAGCGGTGGTCAAGGCCGCCCGCGGAAAAATATTATTATTGACATTTTATGGTCTTTATTTTGGCACATTAAAATAAAAAACCGTCACGAAAAAGTGTCCACCAAAAAGTGTCCACGAAAAGCGTTACCTAAATTAAGGTGCCCACTGGGGACTGTCACGAAAAAGCGTTACAGAAAAAAAACCTAAATCTCCCTTATGGTTTGTTTCCATGGCAACCATTGTTTCGGTTTTGAAAAAATTTAAATTTGAATTTGAAAAAAAAATTTTCACACATAAGACATAAAATGTCTCACTTAACGCGGACTCGTATGCGTTAATCATTTTTATACTAGCTTTGAACCTAAATCTAAACTTTTTTTTTTATAATATTATTGAAGAGTGTTTGGTTGCGGGGTTTCATCATGATTCTATTCATTGCATCGAATGGCCTATCCACGACGTTTAGTGTTAAATAAATAAAACGATGAACAATACTGTCGTGACGATAATTATTATTGTCGTTACAGTCTTTATCGACGATAAGGTACTTATATTAGCGGCACAGACCGATAAAAACACAATATTCCGTTTCGTTTTCAATTATATCGTATTAATATTGACGGGCCGTGTAAACATTTACTAAGACCGGACAAATTCTTTATTGACATTTTATGTCTTTACTTTGGCACATTAAAATAAAAAAAACCGTCACGAAAAAGTGTCCACGAAAATCGTTACCTAAATTAAGGTGCCCACTGGGAACTGTCACGAAAAAGCGTTACAGAAAAAAAAACCTAACCTAAAAAGACAAAGTGTCTCACTTAACGTGGACTCGTATGCGTTAATCATTTTTTCTAAATAAACCGACATTTATTCGAACAGTATATTATTATTTATTTGGCCACAATGTTGGGGTTGGAAGGAGGGGAGGGCAAACAAAATTTGATGTATACCTGGATTCAACACCGGTCTGGACACCGCGGACGCGACGATCGTATCTGATATTAATCAAACGTTCGTGCATAGAGAGAGAGAGTGAGAGAGAGAGAGACCGGCCGCCCCGCCCGCGCACAATATAATGCATTTCGTGTAACGGGACGACGACGAGAAACGGTTGTCGACCCGTACCGTAACGCGCGTGAAGGCGACCTAACCTAAACCGGCTACTGTTCGCCCGGGGTCCGTCGGTCGTCTGCAGCCACAAGCTGTGGCACCGACGCGGACGGCGGCCATAAATCGTAAGACGACGGACGACTCTGCGCGGAGATTAACATTAATATGTCCGCGCAGCACGTTTGCGTGCCGTAAGCACCTCCCCCCCCACCAACTCACAACGTGAATTTTTTGAACTACGGCGTTGTAAATAAATCCGGGCCCTCGTTGTATATCAATTAGCGCTCATAATAATTTCGATATACGAAAGGTACCTAAAGCATTTGGTGCACGGCTTCTTTTGCTGTTGTACGCCTCTATAATAAATATCAGTAATTTTCGTTAGCCTGAAATACGCGTGATTACACGAGTACACTAACTTTAAACTGCAGTTTGATAAAAAAAAAATTCTTTTTAAAAAAGTATTCACGAAAAAAAATTATTATAATTTCAAACTTCCGCACGTCCCGCCCGCCTGCCGACCGACGATCTTTCGAAACAAAAACCAATATATGTACGCGAAATTATTTGTACACCGACGTTGTACAAACATACGGGGGTGGGCGACTGGCGGGTGGCACCAATCGTTTTATTTTTCTGATTTAAACTGACGATATGTACGTATATGCTACTGTTTTTTTCCGGCCGGGAGACCCCCCTCAACCATTTTTTGGGGGCACCGCCCGTATTCAATGTCGGAATACTCGCGTGTCCGGCGCAAAATCACCGTCGCCTCGATCGTCCGAGCGGTTTGATTTGTGTGGGGAAGCTAAACAGGAAGATAGAAAAATAATAAAAAGGAACGAAAACGGATTACACGATTCGATTAGATTCGCGAACCGACGACTTTAACGACGTGACGATTATCGCTAATGGCGTGACCGAAAAAATCGGAAAGCGGTAACAGCGGTAACCAGCCGGACGAAGAACGTCCGTGAACCCATTCGGCTCTCGTCCATTTCGTTTTTGCGTAAATAAATCGTCGCCGAGATAGTTAGCCGAGAACGGTCAGCGAACCAACAAGAGGCGAACCGATATTTACAACGAGAAAACGTTTGATTTGACTTTCCGCGCGTTACGTTTGTCCCGCCGAAACACGCACGCGAACGCCGCGAACACGGCGCGGACGACCGTTGCGATAACGTTCGATTCACGTCGAGGGACGGCGGAACGGAGGCAGACACTGGGATTCAGTTATGAACGAAGGTAAAAATATGTAAAAAATAACAATTATTATTGGACGGTGTTTTTTGTTCTTCGACCGGGCCGATTATAATGAAAAAAAAAACCCAATACAATCGGACCCGTTAACGACGAAAACGGCAAGACTGTAGGCCGAGTCCGACCGGAAGGTACGGACCGTTTTCGGGATTGGTTTTGTCCGTCGGCAAACTCTTGCGGAAACGCGATCGAACGGCGGGCAAGTTTTTCGATTTTACTTTGTGCGTACTCGGGTATAGCAGCAATGTGTGTGTGTGTGTGTATATATATTAATTTTCGACGAAACACGGGCGACACGTGCAACGGTTCTCACGTCATTCGGGCTTATTACTAATCCCGTTTTTGAAATATTATCGTCACCGGCGGTCGTGTTTCCTGCGGTCCCCGCCGCCGCGTATCGTTAACGGCACGACGGGCAAACGGCGTCTACGCCAACTGTTCGTTCCGCCGTTTCGGGTTCGCTCGCGCTACCTGCGCTCTCTCCCCCCACGGTGTCCGCAGTGAGCCGATACGCCCCGTTCCTTCTTTCCTTAAAGTGCGTTGTTTTGTACGCGACGACGACGGGCTGAGGAGGGAAACAAAAACAAAAACGGACCGAAATAAATAAACGGAAATCTAAACGCGATCGCGCTTAATTGTTCCGGGACAATAACACTTGTTCGTTTTGTTGGGGTCGTTTCCCTTCTCGTACGTTTCTCGGAGGACAGATTGTGTGTGTGTGTGTGTGTGTGTGTGTATTTAGAATTTTGTTGTCGTAGGTGAACACGTTTATTTGTTGCATCCCCCTCCCCCAACTGACCTTCTTACTGCATGTTAAAAAAAACAAAAGAAATGCTTTACCGAGCAATTTTCTGAGACATACACAACCCCTTTCCTTTTTAAGACATATATAATTATATTTTACGTAAAAGCAATAATAAATCAATTATATAAACGTTTATTTTTAATGTTTACAATGTTCAACATTATAAAATAATAACATACAATTCATTATGTACAGGGTGTTAATGCCTGATAATATTTATTTATTTTCCAAACTGTGAAATAAATCATCGAATATAAAATATTTCAAAAACAACTAGTAATATTATTCAAACAGAACCTTTAAAAATTTGCTGCCCTCTAAATACGCCACTGGACAGATTGTGTGTGTGTGTGACTGTTCTCTACGAAAGATAATTAAAAAAAAAAAAAAAACTATATGACAACGGGTGATCTATTCGCGTTGGGAGTGATATTTTTCAGGTTTGAGCGAAGTGAGTTACAGAATTATTAACGCGTGTGTTTTTTTTTTTTGCACAGGATACAGTCGTGTTCGGTCTTAACTTCCATAAATTAACGAAAAATGGATTATAAATTGAACGCAAACCGTATTGAGGCAATCACAGGAAGGACGTTTTTCGATTTGTACAGTAATTTCTGAGAAAATGACAAAAAAAATAAAAACCAATCATTATCTGAATCGAATTTCTTACAGCAGGATATTGGTCGACAATATTTTCAGGTTGACCGAACTTCGTGTAATCCTTACTAGAACTATTGATTTGAAACAATAATAATATAATAATCGTAACTAGGTTTTTCTTTTTTTTTTTTTGATGGTTTATACGCGATTATAGACGACGATACTAATTCGTAATTTATTTTTACTTCCTTCCAAAACGTTAGTTTATTTTTGTCGTAGTTTTCACGTGCAAATAACCACCGTACTACGTGATAGCTAATATGTATTCGTTAGTAAATGGCGTTCGACAGTAAATACGACTGACGCGGAATAAATAAAACCGTATTGTTATTATTCGGTCGTCATTGTCGTGCAAATCATTTCGGTACAAATTCAATTACCCGCGCCATGGCCGATATGCACATTTTTCACTCGACGGTCACAATAACACAACAATTGACCCATCCTTATACACGTTTTAACTATTCACACCAGTGGCGGTCAAATTATTTAGTCATGGTGGGGGGGGAGGGGTGAGGCTGATTTTTCAACATGAACTTTGATCGTTGAAAACGTAAGTCATAATTTAATGATATAGGTACGCTTTATTAAATAATTTTATTATTATTAAATTTTTAAATCTATTTATTTTTTTCATCCATTACTTCATCCGTGGCAGAGGCGAACGCAGGGCATCCTTTTTTATTATTTAATAATAAAATTTTTTTTCATTATTATTTATAAATAGGTAATAAACGGCAAACTGTTAAAACTAATACATAATAACAAAAAGGTCATTAGGGGGGGGGGAGAGGGATATATCACTTCACCCCCCCCCCCTCCCACCGTTTGACCGCCACTGATTCACACCGCATATGCGAGTACTGTTGGTTTGGGTTTCGTAATTTTCGTAACGATATGTAGAAACGATAAATGAGTAACGATAAAACGCCTATGATTGTCCCGTCGTCTCGCGCGAACGAGTCGATAATTTTTTTAAAATTTTTTTTTGTGATTACAATCGATCACTTTCTAAAAACAAACACGACAATTATTATCATCGCTGTGTCTGATGGACGCGACGACATTTCGTACAAGCTTTTCGTCCGCCGTCTCGTATTAGCCGATTTTTCGCGCCTTTTAACGATGACTACCCTTCGCTTATTATAATTTACATTCTTCGTCCCTCCGCTCATCTTTTTTCAAAATAAAACATCTCCCTTATAATTGTATACGAAGATAATCTATTTATATTGGTGTTTTTCATAAAAATTGTATTTGTTTTACGATGATTTTTTAATTAGTTTTCCAAAAATATAATGATGTTTATTGTTTTGATATGAAAAAAATATTTTTATCTCATTTAAATTGGACCACTTGACACCAAGATCCAATAGACCTTTAAACGTAATTTCTAATAATTTTATGTTGATAAGAAAATGTAAAAACAAATACAATAAATAAATAATTATACAATTTATACCGTTACGGTTTATCACTTTTGAATAATTCTAAATAACGTATTTCTTCTTTATTATTTTTGGTACGTTTGTTATTAACGCAATTCGTTACTTTTATTAGTGTTTAATTTACCACGATATTAAATAGGTAGTTAGTTAGCGGTGATTTATTTACGAGGATATTACGAATATTTAGTGTATCGTGCATAATACGATTAACCGTTTGTTATATGTACAGTTTTACCGGCTTAATGTTACAGTAATTGGTGAACACGTCTTTATTAAATTGGTCAACTGAATCGAACTCGAGTATAGATAACGTCACGACTTCAGAATAAAAACTGTAGTCGTCCGTCCACTAATTTTGAGCCGCCTCGACCACCGGACGGACGTCCTCCAGACGTGCCGGACTTGGAAAAACGGCGACGACCGCGCCATATTTCGTGTTCGTCGGGCCGCCGCGAGAACGAAGGAACAACAAACGATTCCCAACCGATTGTCGGCGGGTCCGTTTCCGTTCAAACCGCTTAACGCGCCCGTCGTCTTTGCCAACCGATCCGTTGCGAACCGCGACCGCGTACACCGGCTGCATTACACGTAGTTTGTCCAACAAATACGCGAACTAGAATATTTCAACGGTCCGTGGAAAGAATGAAAGCGCGCCCGTTGCATGGTCTCTATCTCTCTCTCTCTCTCTCTATACGTACTCTACTAGTTAATCGGTTGACAGCCGAGACATTAATATTGATAGAGTTACAGCCGTTTTTGTTTCACTTTTTTTTTCCGCCTATTTATGGAAATGAACGAACAAACGAGTGATCATCGAATTCTTAGTGAAACCCGGGAAAAACTCTAAGGATATTAACGAAATGTTAAATACCGTTTGTGGAGACGACGCATCAAAGAACACATCAGTTTTTTAGAGGGCCGTGAAGACTGCAAACGTGAAGATGCATGGCCAGGATGCCCTTCGATCTCGGTTGACGATAAAAACACCGATCGCGCGCGGTCTCTTGTGCTTTCGAATCACTGTTGCTCGATATCGGAAAGTCGTCTGTCCACACGATTTTGACTGAAAAATTGAAATTTTCGTGGGGAAGAAGGATGGATTCGCCTCCACGACGATGCGCCTGCACATTCATCCGTGATTGTCAGTGAGTTTCTGGCTCGAAGTTCCATCACGACGCTTCACCGCCCATCCCCTACTCACCAGATTTATAGCTCCCAGTGACTTTTACACTAATCTCACAAGACTTTGAAGGTTGTTTTGAACAATGGAATCGGAGATGGGACAAGTGCATTATAACAAACAGAAAGCATTTTGAAGGGGATAAAATTAATTTATCATGATTTTTTTTAAAATAAAAAATGTATTGTAATAGTTCGCGTATTTATTGGACCAACAACACGTATTGTGTCGAACGCGCGAAAGCAAAAAATAGGAAAACAGAATTCGCCGAAAACCCGAGACGCAGACGCTTATTGGAAACGAACGCGGCGCAGAGGACCTTTAGTTGTAATTATGGTCAGTACAGTATTATGTGGTACTATGACCATAAAGTCAGAACCATGATTTTGAACCGTGGTTAAGTTGCAGTTTAAGCGACTTATCTGTGATAATAGAATAGCTGTATGATAACAGCGAATACATTGATAATAGTGGATCGAGTGAACATCAGTTCAAACTAGGTTCAGTGAATCGTAACGTGCGCTTTTCGATTTAAACAATGTTTAAACTCTGAACCAGGTTTGAACCATTATTGTAAAACCGACCCTTTTAATAATAAACTAGGTTTATTTTCGCGGAATACAAACGGTAAACGTGCGACGGCACTAAATGAGATAATAAATAATAATAATGTATATTAAATTAAAAAATAAACTCGGAAGATTACTATTGGGTTTTCTACAAAAATGTTTTTCGAGAATTGAACGTGTTATGGAACACGCGATCAATACGCGGGTCATGCAATACCCGGGAAATTTAGAGGGGAAATGTTTTCCGAGTGTAGATTTCCGAAATGTCGATCGTCACGCGCGTCGCATACGTTATTATCGGCAACCGTATCGATTTCCGACTCGACACCACGGACGGCAGTTCGGAAATCGCAAAACGATATTTCAAACTGTCTCGGAATACCGTGTGAAACGGATCCGACGAGATCACGGGGTAGTTCGCGTGGTCACTTCACGGCGAACGCGAAACGACTTCATTCAGGGTTTCGATCGTTTTCCTACCTCGGTTATTGGACGAACACTTTTGACAATTCGTTCATTCGTCGGTAAACCAAAAATAAACGGTTTTCGTTTTCATATTTAGTATTTTATACTTTTAAAAATAACATGAGTAGACTCGTCGGTTCTATCGTCTTTACCCTTGTCCGGCGTATATATAGATAAACAGTGGCGTAGACAGTATTTTTCAACGAAGGGAGGGGAGGCAATAAAAAAAGTTTTTAAAACCAAATTTTTACCTTAGTGGACGAAAACCAGTAACGTGAGCACGAGACGCCTTAGAATATATATTTCCGAGTCGGCCAGGAGAGTTCGGGTCAGACAGAGCTAACAGAAACATCTGGTCTTTCAATAATAATCTTTTTCATAATGTTTACGTATTATTTCCTACGTGAAACCCCACACTTATTAGTTCCGTTATATCGATTACATTGTATAATCAACTGTTAGGACTCGTGCTCCGAAAATAATGACAGATTGTCAGAATTGTGTACCTAATGAAATTGTAATATCTAATGATAATTCACTAATCTAAAAATTATGAATTTTTTCATGAGCTATATTTAAATTCAACGAATCATTATTAATATTATGGGCTACAACTTCATTACTTTTACTACCCTTCTAACCTAACCCACAAATATATCATAAATATTATATTTATATCACATGATAATATACATTTTATCATGTTATCTGCGCATATACTAATTTTATTATATAGCCGTATGATGATAAGTATATTCATATATCAATTTAATATTTTTGTTGATTTCATGTTAATAAATCACCAACTATTATAAACAAACAGGCAAGGCCCCTCAGCCCCCCATAAATACACCACTGTATATATATTTAATTTCAACACTAGTGAAAACAATAAAACCGACCGTACAAAAGATAAATACTGAATAATAAACATTTTACCACATAACACGTTTAATGCCTATTGCCAGTCGTCTCCTATATTCAATGAAAATTGTTATTATGACATCTAGAACCATTCCAAACGCAATTCCGTACCATATTTTCCTACGAGATTACACGACAGCAAAACTAAATAACACGACTTTAATAAAAACTTCGAACGAAAATAGTAAACTGCGTTACGAAATATAATGTAAGGGACACGTCAACGAATTCGTCACCTTGTCCCAAATCATATATACATTTTTTTTTTTTTTTTTTGGATGGTTTAATCCGCGCCCATATTGTCTAAACGAAATTTAATATTACTCTACAGACAAACAATTACATGCACTTCTGCCGCGACGGTATTCACAAAAAACAATAACGTTTACTCGCTCGGCTTATTTATAATGACCTTACACGTGGGTTTACGACCGTGACGGTTTGATTTTTACACAACAAACAAACACGCGATAGCACAGTAACGGGTATGCCGCTAATCAACGCGGATCACGCCAATATCGCATAACAATACACATTACCGAATTGGTTCGCGTATCCATAAAACACGTGTCGCAATGGTTAAGACCAAATGTGGTGGTCGCGCACTGCACGTAGACACGGGACGGGATTTGTCGACGGCAATCGAACCGAATAAATGTCCGACAAAGACGCGTTCGGAACGCGTTTCCGTCCGTTTCAGTTAGCCACAATGAGATCATAACAACAGAACAGAAAACCGTACACAAAGAATAACAAACGCGTCTACGCGGCCGCCACTGGAGCCCGATTTGTCGCATCGCCTTCCGACGTCTCGCGGTAATCCGTGGACGACAATACGATAGTGTTGTCATAAAAAATACGATAAACGCGGTGTTTTGTAACCAATATATATATATACATTTTTTTAACAACGTTTCGATAATTATCGGTGTTTACCTGTATAGGCTATGTCGTTAACGTCGGTAAGCGTCCACCCGTATTATACCTGCATTCATTCCTAAATTATTTCGTGCTCGTAGCTAATCTCGGTATATATTCGTCGGTATCTTTTTTTTTTTTTTTAGGCTTTGAATTTACGATTAGTCTCGACAATTATTTTAGGGATTATATGGTTTGGGGTAATACTATTATTATTATTGTAATGATAATAATAAATAAATAAATAAATAGAAAAAAGTTAAACTTCAGTATCTTTGGTGATCCTTAATTTTTTCCGGTTCTGGAGGAGAGTCCCACCTCCGCCCGTAAACACGCCGCTGTTCACGTGTACATTCGAGTATTTCGATACTGTAATGTCATTATCGTGCCCGGGCAAGTATTGTTTTGTAGGGATTACAGATTTATTATAAGTCGAGTCGGTCCGTACCACTTTCCAGTTCATGTCGTCGACAAACGGTTCTTCTTATAGGACACTATAAAATCGTTAGTTTTTTGGTTTTCGTCGTTTTAATTATTCCAATGTCAAAACAAAAAAAACAAAAAAAAACTTGTCGTCTCGACGGTAACAATCACGAACACGGAAAACGCTCGCGAACGTCACTTTCATTCGACGGCGTGTAAAACGTGCGTCATTATTTCCACGAACATATTCAAAACGAATATGAATACTTCATCGTCTGTGTCGGTTTTGTCGACAGTAACAATAATAATAATAATAAAAAACAACAAAAACGTACAAAAAATAACACACGTGTTCACGTGGCATTACGTCCCGGTACGCGTACCTCCGTGTTTAGAACTTGGCGTTTTCCGATCAAACGTGCGTATTCACTGTTTGCCACAACACGCCTGTAGTGTATAAATGCATTTTATGCTGTTATAATGTGAAATCGACGCTATTCCGTATGATATGCACACCCGACGATTACGTACCACGCGGTTATCGTGCTGTTATTTTATACGATAATATTGTTATCTGTTCGTTACGTCATTCATTGTTCGTCGATTACACGGTGGTGTTCGTCATTTAAATAAGATCGTACACGACACTTTTCAGAAGCGATCCGGAGCAAACGCACGTCCGCGAAGAGAATAATGTCTGAAACTCTGAAGCTCGAGAAAGTCGTTGAAAATTCCGTTTCGTTCGGCAAATCGTTTGCCGTCCGTAATCGAATGGTAGACATTTACGTGATATTTTCTAGTATGTGACGTGATAAATTATCAAAACGATATACTGTTATTGTTGAAAAAACGTTCGATCTTCTTATATCGTTTCAGCTATAATTGAAACGGAAATGATTTGAACTTTTCTTAAAAACTCGATATATCGTAATAAAAAAATAAAGTTTGAATAGTAAAACGGGTTTGAAAAATGAAATACATACATTTACAAATATAAACATATAACGAGTTGAATGTTGATAATACATATATACACGAGTACATCGGTGATGTTACGAGTCCAGATTTAAATACTGAACCCGAGAATCCGAACTTCATAAAAAGTTTAAAGGATTATCATTAATTAATTAATTTATAAAAAATCGTTCGATTTAAAAGTTGGTTAATCTAAATAATAAATTATCAATTCGTAAAATAAAAAATATAAATATTTAGTATTTTTTAAATCAAATTGTTTCGAGTTATAACAAAAAAATTGGGTGCCAGAGGACAAGTTCGGTACGAATTTCATTACTCTTGGTTCGATGTTCGAATATTTCCAATTATGAGTTTGAAAATCCAACAGTTCGTAACATCACTAATATATGTACGTTTGTATAAATGTATATGTATGTATGTATACAGCTATTCGTCGCCGTCATCGGTCGTCATGATATTATACACACATACACACACACGCTTTTATATATAATATATATGCTAATTTAACGGAACATTGCGAAAAATGTAATCTGCAAATCGGGTAAAAAACAGATGGTGTTTTATTATTTTAGAATGATACTTTTGTCGAACAGAAAGCACGACTAACAATATTGTATGTGAATCTGTGACATTCTTAGCCTACAAACGAAAGCAACGGGAATCATACAGATAACGCAAAGGTGACTATTTACACTTGTATAAGACGAGATTAACCGATACACGTATGAAGGATCCAAAAGCCAAATTATGGTCCTGGATAATCGTAACCATGAGCGTGCTCAAGGGAGGTTTATAAGGTTCAACCTCTCCCGCCCACCATTGGCTTTTGAAAATATATTGATTTTACGTACTTAACTGTATTCTAGAGCTCATATCTGATATCAGGCCATTTATCCTAATCGTTACATATCCAAGATTATTAGGCCATATTTCTATTGATTCCTATTTAAATCAGCATTCAAGTATAATTATTTAACTATAATTATCAATTTTATATTATGTTAGAGATCACTATCATGTTTTTCATTACATATTATTAAAAAGACTTTATAGATTCTTCATCAGGTTTCTGGAAAATGCATTTGACTTATCTTATAATAATAAGACATATCATATAATATGAACTAGCTGTATAATTTGTCGTTGCCCGGGTTGATTGCTCCGTTTTAAATATTTTTTTATCTTTAGAAACTTTTTGTAAACAACATAGCAATCCCGTGCAACGTCGTTTGCCCTAGTGTTTAGTATTTTATGTATTCTGTCTATATCTACGATTTCTACCCCTTTTAGGATTTTTGATCCTCTTAGGTGTTTAATTTTGAAAAATCCTTTCTTAGCGAATACTTACATCATAAAATCTATATGTACGCTAAATATAAACCCGATCCGTCCGGTGGTTTGAGGTGTGCGTTGATAGATCAGTCAGCCAGGGGAAAACGTGTCGGTCCGGCGTGCGCGCGCGTGTCCCACAGAGTACTACAGAGATGCCCACACATATACTTGTATGTGGTGACGAGCAAAAAGTCACGTCGCCGTTACTCTGTCGCCGCGACAACAGTGCCTCTATTAGTCACTGCGACAATGGAAAAAGAAAAAATGGTGACTACTGGACATAGTATGTACGTGATATACTACATTGATTATTTTGTAGTGACGGAAGCCGTGTTATCAGTTACAGTAAACAGTTATGAAGCAAAACAAATGGTACAACAATAAAATGTTGTCAATGTTTAATAACGTTGAAAAACTTTCAAATGTACGGTTTAAACTGTTTAATATTCTGATGTCAGGGCGACGCAGCGTTGGACTCTCGTGGACAAGGGCGACTTGAATCTAAAAGATTGGAAACCATTACCGTGAGGCGTAGTAGTAGAGTTTACGGGTTTCTTCGGCGGCGGACAACAATTCGCACTGCGAATATTCAATGTGGCGCGCGAAAAAACGTATTCGTGAAAAACGCGTATGCACGCGCGTGCCATAAACGGATTCCTTGCCGGAAGAAGGTCGACCTCGAACGTAGTAAAAACCGACGACTTCCTTCGACCCACATGCACACGGATACGGAACATCTGGTACCCAGGGCTGATAAGAAAATTCACGCCTTTTATTCACCCGAGAAGACTCCGTTAACATTGAACATGATAAGTTAACATCGAACAGTAAAGTTGGTCATTGAAATCGAGTAACGACGACGATAATACCACCATGGTCTGATTATTATCACTATCCAAGTATATATTTTGATAATGTAGAAACACACAAAAAAACAAAAAATAGAAAATTGTTCACACGTCAAAGTGTCTTTCTTGCAGACACCGTCTCGATATAGCTTGGTCATATCTGACAGTTCCAACTGAAAAAAAATTGGTTTCATGTTTATTTAAAAACAAATTTTTTTTTTCGTGATATAAGCATAGTGAAAGAAAACGTTCTCCGGATATATCCAGTGGTCGAAGTGGCTCGAAATAAAAGGAGAGATGCCTATATTTTTATTCCGAAGTCGTATCATTATTTGTACTTGAGTTCGATTTAATTATGCAAATTTAATAAAGATATGTTAACTAATAATGTAACTTTTAATCAATCAAACCGGACAAATAGCAAAAAATTAATCGTATTATGCAAGATACATTATTAGATATAGGCATCAAGTTGTCCAATTCTAATGAGATAAAAAATACGTATTTCATATTTGAAAAAAAAAGTAAATAAATAAACATCGTTGGATTCTTGTAAAACTAACTTAAAAAACACCGTAAGAAAATACAATTTTTATGAAAAACACCAATATAAATCGATAATCTTTGTATATAATTATAAGGGAGATGTATTATATTGGACCAAGTAAGTGAAGGGAAGAAAAATGTAGTTTATAATAAATAGAGGGATGCCATCCTTCCAATCATCCCACACTTAGACCATTGTATACATCCAATAATCGACTTGTCAACAGTTAACTGTTCTCGAATTTGTAGAAACAGGGGGATTTCAGACGGAAATCACAAGACGAGCATTGCGTTTTATCGATAAAGAAAATAAAAATCGGGAATTAATTTAATTTTTTTGGGCAGCTTTCAAATACCTGTGTCTCATGAAGGTCGTTTGAAGAGGATCGGTCGCCGGCGATCGTGCTGCTCTCCGCTTCGGGAGGGCACTTTGTCAGGGTTCCGGAAGCCGTGTCGTTTGCGCAAAATCGACCAAGGACGCCATAACGCGGCGAATCGGCAACGATCGACCCGAGATTTTGGGGCGATGTGCGTGACTGCCTCGATATGTCTCGTCGGCGCCGACGCTGCGTGTTCGGTATGATCGAATTAGCTTCAGGTCCGCCTGTGGACAAAGCGGTCGACCACGACTGCACGCGTTCGTTCCGTCCCGTATGCAAACGATTATTTTCGGGTTTCGCGCCGAAAACAACGTGCTTGTCGCCAGTATCTTGTCGCCGAGAGACCTCATAGATACACGAGATTTCGACGATGATCGTTCCCGACTTTTAGGGGCGACGGACGCAGTGCCATTGCCTTGTTTCGTCTGTGCCGATGCCGCGATCTCGGTACGACCTTAACGGGCGGCGAGTTTTCCTCGGATTCATCCATCGGAATTGCGGTCGACAACGTTTGCCCGAGTTCATCGTGTCCCGTCTCGGATGTTTTCTTCTGAACAAAAAATGGTATGAATACGTCGGATAACAGCGTCTATCGAGTTTGAAGACGTTAAACGAAAACTTGACGAGACGTGAACGTGGCATAATTTTGTTACACATTAACATTGTCTACAGAGTAGGGAACGCGATTCGGGTCTTAACTTCGTCACGTGTGATACACGAGATCGTTTTCTAACGGTTATTGGATCATACCTGGGTTTGGACAAGACCGAACGTTGCCCGAGGATCGTTAAACGACGGTGCTCGGACCACGTCTTTCGGCCGTAAGGAATTTTCTTCGGAGAGTTCCGCGACGACTTCGGTTGGCTTTTCACCGATATGGCGATCCCGCGAACCTTCATCGACACGCGAAAAGTCGAAGCACAGAAACCTCTCCCTGTCTTGTTGAATTCGCAACTCGAGATCCGTGACCATTCGCCTGCATCTACGAACCCGATCGTCGAGCTCCGTCGATACCGGCAAAACGGTCACTGGCGATAAATCGGTTTCGAGAATGGCCGATCGGTCGGCTCCGACAATCGCGGCAATCTGCACGGTCGTGGCCTCTGAAGGAGCACATTTTAGGTGCCATAGTTTCTTGCAGTCTGCCCATTGTAATATCGGAATTTAATTAAATATAGCGAGAAAACGTCGCGCGTGTTTGTATTGTACTCACGGCGACATTTCACCATCCTCTTCCACGGCCATTTTTTACGGGAACCACATTCCACGCATTTCACCATCAGCTTTCCGAACGTGGTCGACTTCACGACGTCGTGAACGTTATTGGCGGTGACGTCTGACATTATTGCTAGAACGTCAGGCATCGGGTTACTTGAAACCGTTTTTGCTGTAATATTTAATATCATAGAATACGTTTGTTCAATGTCGAGAATTGAATGAACGAATTGTTGTGTATCACAAAATATATTTTACTCTGTTGTTAAGAACAATGTAATCATGATTTAAAAAACATTCGATATTGATTCTCGCTAATATAATATACGAATGCATTTCGTTATTACGAAACGAAAATAGATTCTGAATAAAAAATATAATGTATGCAGTCTCATCGTTTTAGACATCACAGGGTACGAAAACACTGTTTTTATCGCTTCGTAGAGTCAATTTTATTTACCATAACTCATGTTTTAGTAAGATTTTTTTTTTTTTTTTGAACATTTCACTTGAGAAAATCCTTTGTATATATATATATACTAGTCGATCAACAATTTTGGGGGGTTGGTGGTAGGGGGGAGGGGTTACAGCCACCTGAACCAGCTACTGGATAGCCACTGGGTAGATGAGCGACGCGTTGTTGCGGGAAACGAGACTCGAGGATTGTCGGCCCGGCCAAAACCGTATCGCGGTGTTCGTCGTCATCATGTTATTGTTTTCGGTCGCGAGAGATGAATCGTGTGCACACGCGTGTTACATTATTCTTCGGCAGCTATATTTTTCAATTCCGTAAAATCGAACGCTTTTCGTTTTCAGCCGAACACACACACAAAACGTATATGTACACGATATGAATTATTAGGGTGTACGAGCGAATTTCGAACCCTCTTTTTTCCCTTTTTTCCTTTTTTTTTTTTTTTTTTTTTGGACAGGAGCATTCCGAACCAGTAGCGATTTGTAAACGTGTGTACGCGCGCCTATCTATGTCACCTATGCGTGTAATAAATTCCGACCGTCCGTACAAGTCGACCGAAGAAATCGTGCTGGCCTAACACGCCCCATCCCTCCTCCGCCCCGGCTGTGCACGCTGTAAAACGACCGATCGACGTGGAAATAAACGACGGACTAATTTTGGACGTCCAACAAAATTAATGAAACATAAACTCGGAATAATAATAATAATATAAAATGGTCCAAAACAGTCACGATAAATTAACGTAAGTCAACGAAGACCGTATTTGTTGTTTATATAGTGTTATAAAAAAAACCCCGAATAGTCGTGTGTACCGTACTAAAAAAAAAAAAATGTGTAACATATGTAATATTTTATATTTATACGCATTAATTATATATATAAAGTCGTAAAAATTTATTTATATTATTATAGGCGTGTGGGAAGAGATCGGAACAGTCAAATAACAACATAATAAATTATAAATAAGTAATACGGCGTTATAGACGGGCAATTACGTCAATACAGAAAAAAAAAAACACATCATTCGAGACGTGAAAACTGAAAATTTACAATGCAGTTCGAGTTTTATCGACGTCTAGAAGAAGTCGTCGAAATGTCGATTTATGGGATACGTACAAGCGCGTGATTGTTATCACGCGAAACGCGCTCACCACCAATATATTTGGACGTTAATGGAGTCCAGTGTTTGGATTATCTAGATAAAATTATCGAAAAGATAATCTAGATAATAATGACCTTATTATTTTCCATCTAGATTAAAAAATCCTATGTTTATCTTTTTCATTTCTTCGGAATAAAGAAAACGGATATTAACCAGTTAAACGAGTGGCGTGTGTTGTTGAAGGGACGGTAGAGGCTTTAAAAATTAAATAAATTTAAAAAAAACTATTTAGAAAACTTTCAAAATATTACTATTTACACGACCACAAAATACGTAGACTTGTAAACAATGTATTTATTAATAACCATTGTCGAGAATATTCGAGAAAGATTTATTTGGAAAAACCAAACACGCTGGAATTCTAGAATAATGGCCGTCGCGGACGGAACGAAACGATTTCCCATCTCAAGTTCATTTCAATTATAGCATTTCATTATTAATTATTTCTGTATTTCACAAATTTTGTCACTGAGAAGAGGTAAGTACTTATATAATTCTATGTTTTGGGGGAAGAACACTAGTGGGACGGTGTTCTCGTGGGACTCGATGGCGCAGAAACTTCGCGAGATTACGTTGACTCTCGCGACGGATCGAAAAAAAACACAGCCGTACGAGGTGGAACCCGTAAGAAATAGTGATTCTCAATCGAAGTAACATGAATCCAGTGTAGGGGTGACACGAAACCTTCGGGAAAAAGGAAAAATTCAGAGGAATAGTCCCGGTACGTCTCTACGAACTTAAAGAGGAACTTTTGATATTTTTCGTTGAAAAGGAGAATGAAGAACTTATATGTTTTTTGGAAGACCACGATTGGACATCAAAATCTGTGTGCTTAGCTGACGTTTTTCAACATCTTAAACTGGTTAGTTCTTTCATTCAGAAAATGTTTTAACTTCCATCGACAAACTTACAGCCTTTCAAAAAAAAACCTCCGGTTGGTGTGCGCAAACTTGGAACACAACTAAGATTCCACTGTTTACGGGCCAGAAAAACTACAATCCTGCCGTTCTGGGAACCATATGAAATCACTTACACGCTTTTCAAATGTCTTTGAAATATTATTTCTCAGATTTGAACGTTGTAACTGGGTTCGTAATCCTTTTACTTCCATAGTGCAAACAGATGACTGTGAAGGTTTACACTTCACCGCCATCGTCCCTCGAATTTCCCAACTTTGTAAATACCACTGAGATCATTTTTCTCATTAAATTTTCAGATTATATAAAATTCGTTATTATTTTTCATTTTATTTTTATTTTATTTTATTTTTTCAATTAAATATATCAACGTTTATGCAACACTACAACTAAAATAAAATGTGTAATTATAATTTTTCTGCGTAGAGTGAAACTAGATGTGTTCGTGATAAAATTATAAAATTTATAATTACATATTTAATTTTAGTAATTAAACTTCATTGTTGTAATTATTTAATAGATATAGAGTAAAGGAACTAGAGTATATTCATATTTTGGATATTATGGACTTTGATTTTTTTTTATGACAGTTCAATAATCATTGAGAGAAGTCAGTTCATTTTGATATAGGATATTTAATTTCGTGATAGTGATTAGGTAATTTCGTAAATATACAAACATTTTAGTTTTTATTCATGTAACTGTTTATTCTTACATAAAAAAAAATATTAACACTTTTTAAAATTTGTCACATTATATTTATAACACTATGTATAACAATTTCTTACTTTAAATTAACAAAATTATTATCTATTCAGACTTTGAAGTTCACAAAAATATAATTTAACCAGACTTTTGTATGAGTATAATAAAGTAATTATAACAATGTATTCATAATTGTTTTTAAAAAAAACATATATTTTACATAGTTTGGTATTAAAAATAAAACAATAGATCTTTCTGGCTTCCTGCTTTAAACATATGTTCATTTGATGAGAAAACTATAAGAAAATGCATATCTGTGGTAAGGAATTACTACTTATAAACAATAATTTAAAGAACGAAATTTATACCATTAAGTCAAGCATGTTTTATAGTTTAATATTAACTAAAATAATAATAAACTTATCATTAACACACGTCGAAAAATGCACTGTTAATGAAAGCTTCATGAAGAAATCAATCGGTAAATAGGTAAATAGGTAAATAGGTCGTAGTAAAAACCGACGACTTTCTTCGACCCATATGCATATGGATACGGGAAATCTCGCACCCGGGGCTGATAAAAAACTTGCGCCCTTTATTCGCCCGAGAAAACCTTGTCAGAAAAATCCTTGTTATTTTTCAAGTGAACAACGAACAGTAGAGTTGATCATAAAAATCGAGTAATAACAACGATAATACCACGACGATTTGATTATTATCATTATCAAAGTATATATTTTGTTAATTTAGAAACACGAAAAAAAAACAATAAAAAATTGTTCACGCGTCAAAGTGTCTTCCTTACGGACACCGCCACATTATGTTCGGTCATATCTGACCGTTTCAACTGAAAAAAAAAATGGTTTCATCTTTATTTAAAAACAATTTCTTTTTTTTATGATATAAGCATGGTTAGCGGAGCAGGAGAGGCAGTCCCTGCACGGGACATCTCCATCGCGCGGCTGGTGGAGAAGAAGGGCGGCAGTAGGTCGCCCTCTTGACAGATGAATTGTGAGGGGAGGAGCGGTAAGCATTCGCTCTGTCGCTCCTCCCTGTAAAAAAATTTGTAAAATTTTTTGTGAGGGGTGGCTTGGCCGGGGTTTGTCCGGTCATCCACCCTAACAGAAAATTGTTATTTTTAATTTATTTTAAATAAACGATGGCGACCCACTGCCACAAGCACTGCTGGACAGGCATTCTGAGCAGTGGGTGTATTGCCGATATCAAAAAAAAAAAAAAAAAAAAAAGGTTAGGTTTCCCTTCGTGGAACTCACCTTGTCATGGTGAAGGTGCTTGAGCGATCGTTCAATGAGGTTTAGTGCTATGTCAACGGTAGTGTATTAAACCAGCAGAGCTTCCCATGTTGGACAGGACTAAACTGAAAACGACCCGACTAAGAGTTTCACATGTTCCACCCGGTAAAAAACTCAAAATGGAAGCCAAAAACGGATATTTTGTTACCACACCAGGAGATTCGGATCCCCAAGTGTCGGCAGTAGTGGGTGGGCGCGAGGTAAAACTCGCGTCCAATGTAGTGGGCCCGCTACTGTCGTCATCCCACGATCGCCAGCCAGGCCCCCGCTGCCCTTTCTGTTATTAGAGCTGAAGAGGGAGAGTCGAACCGTACCGCCCTAAGCAAGGCGTTGCAAAAGGCCCCCACGTTAACAGGCCTGGAGAGCAGGGAGGTTTCCATAATCAAGGAGATGAAGAAGGAGCTTGAATCATTAAAAGAATCGGCAAAAAAAAGTGAAGGCAGATAGGGTCAAGGAAGGAATCGACAAGCTGTACTCACTGTTCGCCCTCTTTCTGAACAATAAAAACGAACAGAGGGCGGTAAGAATAAGCAAGAGCAACAACAGCCTGAACAGATCGACAAGGCGATAGGCGAACTAAGGAGCGAAGTATCGACAGTGGTAAAAGAAACAGAAAAGAAGATTCTAGAAGCCATAAATGAAGCACATACTTCCTCAAAGGAAATGTCAGAAAAAATGCACAGTCTGCTGGTTTTGGCGATCGGACACGCCGAACAAGGCAAAAATACCTGGATCGCGGAACACTTACGCCGGAACATTTTTTAATTGGCCAGTCTCTCCTTGCGCTTAGGCTAACCTAACCTAACCGTCTCAATCGGTGGCAATTGATCAGACAATGCTTACAATCGTTCTGGAAACGGTGGACGTCAGAATACTTGTCCACTTTGCAAGGCCGCCAAAAACGGTACCAGTCGACTCCTAACATCGCTTACGGAGATCTTGTGATTGTTGAAGCCCCTAATCGACCACCTTCTGAACGGAGCCTCGGTCGAGTTGTTGATCTATACCTTGGACCCGATCAAATAGTGAGAGTCGTATCAGTTCACACTCAAAATGGCGTCTTCAAAAGACCGGTCGTGAAGATTGTCCGGTTGCCTGTCCGCGATTGATGAACTGTCTTCACCCTTTACGATTAAGTATAAGTTTGTAATTTTTTTTGTTTTTTTTTGTTTTGTACGTCTGTTGTTCTTGGAAGCCTGCGTCTTCTAACGCGGGGAGAATGTTCGGTCGTGATAGTCAACGCAAGTGGCAACACTGACGACCGACGTACGCCGCCGCCGCCCCCCTCACCGTTCCTCACCACTGAACCACATTTTTATGTTGACATCACGTGCCGCGATCGTCGTGAACGTATCGTTCTATTCCTTTTCGCTGTGTGCGCGCGTCGGCCACATTAATGCATTTTTCGTCTTGCCTTTGGCTGGTAACTGCACGTTACCGACCGCCCGCTGCCGTTTCGACTTCGCCGTACATGAACCTTCGCGCGTACGAGTTTGATATCAATCATTGTCCGCAGTCGTTCGTTTTCCCGCTTCCGCCGGACTGCCATTAAACGGCACATTTTACGCGTTTGAAACCCTTCCCGTCGACGCGTGTTCAACTATCTTCACATGCCCGTTTGTTCAATAAACAGGTCGTACAGAATATTCATATATAGCAGCGGTTCCCAACCGGTGGTCCGCGAGACATCATGGCGTGGTCCGCGAGGCATACCTATAAAATTTTAAAATATTTCAATTTTCCTTTGGGCGTGTTACAAATATTACGTACCGATAATCGTTACCTAAATTCTAATATCTGTGAAAAAATTGATTCTTATTTATGAGAAAAAACAATGTCTAAAAATGATGGTGGTCCGTGACGTGTTGAAAGTTATCTAAGTGGTGTCCGTAGTGTCAAAAAAGTTGGGAACCACTGATATACAGTAATATATTATTGTACATATTATTTATCTTGTATAAATCTTTAAAACAGACGCGTGTTAATTTTCTTTTCTTTATCGCATGTGTTCTCCCCACCCCTTTTACTGTTCAGTTAGCTAGTAAGAGCATTATTTTGTACAGATCATTTTTCGTCATTGCTTAGTTATATTACAGTCCACTATTTGTATATACATATATATTCTTTCGTTATGTTTTTCCTTTTCTAATCCACCGGCCACAAATTTTAGCATCCGGCGCTCTCCGGCGATTTGTTTCGCGTAACGGAGGTCGGTGCGTACAACGTCAATTATCGTCATATTGGAGAAAAAGCTGCTAGATACGTACGTATTTTTAACGAAAACGAATTCGTTAATGTACGTCGAAATCGACTACAGAAGTGTGTGATACTCAATAAGTTCGGATTCGCCTATGTTTACAATTTGCACAATCGCGTGTCTATCTTGCCTAGGCGCACGCTGCGAACGTGGGAAAATTGACAAAACGTGTATCCGTACCCATCTGGGTGTCGTACGTTTGAAGAAATAACGTATTTGACATTATTTCTATGTAGCTTGTTTCATTTCGTACATAAAACAAAAATGAAAAACGGTTCCTACGATACGATTCACATAATGTTTACGTATCGTTAAAAACATTATGGACACAGTCGTTTTGTCTCGTTTTTAGCGACCATTCGCTGTTCGCGAATCGAAACGACTTACAAAATGTTTTCCAGAATGTTTTCTACAGCGGTTCTGGCGAAAAGTTTATTGTCGACGACGCGGAGCAGACTACCGGTAATAGGGCGGTCGGTCGAGCACGACACGAGGATTAGTTTGCCGTACGTCCGAAAACTTATGCCACAATTGAAACGTCCTATCAGATACGACCGGAGGTGGTGACATTTGAACTTTAATCGTGAACTAAAATGATGTTGTTTTCGGCTATTATTGTAATTTTTTCACGTGAAAAATGACAAAACCTTACAGCGTTGAACATAGAACTATGATTTCGAGACGATTGAACGCCTTCAGACGCATCACCGAAGATCCAATCCGTCATCAGTACGCCGGATACACGCCAGCCGTGATATCCGGACCGGACGAAATCGGCCAAACCGAGAAAACGGCAATCGATGGCCACCCCAAGTTCGTTTCCATTCGCATCGTATACATTCAAACATAGAAATAATACGCGTTTCGAGTTATCCCATCCTCGAAAACCAACAACGTGACGCGTCTCGCGATCGGATATCGGACGGTGATGGTGACATTTGCATTTTAATCCAAAACGCCGATCGTGTGCTGTAATGAAATTACGGTGTTCGCGCCGATTTTTGTTCGTACGTTACACCGAGTCGTTCGTGACTAGGGTTCACCGTTTTGGCGATTGGTTTTGACCAATAATGCGGTTCCTCCATACCGTCCGCTCGCGTTTTTTTTTTTTTTTTTGACGGCAAATCACTGTGTACGATTAATAGACGAGAGAAAAAACCCGTTTTAAAACTGCATTATTTTCCTGTAGATATTGTAATTTTTTCACCTGGAAAACGGCAAAACCTTACAGCGTTGAACATAAAACTTTGATTTCGGGACGATTGGACGCCTTCAGACGCATCATCGGATATCCAATCTGTCTACAGTTGGCAGTTTCGCCCAATCTGGACGAAATCGGCCAGATCGAAGAAACGACACTCAATGACGGCTACAAGTACATATTGCTCGGATCGTACATTTTACGCGTCTCGAGTTTTTCCGTGCGCAAAAAAACAAACGACAGCCCAATTTAAAACTGCGGGGGCGATTTGGACGGAACTCAAGCGCGTGCCCATAATTTGACGCGGTAACGTCCGGGACAGTGGCGTTCCCTGCGGCGGGCACGTCCGGTTTTGTCCTGTTCGTTTCAACGTTTTTTACTACGGCGCCGAAACGAAAACACACTCTTGTACGGCGTCTGTTTGTGAACGTTCAGCCTTAAGCCTTACCGAGATCGCATTTAGAAATGTCAACGCGAACCTTTTGTTCTTACGTTAAACCAAAAACCAAAAACCAAAAAAAAACCATTGACGCGGCCGTCGCGCGTGACAGACCGACGTTGGAACTGGACATGTTGATGGCGTCGCCGATACTCGACGGGCTGGTGAGCATCGTCACGCGGACGGCCAAGTTGTATTGGGACGGGCTGTCGCCCGAGGCGAGACGTCGCTGCAAGGCGCGGATAGCGGACTGCTGGAGGGTGGCGCGCTTCGCGGCGGCGGTGCTGTTCGGTCTGCTGGCCGCGTTCCTGTGGTCCAACACGGAGTTGGACCCCGTGACCGGGCGCCGGCGGCTGTTCCTCTACGACGACCTGATGCTGGAGCGGAGGGGCCACCGGGACGTGAACGTGCTGATCGAGCACTACCGATCGCTGGGCATGCTGTTGGACCCGTCGCACCCGGCGTACCAGCGGGTGGCCGCGCTGGCCACGAGGGTGCTGGACGCCAACGACGACGTGGCCGCGGTCCGGGACCGGCACTGGTACGTGGTGGTGGTGAACGACCGGCAGGTCGGCGCGTTCGTCAGCACCGTCGGTTGCATATTCGTGACCACCGGCATGGCGGACGACGCCAACGACGATCAGCTGTCCGTCATCATCGGGCACGAGGTGTCGCACTGCACGCAGAGGCACACGAACCAGACGATGAGCGCGCGGCTGGCGTTCGACGTCGCGCGTCTCGCCGCCACCGCCGTCATCTGGGCCACGTTGTCGTTCGCCTGGGCGCTGTCCGCGCAACTGTTCGTGCCGGCCTTCCAGCACTTGTTCCTGGAGCTGCCGCTGTCGCGCGCAATTGAAACGGAGGCGGACCGGGACGGGCTCATGATGGCCGCGAGGGCCTGCGTGGACGTGGCCGAGGGCGGCCGGTACTGGCGCCAGACGGACGAACGCACGGACGGCCAGTCGGACCGCACGTGGTGGAAGTCCACGCACCCGTCGCACTCGGACCGCGCCCGCCGCTTGTCCGCCCTCGTCACGGAGGCCCTCGAGCTCCAGAAGTCCGCCGGTTGCGACGGGCCGCCGGCGAACTCGGCGGCCAGCCGCTGACAATGCGGTTGGCCGCCGCGTGTGTTGTGTTTTGTGGGTTAGGTTGTCTCGCGGCGGCACGCCACGCGGTTCACGACCGCGAGGCCGACGGCTCTGGACAGTTCAGGTAAAGCACGACGACACAACATCGTTGTACGTGCTGTCGCTGTGTGATTTCGCGCGAAGTTTTATTGCAGTTACCGACCGCTATCGTCGAGTGTGTCTTGAAGAAAAATTTAAGGTGGTGGGGGGGGGGGGTCGAGCGACAAAATAATACATAAGTATTTGCACAGTCAACATTAATTAACTATACGTATATATTAAATGTATTAATTAATTAAGTTAATCGAAACATCTGAAACGCCGTTGGTAAGTCTATCGTGGTGGAGGGTGGAGAGCAAAAATGGGACACGTCTCTATATTTTTAATTTTAACACGCTCGTGTTCTCTATATCTATTTATTTATTTATTTCATTTATGTATACGATTATAAATATGCATTTTTACGATCATTAAATACAGTGGCGGCGCTAGAGGGAGACGAGATAAGGCAAGCGCCCTTTCCCGAATTCGGTTTCGCCCCACCTTTGCCCTACCTGTTGAAGAACAAACGAAAATTTAAATTTCAACTATTTATGTATTTGCTGTGTTTCATATGTTTCGCTGTGTAACTCGTCGTATTTTTTTTTTTTTTAATGTGCATTCTTTTAGATAATACACCGCAGAACACACCACCATTCAATTTGATTTCGAAATTGATTATGTTTTATCAGAAAACGCTAATAATACAGTATTTTCCATGTGTTTCAATAATTTATATTACACCCGTATAGACGGATTTTCACTAAATTCCATGATCAATTTGCGCCCCCTAGAAAAACTGTCTGGTGCCGCCACTGATAAAATAATAATGTATGTGAAACGTTTATAAAATAACATTCGCTTATAAATATATCTTATAGGTTTATTGAATTTACTCCCCCTCCCCGCCCACTAATATGGTACGAATTTTTCTAGAAAGACGCCTTTGTTACTATTGTTGTTATTTTGTTTTTATTTATTAATTGTGCTTTTTAAAAGATAGTGCATTTGTCTCGTACAAACCCGAATCTGTTTTCGAAATTTCTATCCGTCAAACAATTTTCCCCACACTTTCGTCCGACTGGTCGGTCTTTTAGACGCGATATCGTCGTCGATTCCACGTGTGTGAAGTTGCCCCCTCCCCCCAAACCTAAATGCTCCAAATTTTTTTGTAACCTCATTATTTTAAATTGTAACTATATGTAACCAACTTTTTATAATTTCTAACATCACCGTTTTCGAGTTATAGCAAGTTTCTTAATGGGGAAATTGGGGAATTCTAAACTGAATATCAACGAAATAATATAAAATAAATAGATATAATGCAAATTAAATTACTTCATTCGTTGACATACGGCTATATAATAATCGATTATTCGTAAAGTATATTGAAATAATACTCAATAGTAGTTTAGGCCTTAGTGTGCGCTGTGAGGGTACATTTAAAAATAACTTAAAAACACCAATATATTGAAAAAAAAAATACCTTACATCCGGTTTCCATTGAGTTTATAACGCAGTGTTCGAATTTTATCACAGTAATTACAGCGATTAAATCACTAAAAATAGAATGACTATCTTTGTATATTATTATATTATATTGTATATTTTACTAACTTGAAACATAATTTTCCAAATATTTCCAGAATTAATCATAAAAAATTGAATGAAGAATTTCATGTACTTTCCATAATAAAATATCTATGTATATATTATTATAAATACGATATACATATATTATACCAAAAATAATACAAACACAATATTATAATACAATATATATATACAGTTGCGTACTTTAATTTTCTCCTTGAGGGAGGTGAGTTTATATAAAACATTGAGATTTCGTCCCCATAATTACATATATACTCATATATTTAGTGTTATATATAAAGTGTTATATAATACAATAGGTATATAGTATTCAGTAAGGTACTTTTAATAATAACTAAGTTATACATTCATTACTAGTTAAAATGACGATACTTTTAACAATTTTAAATATCAATAAAATTTAAAACATTAATATAAAATGTCATAACTCTTCATTTCTTTTCAGTTTTCTGACCAAAACATAATAATAATTACTACCACAATAATTGTCTATCAAATTTTATGATAATATTATATTATAAAAATATTTAAGTAAATTTCTAAAAATTTTGAACAATTTTTTCAACTTGAGGGAGGCTGGCCCCTCATTTTGGAATGGTCATAACTCGAAAACGGTGAGGTTACAAATTCTAAAAAGTTGGTTACAAATAGTTACAAATTAAAATAATAAGGTTTAAAAAAATTTAAAGCATTTAGGTTTGGGGGGGGCCAATTTCACACACGTGTCGATTCCATTATAATTGACTACTGTATAACATGATAATTCATTTTATATTTCCATGCCGGCCACCGAATTGACGCACGCATGACGACGGGCCGCACTGACCACGTACACGTACGAGTTGTGTAGAGAAAGTAACGAGCCTGATAGCCTAACCACCGTTTACACCGTTTGTAAAGATTTATTGGCTACCGTCTAACGAACTTTTGGTAAGAGTTTAATTTACATCTAACTCCATAGAGTCACGTGTTGGTCTGTTTCGGATTGTTTCCGTAAACCGATTATTGCTACTACGTTCTAAAAACGAGTGACCACAATTTCGAGCGACGGTGTGCTATCCGTTTTTGCTTTTTTTTCAGACTTGGGCGGCACATTGACAACATTTCGGCAAGCGCGCGGAGATAGTATTCTGTCAAAGGCCCAGGTTTTTAGGCGGTTTAAGGCATAGAGTCGATTGAAAACGAAGCTCGCAGTGGAAGGCGTTCGACTGCAAAAAACGACGGCGACGACATCGTCCGGTTGACGGTCAGAATGATCGGAAAACAGGGATTAACTCACACCACCGTTCATCAGAATTTGACCGATGGGAGTTGGATATGAGGAAAATCTGCGCGAAAATGGTTCCGAAAAATCAGTGTTTGGCCACCGAGAAAATTCCCGTGTCTCTTCGACCATCTTATTCGCCCGACTCAAACCAATAGTGACTTTTTCCTCTTTCCGCGATTGAAAATTCACCTCAAAGGACGACATTTCGGGACACTATTGAACATTCAAACGTCGGCGACCGACCGACCGACCGAAGGCCATGCGAGTCCCAGAACTGCCATGAACAACGGAAACATCGTCTCCAGCGCCGTGTGGATTCCCAAGGCAATTACTCTGATGGGATGGTGAAATAATCATTTTAATTCAATAAAAAAAAAAAAAATAATAAAAAATTACGTCTCCGTCACTTGGTCAACACGGACTCGTGTACCCGCGTATCGTTCGATCGGACGACACGGTTATAATACACGACACGCGTTGTAAAATATCGTAAGGAGTTTTTCGGTCGCATCGTGTGAACCGACGACAGCCGGACGGCAGCCGAACGCGAGAAGTAAAAACAAAGTAACAACAACAACGAAGAATTATTATTACGGTCGAGTCGTGCGCATTGGATTGTCCGACCGTGGCCAGGCCACAAAGGGATCATTATCGACGGGCGAGGGGGAGTGGCTGGCGAGTGGCGTGACGGGCGAGATGCCCGATAAAATTAAAACCGAACCGGTATTTTTTACCTACGTCTCGGGTTCGGCGTCGACGATCGGCTACGGACAATTGATGTGCGTGGGCCCCCACAGCGTTTCGGTCGTGACGTGCACGCGGGTCGGACGACGACGTTTAAATGCGCCCGTCGGTGTATTGTCCGTGCGGGTAGGAACGTGCGTGTTATCGTAAATTATCGCCCGGCGCGCGTTATTCAAATTCTGTCCCCGTCCCTCACTCCGCGACGCGCACCGCGCTGCACGTTAGGCGGCTATCACGCCGGAGCAGGCGCGGATCCAAGGAGGGGGGGGGGGCGAGGGGCGATCGCCCCCCTCCCCCCCCGTAGACTCTTGTTAATTTTTTTTATTAGTATCGTTTTATAATTCTAACTCTTATCTATAATACTATAGAAAGACAATTTAAAATGGAGTTGTAGCTATGGGATTTTTCGGTGTATCGTAAACGATTTCCAATAAAACGTTTTGGAAAATATTTTATTATTCGATGCGACAAAATGAGGATTAAAGTTGTTTTGATTAAGATACCCCCCCCCCCCCGTAAATAAGTTCTGGATCCGCGCCTGCGCCGGAGAAATGGGCAACGGGCGGTTAGCAGCCCGTAATATTGCCGTTTCGATCATGCTCGTGGAAATCAACGGACGTTCTCACAACACGACGTTTCGCGTGCGTTTCTAGCTCGGTGTTTTGATTTGACTTTGATTGAGTTCTAATAAACGCGCGACGAATCTGCGCTAGACATCTGGCACAGCTCGTAGAATGTGTTGTCTTAACGACTTCACTCCGGACGATCACAGTGAAAGACACGTGACCGAAGAGGCGAGTAGTTCAATTAGTCCGAAAAGTGTCTGGGCTCGTTCTGTAACAGCTATTGACTATGCTATGTTTAAGTTCATCTGCACGTACATTCGCTACCCCGTATTTCACAAGCCGTTTAAACACGCTGGGTCGATTCAATATTTTCGTTTATTTATGTTTTATTTTCCTTCGCGAATGCCACCAGAATAAGAGAACGTCATCGCCGCCCTCGGCCAGATGACGACATCGTTGCTACCGTGTTGCTTCCGTTCGGGAGCTAGAGACAATACGTATTGTCCGTTGAACGGTGCTAGTTGCCTATTGCTCCGGTGTGAGAGCCGCCTTATAGTTGATAGATATCGTATTAATTTTCCCGGTACGAACAGGATTTCCGTCGTCGGTTTGCTTGCCCCGCCAGCGACGTACAATCCGTGCGCCCCCCCCCCCCCCACTCGTGTTGGCCAACAGGTCCGGCGCAAAGGCGGGGCACGCGCCCCGGGCCCGCTATAAATAATTGTGTTTTAATGAAAAAATAATTAAAAGCCTCTTCTGAAGCCGTGAATTACAAGTGTAGAGTGATTATTATTATTAATGGCGTGATATTATTATCTTGATGCGGATCGGTTCTCGAAAAATGAAAAAAAAAATAAAAATTATAACAGATAAGTCATAAATAAATCGAGCTATAATATGAACAGCGATAACGATTAACGATCGTCGTCTATGTCACGATTGCGCAGCTTGTACATTTGTATTCTTTAATCATTAAGTGACAACGGATAGTTTCGTTTTATATACAATTGGAATCGCGACAACGTAATACACAAGTGGGTGCTGGTCAACTGCAACAACAACGAAACGGCTCTTACGAGTATGGCAGTTGGCCGCTTCGACTCGCGTCTAGAACAGAGTGACCTCGTAACAATATACATATATATCTACACTACTAAAATGATGAATACAAATTGTATGACGGCGCCATGCGCCCGACGGATATCCAAAACGCGACTGATGTATGACAAACAATAGTAACGACATCACCACCGCTCGACGAGTAACAGCTGTTGGAAACGACGCAGTGTAGCCGCAGCGCCAAGAGAATGAATCCGCCGAATCGATGTCGATGACCAAGCCGTTACCATCGTCACCACGTTGTCGAAGCTAACGGGGCCAGACGACGTACGCGCGAACGAATGTGGTACACGGACGGTCCCGAGGCGTACGGATCACGACCAGTGGCGGCACCAGACATTTTTTCTAGGGGGGGGTGGGCAAGATCATGGAATTCAGTGAAAACCCGTCTATACAGGTGTAATATAAATTATTGAAATACATGGAAAATACTGTATTATTAGCGTTTTCTGATAAAATATAATCAATTTCGAAATCAAATTAAATGGTGGTGTATTATCTAAACGAATGCACATAAAAAAAAATACGACGAGTTACACAGCGAAACATTAATATACTTGAAATTTAAATTTTCGTTTGTTCTTCAACAGGTAGGGCAAAGGTGGGGCAAAACCAAATTTGGGTAGGGCGCTTGGCCTACCTTGCCCTCCTCTAGCGCCGCCACCGATCACGACGACTCTGGAATCCACTGTACAGCGCGGGATATGGAGAACGTTTACGAACGCAACGGTCGACGAGTACCGGGCCGTTGACCCCCCCCCCCTGGAAAATAAGTATAGTTGCTAAAATCGGTATATTCACGTTGCCATTGTAAAGGTCGACGTTTTATTTTCGTTTTATTTTTTTAACATAAGTAAAAATATTTTTAGTAATTTTATATATATTAATAAGCATTATTAATATATTTGTTTATTGAACAAATTTCCCTTCTGTTTCTTCTGTGATAATACAACAGTGAAGATACAACAGTTAAATATAAATGGTTTGATTTGGTATGATTATTGGAAATTAAAATCAATATCATATATTGATGAAATAACACAAAACTACATTAAATTATTGAACCTAACCTTTTTTTTTTTGCTTATCCAAAAATAATAAATTATTTTGTCCGCCCCCCCCCCCTAAATATTATCCTATGGGCGCCCATGGATGTGTATGTAACACGCACACGCGGTTCGATTTACGGCCCAGGTCGATGTGATCCGGCACGCGATCGACACCGGTTGTACGCATAATATAATATTATCGCGTATCGAGATGCAAACCGATATTTATGATTTTTTTTGTTATTTCTTTCGTTTTCATCCGTTTCGCGGCATTGGCGTGATCGATTCGGATACGAAATACTCGTACATTGATAATGGACTCGTGACGGAAATAAATTACAATCTAACACAGCGTACACATTACGGGAATTCACTATACAGCGTGTACATTAAATTGAATTAAATACGTTTTGTTCGTGTTACACGTAAAACATTGCGATTCGAGATAAGCGAACGATGAGAAAACGTCGTTAGATTACTGTTCCGTTATCGATTGTTCCTATATACTCGTATACGCACACACACATATATATATAATCGATATTTTCGAACAATTCTGAATAATAGTTGTTCACGTTGTCGATTGAAAAGTTTCGTCGTCGGGCCGCGGGGAAATGTCGCACGATCACTCGTAAAAACGGACGGTTAGGTTTGGCCGGAAAACACGACGGGCTCGTTGTTTGTGCGTAGAAAACGTTTCGTTTTTCTCTTTTTTTTGCCACGTAATGGACGCATTCGACCTGCCCCAGGAAATAACAGCCGTTTCGATGCCACCGACTTGTATATTGATTGGTGATCGTAATTGGTTATATTGGTGCTCGTCTAAGCCGATCTTATAAGTGGGATCTGTTTCTCGGGCGGATTTAACATAAATATCGTCGATCCCCCCCGCCCTCCCGACACGTTATTTCGTACTCGGAGAAAAGAGAGATATGGTCGCGCACCCCGCCGTCCGTACGTCCCGTGAGTCACGGTCCACTTGTACGGCGACGGGCTATCGGTTTACACGGACAAAGTCTTTAGGGGACCGAAAAGGACAACCATTACTGCTGCTGCTGCTACTGCTGCTACTATGTAATAATAATAAATAAAACGCGCTTAGAGTGTACTTACGCGCGACGAGACGGGGGACTGGATTTCGATTGAATCCGACGGAGCCATCGACATTAAGAAATTCGAAAAAAAAAATATCTTACAACAACGCTCGCGATACGAATCAATTTGTAACACGATTGTTTCCAAATATTTCCATTAGTCCAAATGACAAATTCCTGTAGACCATCGAAACCTAAAAAAAAACACGTTTTAGATATACATATGTATATATTTTTTTTACGGCGGGTAAAACAAAAAAGTTTTTAAACGTTGTAGATACATAAGAGTCGCGTTTCAGTTTAGAATGTCGTTCAATCGCTCACAAAACGGTGGTACCGGTCAATCCGTTCTGAAACAACCGATACGTCTCCTATACAATACTCGGTGCGCTTTAAACGATCGACTGAAATTCGTCTTCGACTTACGGTTTATTTACGTTTTTTACGGGGTTTTTTTTTTATCGAAATTACGAAGTCATGAAACGCAATTTCGGCGCAATGATTAAACGCGGAAATTCCGCACGTGCCTAATCTTGTGCAGTTTATCGTGTTTTGCTATAAATACATTGCACGTTCTATTATCGGATGTGATACTAAAAAATATGACCGAAACACACGGACGATACACGCAAACAAGCGAATTTTTCGGTAAAATAATAATTTCGTTTTATTGGCTTCAGACCGTTCTCGACGCCGGTAAAACGTGAAACGGACTGTTATCGAATATGTTATTTTTTACGATAAAACGATCCGTAGAAAACTAATATACGGCGAACAATACGAATGCGTTTTGTGTTGTGATGTGTCCGCGCGAACAACGATTTCGTTCTCGTTCTTTTGTTCCGCGTAACAACGGCGTTACGATTCTTACGAATATATTTCAGTCGGCTTTGAACCGTACGTATTTTTTTTATTTATCGTTTTTCTCAGACGTCGTTTGTGAATCACGTGTGAGACTGATAACGTTCGCCGAATCCACAGGCGCTACCGGGAACGTGCATTTAGAGAGGGACGGACTAATAGTTTTTACACTTTAGGCGTTCCCTTTTATCTCCTCGTAAATATTTTTTGTTTTCGTTTTTTACGTTTTACGGTTCGGACGAGGTTTTACAATAAAATTAAATTACGTTTTGTTTTGTTTCGCCGCGTAATCGTCAATAATCACTTCGGTTAGTAATTGAGTGCGCCGTGTCCCTTTGGTTATTAAAAATGGAATTGAATGTGGAACAGCCGATAGGTGTTGTCACGGTGAATCATGCGGATTCGGGTAAATGTTTTTCAAAACACTTTTACGTCATCCAGTTCGAATCGATTTCTAGTCGTTTTTAAACAAGTCTACGGGCAACTTGCGTTTTTCATTTCAAATGATCAATTGAAACGTGTACAAACGTCCTGGCGGAATACTGACGATTTCAAATGAAACAAAACGATCGTTTCGCGTAACATTAATTGTTGCTTGCCGAGATAAACGCATTGTTCCCGTTATATTTGTTATCGAGCGATTCAGTCGATATCGATGAAATTCAATGAAATTACGTTACGAGTGAACCGAATTCGCCAAATTGGAATACAAAGCGCACTATGAACCATGTACCCGAACAGCAATCGTTTACATAACGCTTACGTGAAATATTATACGCGGCACGTTTTACACGAATAACAACTGCAATTGTTTCGACTGTTTTTTTGTTTTTTTTTGTTTTTTTTGTTAGGTTAGGCCGGCAAACTCGCACGGCTCGATAACGGACACGCATGGGTAAAAACAAAACGGGAAATATCCGAATTCACGGTATACAATCGCTCTGCAGCCGTAAGACATCCGCTACGAAATGCTACGGTCTCGTCCATGGGCGCCCATAGGATAAAATTTAGGGGGGGGGACAAAATAATTTATTATTTTTGATAAGCAAAAAAAAAAAAAAAGGTTAGGTTCAATAATTTAATGTAGTCTTGTGTTATTACATCAATGTATGATATTGATTTTAATTTCCAATAATCATACCAAATCAAACCATTTATATTTAACTGTTGTATTATCACAGAAGAAACAGAAGGAAAATTTGTTCAATAAACAAATATATTAATAATGCTTATTAATATATATATATAATTACTTAAAATATTTCTATTTATGTTAAAAAAATAAAACAGAAATAAAACGTCGACCTTTACAATGGCAACGTGAAAATATCAATTTTAGCAACTATACTTATTTTCCAGTGGGGGGACATGTCCTCGGGACAACCGATCGGGTCGGTAGTCATCAACACGTTTCGTGGCGGACTTCGTTGAAACGTACAAGAAGGTACGTACGCGCGTCGACAACAAGCGTGCAGGCGAATTGTCGGCAAAAACCGTGTCCGAATCAGTTGTGCACGAACGCGGCTTGGATGCTTCGCGTCGTCGGCCGCGAGATTGCACCCGATAGAGTAGTGGCACGTGTTCGGTCCAACCGACGAGATTTCTACGTTCCGTACGTCGTTTGTAAGGTTATGAATAGGGCTAGGATTTTGTAGCAATTGCTTCTTTTGAGGGGAGTATGATTGAAAGATAATTCTTATATATAAATACTTTTTGAATCGTTCCGATTTTAATGAAGTAAACTTTGTTTTGCTTTTTTTTGCTTTTTCCCCTATTTGGTTCTTTTTTCTTAATTTTTATATATTTTTCTTGAAAATTTAACTTATTTCTATGTATATTATACTTGTACTATATTACAACAAATTTTGGATTTATACCACGTGCACCCAATAGAATGAGTTCTAATGAAAGTAACTTGACTAAATGTATGGTCGTAAATTCCTTTTTTAATATTTAATTTTATGTGTAATTGAAATTTGTTTTTTTAGAATTAAATTTAATAAATGCTTTTTTTGGCAACTTAAAATGCTTTTTTAAGGATTTATTTTGCTACAAAATCCGAGCCCTAGTTATGAATAATAATAACGCGGACAGAGACGCGCGCGTGATTTCCGATCGATTTTGCCGGTTCGTCGGCCGAACAGTCCGGTACGTACGTTTCGAATCCCTAACCTAATTTGCAACCACAGTCCGCCGCGCTAAAACGTAAAGTCACAGGCGTGCGCACGGGGGAGGCGGATGCCTCTCGATAAGTATGCAATTTCATAGTAGTAAACACTAAAAATTATATCGTACTTACTGCTTATCGATATATCGAAAATCGTAGTCAAAATATTATATTTACGTTTTTCTGATGATAAAATAGCACTTCAACTGTGGTTAATGGTTTCTTCTGTGACAATACCGACTGTGCATACGTTTGGGAGCTGACCGCAAACCAGTCAACCGCTCAAACCTGATAAAACAATTTAAGCAGCAGATCTGTGACCGGAATATTGTTATCAAATGATAATAATAACACAATTAAAATAGAATATTATTATCATCAAAAAGTACTTATTACAAAATGTCGCGGTGTTTCTATGTTTAACGTAACTCGTAACCGTAACTAGAACAATATATATTATGGTTGAACAGAACCATATCCTTGATTTTGAGTTCAGATTATATTTCAATGGTTGTTGTCTCACATAAATGTCTTACCCGGGAAACAAATTCATGATGGGGGGGCGGTTGTAGTCTAGACTTCATTAGCTAAGCTCTTGCCTCTCCTGTCAAGAAGACCTTCGCACGCTTATGTGTGTATAGTAAAATACATTTCAAGAACAAAAATCGTACAAGTCGAAAAGCAGAAGCGTGTAGTTACAAAATCGGAAGTGTTCGAAACGACGACGTTCACTGACGCTTATTATATTAATATTGAAACGCTTTAACGTTTTCCGTTTGACGGTTTTATTACTCGCCGTTATGCCGTGAAAATGACGAAACCAGTGTGTGCACGAGTTTGTTTTTCTGGCGACAGTTATTGTTAAAGATATCCATGTTTATGACTGAAATTCGTCACTGAAGTCGTGCGCGTTTGTAAAATTGAGTTCATCGGACGGCGGTTAGCGTGTACACTGTACACATAACACAGAAAATGTACGGACAGGTCTAAAATCGCACCAAGTGCGTACATTACGTACCGTAGATCAAACTAATAATTCAATAGTTTATCTTTTAATTTCGATCGTCAAACAATGTATTTATTGTCGTCTGAAAACACCGCGGGGAACACCCCTTATGGGGTTTCGATGGGAATGAAACAAAATAATGATGCTCGGCCCGATGCGACGAATTCGGACTTCATTAAAACTTATAAACGGAACATTAGGTAATGGCAACAGTAAAATAAAAATTAATAAAACGATAGTCGAAACATTTTTCGATTGAAACAATCGACTAAAAAAAAAAAAAACACCATTTAATTTTCCGTCGTAAGAATAATATAAACATTTTGAAACGAAATACGATCACACGACATATTGATTTCACTTGTTCCGCGAATAGATAAAGAAAAAACACGATGTGAGTAACGCATAATAACATTTACCATAGTTACGCACGTCCGATCGACATCGCTTGCGAACTGAATAGCTTCTCGAAAAAACGGACGAACGGGTCAATAATAAACGTAGAAGACGAGTAGTCGTTTTCGGTAACGTCGGAAAAAGGTTTTTAGAAAACGCGTCGTAACGGGTCGTGATATGTATATATTCACGTACGTTTTTTTTTTCCACTACTAAAAATCGATAAATTCGTATCCACGTGATATAACGAAGATCGTTTGGACGTGACGTGCGGATTTTTATCTGGACAAAAATATTATTGAAAAAAACCCTGCGAGTCTTATGTTATCTCCCGTACGCGATACGCACAAAATAGATCTGTCCGTGTACGTATATTTTTATACAGAACGGGACGATGGTATGATATGCACACATAATTCTTGAATGTATTCAGTTAGTGTTCGTATAATCTTTGTACTGCTTCAACAGATTGAAGTCATATTTACACAACGTGTTTGTATAGTAGAGACGACGGCTTGCAGCTTTGTTCAGACCCGATATGTAACGCCATCCTAAAGTTATTGATAAATTATGGTTTTGGTACGTCGGTACGCCTGGATTTATAGCGCCATTCTACTTTTTTACATCATAACTTCGGTTCAAGCGCGCGTTTATATGGGAGTATATGACCGGGTCTTACGTGCGCCTTTTCGGCGGAAAAAAACAATGTGTTCAATACGTTCACTGCGACATCGTCGGACGGTGGACGAAAATAGCACGTTCGGTCCTAAAGCTACCGTGAAATAAACGGGCCAACGAAAATGCCGTCACACGTGTTAACAAAAAAAAAAATACTAACTACTGCAAAAACGTCACGTCATTATCTGGGATGAACTTGCCAACCGCCCGTAAACATTCCACCGGAAGCATTGAATCGAAATCGAAACTCGAATTGAGGTGCTTTAATTTGATTGTCAAGGTGATTTAAGACCGAACATTGCCGATTATTCCACGTTCAGCGTGTGCAGTTGAAATCAAAACAACATTAGTAATTAAATATATATATACGAACAACAGTTTTATTTTATTTATAATTTAGATGAATACTTAACAGACAATTTTTATTTTGGAGTAATAGAGTCATCATCAATTTGGTCTAACCATGGTGAGCCTGTATTGTTGACTGGTTTTTTTGTAGGAGTTCTTGCCGTTGGAGACTCTTATTTCTTCTGTAAAAGCGCATTGAAATAAGTAGCCAACGCTCTTTCATTGCTAGGCGGAGGGTTATCTGAAATACGTTTATTAGCTGACAATGGTATTGTAAGTTCTACGGACTTTCTGACAACAGGAGTTTGAGGTTGAGCTACATTTTGGTTCAACAATACGAGTTGTCTGGCCAAAAACGCTTGTTCCTCTTCATCTTGGAGTTCGTGTTCTTTATGCTGTTTTTTATATGGATATGGTATGATATCACTATAATGTGATTGGGGATTAATTTTTTGCATGTTTTCATATAATACTTCAATCTTTTTCAGACTGTCCCAGCCTGAAGGAACAAACACAGAATCTTTTTCTATAATTAAAGCAGATGTTTTAAATGGAAAGCGGTAAATTCTGAAAAAAAAAAACAAAATAAACCATGAATATATCACAATCATTTTCATTAATTTATTTGTTTTTAAATTGATCAGTGAATTAAGTTTACATTATTAGTTTATTAGAAATTCAAAATTTGTTAAACTTATTATATTTATAAGGTTATTTATTATTATATAAGGGTGAAAACACTAAAGCGGGATAATAAACTAAGTGACCAATGCACTAATTGTCATTTATTGTATTCTATATGAGTGGCATCACTATTCGTGATGTATGTGTATGACAGGATGGGCATGTTGTAGTTTATAGTCGGTTCTAACAATTACGTTAATACAGTTCTTTTTATACATCCAAGTCATGTGCATTATTTGATATTAGTTAATATCATAAAATAAAATGAAAATAAATGAACAATAAATAAATAATAATAAATGAATAATAACAATGAAATAAATTAAAATAAGTAATTGAAACTGCTGCTATTAATACGTTAAAATAATCCATGAATTATTGTTTTATTTTTATATTATAGATATATTTTTAAAAATATGTAATTAAAACAATTTTAAAATTATAATTTGTATAATAATGAACTACTTTAAAAACAATTTTTCTTAATAATCAAGTATTGGATATAGATCTATAGATATATGAATATATAAATATTATGTGATCTATTTTACCTATGCATTAAATATTTATAAAGAAGATCACAGTTTTTATCTTCCATCACAGATACATAGAACAAAGCTGCTCCAAATTGTAGACAAAATTTTCGCAAACAGCATTGGATGTAATCAAAATGTTTGTCTAAATAGTTATCGATTTCTAAGTTTTTGATACAATCAGTCATAGTTACAACAACAACAATATCTAAACCAAGATTTTTTGTTAAAACTCCTTCGTTGAGAATTCGGACCTTTGGACAAGACTCATATGACGGATCTAATCAAATAAATTATTTATTAACATAAAAACATTTTACAACATAATACGTAATACTTACCATCTGGTGGCGAATAATCAATAATTCTATCGAAACATTTATTTCTGAGATTTTGCGTTTGTTCCATGCTTAATTTCAAACTGTCTATATGATCTTGAAGTCTTGCAGACCAAAATTCTAAAGACTCCATGATTTTCCATGGGTGCTTCATGGAAGCAACCAACACAATCGTAGTGTCCTCATAAGTTTGTTCGTTTAATGCGAACTTCATCAAATATTTCAACAATCGATTACTATCCAAAGTCCAAACATTTAATTGGGCATTTTCATTGGTGCTATCGTCACGTACCTTTAAGTTAAAATATAATGTAAATCAATAAACTCCTAACTCTGAAAAACATTACCTACCTGTATGTAACCGTACTCGATGCCACATCCTTGTATTGAATTGTTGAGGCCTTGTAACTTGGTCACTAATGTTGTTTTTCCTGATTTGCCGTCACCCAGTAACAATACGTTTTGGTTTTCCGGTAGTTTCTTTCTGCTTTTATTTTGTCCATCCAAAAGCAGGTTATTCCACTGATTGGCATCGCTATCGTTTTCTACTTGAACGCTAGCGTCTAAAAACGAAATCGGCATAACATTAATACAGATCATAACGTCGCATTACCAATACGACCAACAGCTGGTAACTGTGTGTTCATCCGACTGAACGTTCGCAAAACGATCAACTTACCCATGTTAAAAGCGTCTATGTATGTTTTTTACAGTGGCGTACACAAGATCGAGATATACTTATTACAAATGTTCAAAATCCAACGGAGGTAGATATTCGTGAGACTTCAAATGCCGTGCGTGTCGAAACAAGCACCCACACGCACCGCGTTCGAACGTCGAATCATTCGTGTATCACAGACGAACACTACGAATAAAAACTATTATTTTGAGGTTATGTCTGGATAATAATTTTATGTTTTTGGTTTGGCGATCGATGGAATTTGATAAAGAATATAACCACCGATTCAAAACGTTATCACCGAATGTATATCTATAAATAGTCTTGCAAATGTAGGTATTGTAAATAATAACTATAGTAAACATTAGACGTCTTGTCGTTATGATTTGCACGTCGCGCGTGATCAATTAATAATACGAAGACGACCGTCTCACGCACCTAATCGTTTTGTATTCGTTGTTTTTATATTGTAATCGTACGTAGAATCACACGTTTTTACTACCTAGTGATTTTACGAACGGAACGAAAACGGAAACGGTAGATTGAGATTTGGTTAGATCAATGTGATATATCATCATTGTTAGCTCTGAGGACTCGGATAACACGCATGCTGATCCAGATTTTCAAGTTGAAATCAATAATTCCCGAGTAAGTACGATTTTTATCATATTTATAATAAATCAAACATATTGTAACATGAGTATGTTTTCGATCTTTAGTTTGATATAATAATAATGATTCATAAAATATTAGTTTATAGTGTATGCACACAAACACATAAATATATATAACACTTATTATTATTACTTATTGAAGTATATTACATATGTGAGTTTTTATTACATCAGTATATCATTATTATTATGTATTCATTTGTTAGTATACCTGTTTCTGTTTGTATTATTTTGTGAATAATTGAAAGTATTTTTTTTATTTATAAAGATGGTCCAGTTGAAATTGACTTAGACATCCCAATAATATCAGAATGTTGAAATTTGAAAATCAATGTGCAACTTCAAACTTCACATAGTGTTGAAAATAATGAAAATAATTTCAGTGAGTAAATTGTTATTTCTCATTACTTTGAAATAAAAATAATTATTATAATCCAGGTATTTATATATATACACTTTTTTCTATAGGTGTGTTCATGATGATTTTACTTTATCAATAAGATCTAATGAACCATTATCTGCTATACTCACTCCTAATAGCTCATTGTCAACAGAATATTCATCATCTGAACAGCAAATACCACCTCAAATTCAGTCAATAACTAATCCTTGTACTTGAAGTCAAGTAATTGGCAATCTGAAAATTTTGGTTTTTACTGCACCTGCTGGGATTATTGTCAATACTCGAATTGGGAAAAAATAAGTAAAGAAGCTTAACCTATCGATTTAAAAACTGCGTTCCAAGTGAAAAATGATTTAACACAAACCTGTAGGCGGCTTTGCCACCCCCTCTAGGTAGGGACCCCTCTCCCACGACAAGACTAATTTAAAAAAAAATCATTTTAGCTACATACATATAAATTCCAAATATAATCCATGTAAATGAATGTGAATTGATGTTCACCCGATTTTCTCAAAAAATACAAAAACAAAGATAAATGATAACTGAATACCCTAGTAGTGGTAACTATTACACAAGTACTGATTTAGCACACAAATTATTAGACCAGAATACTCATTTATGAGGTACATTGCAGAAAACCAACAAAAAACGATTCAAAACCAGTAATTAATTATAAATTAAAAAAGAAAATGAAATTAAAACAATGGAAAGCAATACTGGTGTTATAGTGGCAGAATGGAAAGACGAAAGAGATGTATGTATTATTCTTTAGTACTAAACATAAGTCTACAATGGTAAATGTAGAGTCAAGATCTGGTTGTTCATCATCAAAACCAATTGCGATTGTTGACTACAACAAAGCAAACTTCTTTATTGATGTCAGTGATCACAAAGCATCATATGCAAATACTGTCAGAAAATGAATAAAATGGTATAGACAAATCGACATTGATCTATTAACAAATACAGCTATGGTAAATTCACATTTTATTTTTCAAAAGGTAACTGGTATAAAAATGTGTTTTTCTGACTTTAGAGAGCAAATAGTTCTCTGATTACTAGAAGAAACAACTGAAAATATAAATCCCAATATTAATGAACCAATAAACAATCAATCACATATAATAACATCAACTGAAAAAAAAGGACGGTGTAATAATTGTTATTTGAGATTATCAAAACAATTTGGAAAACAACATGCAGTATAAAATTGTAAACAAGTCCAACAATGTTGCAAAAGTTGTGTGAGTAAGTTCATGTGTAATGATTGTTTTTTTTTCAAAACACAAAATCTCACTAAAATAATATTTTTATGAACTATTTGTTTTTAATATTTTAACGATTAATACTTATTATTATTTTATAATATTTTACCTATTGTCATTTAGTTATTTGGCTAAATTATTATATCATTATAATTATTTATTTATTATTATTATTTTAATTTATTATAAATATTATTATATTTGGTTATTATTTTTTAGCTATTTGGACAACTACATACAATGTTTCTAATTGTTATTATTTTAAGTATAAGTTTTATTTATTTTTCAAGTTGAAATTTGTATATTTTGTTATTAATTATAAATTATAATAAACTAATAAGGATCGTTTATTTTATGATATTTGTTCATTTGTGTATCTGAAAGTATACACGGACTTAAATGAGTTTCAAAACTTAATGTTGAGTTCAAAAGTTAGTATGTCTCGTTAGAATGAAATTATAACATACTATTTTGGTCCAAAAATGGCTTGGTCAAAATTATCATTTAAGTAAATTCTATTATGACACTTAAAGTGTTAAAATTTCTAGTGCCTCTCACTGTTCGTATCTGCGACCGAAAGTTGTCGTTCGTTGACAGATGTATATGGATATAATGTCCATGTTACGTATTTTTTAATGGCACAAACTGTTTCGTGAGGAAGTTGATGATTTAAAGTCATGTTGAACGTATTTTTCGATATATAGGCTGTTAATCAACATTATTATCTAGACAACACTCGGAGAACGAGTAAGAATGAATGTGCCTGACTGTTAGATCTTGCATCGAAATATAATGCCTTATCTGTTAAGTAGTTTTTGGCCGAAAATCGAACGCCAGCGTTACAACACCCATCCTAATTCGCCAGATCACGTTCCGCGTGAATTTTGGCTATTTCCAAAATCGAAAAGCGTATTAAAGGGAATACATTTTGAGTCGGTTGAACCTGTAAAAACCTAATCGACAGAGGTGTATTAAAGGCATTGCGCAAGAGAAGGATTTCCAACATTGTTACGACCGACGGAAATACGGACGGAAATAGCAACGTGTTAACCGTGAGAAGGCGAAACATGTTAAATTATCAATAAAAATACTTTCAGAGCGAAATGTGTGTCGTCGTTTAATAGCCACATATGTCGCCGCCGTGTTATCAACGTTTGCCGAACGCGTACGGTACTCCGCGATGGATAAAAAACACAACAATACGTTTTTACCGCGCCGGTCGGACTCGTAATCCTGTGACGGGACCCGCGTGAGGTCTTCATACACCGGTACCGGGGGCGGTTAGTCGTGGTTGATTTCAACCACATCGTGTGGGACTGCCCGGCTTTCGTTTCTTCACGTAAGAAATTATTTCAATTTTTAGCTCTTAACCATATATCTCCAATAGAGTCTCATAACATTCTCAACTCGCATTCCACCCAAGTAATTCTAGCAATTCTAAAATTTATAAAGGCTGCTGGATATTCAATTTAACTTTATAATAATTGTAATTTACTATCGGTTGCTTTATATTATATTAGTTTAGTCAAATATTTTTATTGTAGATAGTTTTTTTTTCGTTTTTTTACTCATCATTCATATATATTATCTTATTTACTGTATTTAGTTCGTCTTAAGTAATTGTTGAGCTGTAATAACTGTTGTTGAAAGCTAATAAAAAAAAAAAAAAAAAAAAACGTGAGTAATCAAAAACGAAACGATATTTCGACGGATTTCGAACCGCGATTTTGCGATGGATGACGCGCGTTCGTCGGAGAAAACGGAAAACCAAAAAAGCCAGTCCGACCAAAACACTAGACCGTTTTCATTACATTTGTCCGCGCGTGCAAACGGAAATATACGTCATTACCGTAAAAGGGGGGCCGCCAACCCCCTTGTCGTTCGCGCCGTCGCGGCAGTTCTTCCGGTTCGAAAGCTCTTTTTATGGAGGCCGTAAAACGGCGAAGCCTGTTTGCCGAGGATTTACTAAACGCATAAAAACAATTCGTAGTTTAGCCGCGTCTCATTAAACTCCACACGAATGTAATTTTCTTTTCTGTTTTTTTTGTTCCCCTCCGTCCGCCGCGGCTTTCGGTTAAACGCGAACGTTCCCGGGACGACCGCGACGCGCTGCTCGACGTTCCCGTTTTCTTCGGGAATTTAATTTTCCGGTGACGAAACGATTGCCCGGCGTCATCGTCATCGTTATTGTATTTCGTCGTAACGTACCGCGTTAATAAAACGCAGCCGGCGCGTCGGCGAAAACGAACGTTGCGTTTTTGTTTTGTATTACGCGGTACTTAACGGTTGGAAATTTACAAAAGGAAAAAAGAAACCCCCCCGAACATGTCTGCTGTTGTCGACGGGGGCGAAGGCAGGAAAAATATTTCTGTGCGTGTGTGAGGGAGTGTCTAATATCAATACGAGCAAATAATATCCATCCGAATTTGAAAGTTTTATCGATGACTATTATATTAAACTATCCGTTATTCGACATAGTTTAGCCATTATGTCAATAACTTTTTCGCGTGTAACCTCTACGAATCCATACAAGTTTAATTTTGATGTCGTTGGGACGGCGATTGCATTTTTCGCGTACAAAACATTTAAAAAGATCGAACCAGGACTCGTTTTAACCAAACATCCCAAACGTGGGAAATAAATCCACAATAGTTGATGACATAACGGTTAAACAACACACGTGCACGTCATGTCGCGAATCGCAACGATCAAAACAACGATTAAATACGATGTCCGTATCGGAGTGAACGTGTTGTGTGCACATAATGTGTATAATATTCATTGACTGATAACAAATTTCCAAACGTTCACGGTTAATGCGTAGATAACAATAAACGTTCATCGGTCGTATTGCATTCGTGTAAAGTAACTCAACATGACCTACGTATTTTATATATCGTCCTAAACTTCGGTGGGTGGGAGGAGGGTTAACCCCTGACTTCCCCCGCGTTCGCCACCGATCGTCGAGTTCGATTTCGCTCACGTTAGTCATTCCATTGCAGATGCGTTCCTCCACCTTGTTGTCACGATAATACACGAGGATAGTGTATACGCGGTATTTGTTCAGCTTTGTTCGGCGCCAAAGAGATAGACACGTCGGCGGTCGTACTTCGAACGTTTATGTAAACCAGGGACGTACACAGAAAAAAGTTTTGGGGGTGATTTTGAAAATCATTAATTGAAAGTTAGAACTTTTTATTTTAATAAGTATACGAATTTTTATATTGCTTTAGCCAGTGGTCCACAAACATAATGTAGTATTAAAACTGTCTAATAATTTAACATAATCTGTATAATATAATATTAAAATTGAATAAGTAAATAACCAAACATTTTGGGGGGGGGTGTTTGAACACCCAAAACACCTCCCTGTGTACGTCCCTGATGTAAACGTTTTCAGGTCGAGATTTTTCGAAAACATTTAATAATATTTTCACGCGTAATAGCAAACCGAGTCTTTTATTGAATATCGAATTTTTTTTTAAATCGTTCAATGTAAATTTACACGTTAAATATATACGATAATATGTTTTATAATAGTTTTCGATTAAACATCTCGAACGGAGCATGAAGTTTATTGTTTAAACATTTTTTGATTGTTTGTTTGTTTGTGTTTGTGTTTTTTTTTTTTGTGTGAATTCGGGCGTTAAATATTTATGCTCAGGGCTCGTAATATTTCACGTTGTACTTTTATAGCTTAGAGATTGAAATAAATTATCTTATAAGCAGGTGTTCTTTTTTTTTTTTTTAACAATTCTCGTTTAATCGTGCAATTTTTATATTTTTAAACTTGAAAATGTCTGCTAAAACTATATTGTTATCGTTTTGTTTTCGGCTACAACGAATAAATAATAAAAATACACAACGATCGTAGCCATGTCGTTTGCTTTCATACGTATATCCTTGTTTTTCGTCTGTAATTTAACAACGAGCTACTGCGGCTTTTCTTATCGCGACGCATATCATAGTCAGATAATTAACAGTGGTGGTCATTCGACTAAACGTTTAGCGTGCATGATCGAGTTAATAATATTATCGTCGGCTGGCTGTCCGGCTGCCACGTCATGGGCGCAACGTGTCATGAAACGTTTTGAACTCGTGATACCACTGATCGATTCGTATTATTTCCCATTGTGTTCGAGCATGCGTCCCGGTATCAGTCAACGGCATTTCGACGCATTTCTGCGTTCTAACGAAATTACACTCGAGTCAAACGCGCGTACGTTTAATATTCAGGCTGTTCGTCTCTCGACGTTTTCGCGTGAAGCACATCACCGGAATTGTTTGATTGAAATTATTAATGGCTGTGCCTTTACGGCGTAACGTACGAGGAAACAGTGCCAAAAGCAAACACCCGCGGTAACGCTTTCCGTAATTTTCCGGTCTCTTGCCGAGCGTGTTTTCTCCGAATGTTCGCCGTGCCGCGTGTTGCGTAAACATGTTTTTATAAACGCTTTTTTTGAAATATCACATTTTAGTTCTGTTTACGGCGCGCCAGTGTTTACGACGGGGGTCTTCTCGTACCGATTTAATACATAACCGTATACAAACACGAATGATTTGGGTACGATAAGAGAGTACAACGCGTACATTGTAATCCAGCCGTTTATGTCGTAGACAATCTGTTTTCCGTGTAGGGCGCGTATTAATGTCCACGGCAAAGTATTGCGAAACGAAAATACCGAATGGTGAGATGATGAGTTCCGTTTACATCAAGTTTTCCATCTCATCTTTGTCAAAACTTTGTTATGAAAGCGATATTTTGACAGAATTCAATCGCGAATAACTATATTTTGTTGTTTTTTTTTTTACGCAAATATTATTAAAAGTTGACGTTTGGCCGTATAGTGTATTATTATAAACGATTTTGCAGATAAGGCATGACTGCGGTAGGTCTTTTCGTACAATAACATGATTTATGAATATGAAACTTACAAATAACAACCCAAATTATAACTGAATATCATAATAACAGTATATACGAGTAAACAGTGTTATCAAACCTTATAAACACGACATGTTTTTAGGGGTAGACGAATAAATTGCGATACAACACGACAAAAAATATATTATGAAAAGTTATCATGATGACTAATCGATGGATCGATTTCGATTTTATTTTTTTTTTTTTTAATTTCCATATTATATTGAATGCAAAAAAGTATATAAACCGGTAATAATATATTTTACTAACGAAAAATAAAACTACGTTGAATATTTAGTTTTAAGAACAGCCGCAGGAATATTTCTTGCCCCAACGTCTTCAGCTTTCCTTAAAAATTAACATTATTTTTTGTTTTAATTTTGTAACTTTCTAGAGTATTTTGTGATCATGAGTGGATAAGAGTAACGATTTTTGACTTCTAATTGTGGACTGATGCTAAACGAATGAACGTTTTTCAATCATCAATAACGTTAGCTAAACAATAAATCGTAAAGCACGAAGAATGTTTTGATTGTATCAGATTTATTTACAGAGTAAAAATCACTGTACGTATCATGACACAACTAATTTATCTATACTACAAAAATATCATAGTTCTCGAAGAATATAATATTGATGTTTAATAACCATTTTGCCACGAGATATTTGTATTTTTAAAATTTATCATAAGAATTCTTTGTAATGTAGAAATCAAATAAAAAATATGAATATTACGTATTTATTTGTTTTATAAATATTTTATAGTAAACTCAATTAATAAAACTATACAGCTTTATTTCTTCTGTACGATTTTCAGAGGAATATCGTTGCGACATTTAAAATATCGGTCGGAGGTAATAGGTACCGCTAGTTAATATTCATATTGCAATATTCTGGGCTTGTTGAACTCCATATATACATTATTCATTGTATGTTTGATTTTCTTTCCGTACCCGGTCCGGTCGTCCGCAGTGGCGGCGGTTTACGGCTGTAAGTCTGTGGGGATTTTAAGAGTGATTTATTACACGCAGCAGTTTAATCAATTTGAAATTAGCGTGTTCGTTGTTTATTTGTGGGATACGCCGGACCGGACACCTTAAGTTTGCGTCTTTTGTTTCGGGTTTATACACTCGCTGCGATTAAGTAACTGGGGTGGTGTCCCAGTTGTCCGGTGTATATAATTATTATTAGTCTGGTATGACTAATAATTTAGATTACGAGTTATATGATTATCTAGTTATACTAGACACACGTTGTCGTGTTATAACGTTGTTACCACGTCTCTAAACACTTTTATGGTAATACTCAATTATGACTTGTGACTTTAATACAGTTCAAGAAGATTTTATTGAACAGATCTGGCACTTCCAATTCGCGAGTCGACCGTTCGAGTGAAGTTATGTGGGAGACAATTGGCCTACGTGCAAATTCGTATAGATACAATTTGAAGGGTACTGAAAAATCTAAGGCGAAAGAACAGGGTCGTAGTAACGGGAAGGGGGTTAGGAACGAAACCCCCTAAAAATATTTACGTGTTTAGAAACATATAATTAAAAAAAAAAAATATATCAAATCAAAATTGTATTAATATACTATTTTTAATATATTTTCGAACTCGTACAAAATCGTGTGTGTGAAAACAGTAATATCAAAATTACTTATAGCTATATCAAAAAAAGAAATTTGACTTTGATTTCGATTTTAAAAAAAAAATCACGTTATCTTACGCCACGTATCGTACGCAGTGAAATTTCAAAAAAAAAAAATATATATATATAATACTTATACTTTCTGACTCGACCGTGTGGCAACAGGTTTTGAACAATGTTCCAGAAATTATTTTTACGTATGATGTTTCATGTGTACAACGTATATGTATTTAACCACCTCTCCCCTCGAAAATTTGTCTTACTACGTCACTGCGTAAGGAGCACGAGATCATGTGGTCAAAAATTACATGACTACATACAATGTCTACTTCAGGACGGCTCATCAATGAACACCGAAAATACTAAAGCTTTAGCTGTTAAACAGTTTCTGGATTTTGAATCGACAAGCATTACTAAAGCATCCAATAAATCACTATAGGTCTTTTAAATATCATATGAATAGAATATTCACAATGAAAATGGATTGAGACCGATTAATGACAATACGTAATTATATTAATATTATCTACGTGAAATATAAAGAGTACTATTTTTTAAAAACTTTTTTAATTAAAAAAAAATATTGTTAAAACTTAGGTATCTTGTTTTCTTAAATGCTTTGAGACTTAAAAAGCTCATTTATATTATTATAAATTACATAATATTTATTATTTTGATATGTTTTCAATCTTTGATCAGTTGTTATAAATAATAACACTGAAAAAGTAACAATTGTTTTAAACTTATTCTATACAAGTTAATGTTAATGTACATTTTATAGTATTATATGATCCTTGGCCACGTCTAAGTAATAAATATATTATATTTGTATGTAATTATTATTGTTATTTATTTATGAAGATATTATATATATATATATATATATTATTATATCCTTGCTATTTTTAGAGTTATTGTTTTTTTTCTTTCTTCTCACAATACGGGGTTAATACGAATATAGTTAGAATCTCAGAGGTACCTTTAAAATTTAAGGAAAACGTACTAATTCCAAAAGTGTTTTGACTTTATATCTACAAAATGGTATACATATTATTGGCGTACATGAATACATGTCATGTTCACACTATATATGCACACATATATACTTATATGATTATATAGGTAAATGTATTACATTTTTATATGGACAATAATGAGTTTATGTTTTTACTATAAAAATTGCCATTGGAAATTAATTGGGCTGCTTACAATGTCTGAAAACCAGAAACGTCTACTACAAAAGAATTCGACTTACATTAATAATATATATGTAGAAATATGGAATATCACACTAGTATATCTAGGTAATATAGAACGTTTGTTGGAAAATTTTGACATTCAAAGGATATACATATATAAGATTTACTTACATATCAAAGTAACGGTCTAAAATAAACTAAGTAGATACTTATCTAACCTAACAATGGTCTTTTAATAAAAATATCATCTGACAAAAAAATTACAGCTATTTAAAAAAAATAAAATCTCAAAAGTATTAACTTCTTTGTCAAACGTTAGTTTATAATAAGTCACAAGATAAATTCGAAAATATTATTATCATTGAATTCGGTATTGAAAAGTATTTAAACTATTAATTAATTTTAAGTTCGACCAATACGCGACTAAACTGTCGTTGCGATATTGCCCATTCGATTCAGACGGAGAAAATGTTACGTCCACTGAACGAAAAAATGATCTATGATAAAAATACGTCCACTTGTCTTATTAAGATATACATGAAACGCCCCGATCTACATATTCTAGTATATCTTATAGAAATTAAACCGTGTTTATTGTATTTACCAATACGTAGCGGATACAAGTGTATGACCGGCGTTTATATACTATTTATATCCAATCGCTATATGAATAAATGTATACGTTGTTTGATAATAGATTTAACATATTACAGTATTATAATTATATATTTGTACAGTAATTTTCATATAGTGAAAGAAAACATACTTATGTACCTCAAAACTAATTTAAAGAACACTGATTGTTAGGTATATAAATCATACGAGTATGTATAATGTAGATCACAGATTCGTATTTAACTTTGTCATACGTGTAACACATAACCATTCAAGCAGTTCTAAATAATTATCTAAAAAATATTTCCTAAATCAAAATATTCACAAGCTAAGTATACTATACATACTATTAATCAATAAACGAATGTACTCCAACATTGTAATCCAAAAGTAGAATATTTTTCAAAAAAAAAATTTTCCACCTGAAAATACAAAAACGTATAAGTTAGTAACTATTTAACTAACTTATTGGTTAATTTGTTATAACATTTACGAGAACGGACTAGACATTTTTTCGGCCCAGGAAACAAAAATACGTCGGCTCACAACACGAAATCTCCCAACCCTAGTTCGCTCGATAATATACACATTTTATATTAAAAACAGACTTTATTTACAATCGTTTCTTTAGACGATCATTTTTTATTTTTATTAATAATAAACGTAAAAATCTAGCGAGTTATTAAAAATTGTCTATAGATCGTCTAACGGCCACACGGCGCTTCGAACAAGCAATTATGTTACAGATATGCACTGCGGGTCTTACATAGGTATACGTGAAGATAGGAGCAATATAGCGGCAAGGGGTTGTATTGAATTTTTTCGAAAATCATTAAGAGATAACCAATTTTGCCACATTTTTTTAAACCTATTGAAATTTATTAGAATAATTTCTGAACATAATATACGTTACGTGTAATACGTATAATGTAATCAAAGTTGTAATGTAAACAACATATTAAAATATTTTTATTGACATATTCATACAAAATGATAAAAAATGGTCTGAAAATTTTACAGATTTTTCATGGTATAAATTAGTTGAGTGGGCTTGAAAAATTTCTAAACTGTTTTTCCATTTAGAAAATTATTTGGAACCAAGAATCTTATAATAACGTGATTTCTTCTTTCTCCGCACACCCCGGCAAAAACTTCACAGTATTTACACAATACCTCATTCAAAATATCTGAATATGTTAACCATGAATATTGATCAATCCCATGTCGGTATAATTGAAAATTTCGTTTTTTACATACGGGAAGTTTATAGTCTTTTGGGAGACACTATGGATTACACAATAATTGTTCTTTGGTACTTAGATCGCTGATACGAACATTATAATATTCTCCAATATCAAAAATGTTTACTAAAACTGACTTACTGCAATGGCTTTTAGCTTTCAAACAATTGTTAGAATTTGTAGTTTCGGTGCTTTTGATTTTTCTAACTCATTTAATTGGACTATATAGATTTACTAATTTTTCAAGAATATGAATTTTCATATAATTAACACATGAAAAATATTACATTAGGTTAACTGACAAGTGTTTAATATTGCGAAATTGTAACATGCAGTACGAAATTACGATGTCATAAAATGTCGGTCAACTTAATAAAGCAGTCAAAATAATAAAGATTACACCCATATGGTCATATAGGGAAAGAAAAGTTGTACATTTATATAATATGACAACATCATTCCTCAATCTTCGTACATATTTTTGCATCTATAATCTTACACAATTGACACGTGAAATGATTTAAATATATTATATTTTTATACTTTGGTTGAGTATTTTTTTATATTATTTTTAAAAAATTTGGAAGAACTTTGAACTCCAAACCCCTACTTGACAATAGCCTTGATTTTAATAGATAGTCAATATTTTCAGTTAAATGGATGACGCATGTCCTTTAATTTTACAAAAAAACTGTTTTACGTGCAAATAACATTTTCAAGGGATTATAGTTATATATTAAAATTAAAATAAATAAAATTATGATAAATTTACTTGTATAATAGTAGCATCTTATAAATAATAATAATAAACAGTTAATTTAATTATTATTATTTTTTTTTAATCTGATATTATTTTACTTTTTTTTATGGCGATATAATGTAAAGAGTAGTCGCGTTATCAAATAGAAGCTCCATTATTCCATAGGTTAATTTGTCGTCGATTTTATGTGAGAATTTGTCTACTTATTAATGAGCTTTATGGGTTCTTTTCGTGTAAAACGATTATATGTCAACAAATTAAAATTTTTAAATATTCCGTATCTTATTTTCTGAATGTTTCATCGTTAAGTAGTAATAAAACATCGAACAAAGAATCTAATTTGCCGTTAAAATTTGTCATTACTAGTATGGCAAAAGAAAATAGAATACCAACGGCTTCCCGAAACGAAATCCGATACGTATGCATGTGACCTGAAATCAGTTGCTGGAATAAAGTATGTTTTGTTTAATCACTGCGAAATCGGCCATTAATCGTCTGGTTTCTCTCATTCGCACGTTTTATATTATGATTTAATGATATCGTTTGTTTATTCTCACTATTAATAAACGGTTTAAAAATACTAGCAGAAATGTCATTACCCTCGCACGAAACGAAAATTACAGTATATAGTTTCAAAACGGATCGCATCCGTAAGAATATTATTGTGCCAGCGGTACACAGTTAACGGGTTCGAATCGTACACAAACATAAGAGCGGAATTTCAAATGTCATTAAATTGTACACTTTTAGTGCGGTGTGCGCGTTGCGTGTACACACATATACATTACTTTGGTTTGACTCTCCGGTGTGTACACGTGGATTTGTTATTGGTAAACACGCGGGCGCGTACGCACACAATCGCTTCGACTAAGTTATACAAGTCTCTGTTTTGAAATCGAATGGTTTTGTAAACATATTTACGGTTGAAAACACATGGCGACGACGAGTACGGCGCGCCGTATGGACGAGAGCCGCGAGTGAACCGTGTTCACGTTGAGCTGAGAATCAAACCGAATAAAATAACAATAATAAAATTACTTCTGTTATCGGAACGTTTCGAATCTCTTATTGCGCACACGGGGCTGCGGTCGAGTGTGATTATTGTCCCGCGAATATTGACATTATACACGTGCGCAGAGCACACTGAACACCGATCGTTTACGTTATATATTTGTTCGAATCTCTGCAATACAGTATACTAATATAACGAAACAGAAAAAACATAATTTTTTGTTTGTTTAGTACTGCGATTATACTGTCTTTACCCGTAGGTATAAGTTATATAATATTATGAAGAACTCCCTCCCCGTCCCCACCGATAAAACAGGTAATGATTGTCGCCAGTTTGATTTCCAAATTCGTTTTATTCTAACTTATTAAAATATACGATCATGTCCAAGTTGCTTCTTTTTTTATTACCTTCTGCTGTTCCTTTAATAGTTAATCGAAGGTGATTTCGAATATCGTCACGAACACGAGCCACGGATTCATTCGTTTTAGAGGTCGAGGGTCTACCGGGAAAACGTCGAGAAATAAAAAATTAATAAATATTTTTACTAAACCGACAGCGTTATACTCGTTCGAAGTTACTCTGTCGAACGACGTTGTCGGAGTTTCGTTATCTTTATTGACACAAAAGTTATTAACGCAGTCCCGGTACTTTTTGAACACACGTCTCACGTTAAAGCGAACAGTATCACGCGTAAACGCATTCACACGTATTGAATTCGCGTGATCACGTTATTTCGAATGACAAATAACATTATGAACAATGAGTTTCCGAAATCGACAAATTTATTTGGTGTTTTTATTATAGCGCAACGGATCGCAAATAATGTATGTACATAACACGTTTGTAGATCGTATGCGAAATTATTAATTACAAAGCGCCGTTGAATATATTACAATACGTTATTGTATCATCGTAATATACTTTTATGGCCATGACTAATTCACACACAAAGGTACGTCGCGTTCGAGCGCACGATAATATCACTATATGCTCGTAAACGCGTGTAGGTATAATAATAATAATAATAATATTATTATTATTATTATGATATGGCCATATTGTTTGTGCGGAAGCGATCATATCTGAAAACGCGTATGCCTACAAACAGCATAAAAACCAATTTGTGCGCGTGCATAAAACATAGCTGGAAAGCATTAAAAAAAAAAAAGTAAGAGTACAATACCGCACGCTGCAGTGTAGGTCTTGGCCTTGTCATAAAAATATATCGGTGTACAGGATTTGATTTATTCAAGGATTTACGATAAACAGCTACTACACACGTGTGTGCGGGTACGCATGTTATGTACGGCGGATTCAAACGCGTTAAACGTTAAAACGTTATAGAGGCTTCGCTCTCGCCGCGGTATCGATCGCGTTCTTATATCTTTGTTTCATGTACGTTAACGGCGAACTCTCGATATAGGTACGTCGAGTCGCTCGGTAACACATGCGTTCGTATTTTCGTGCACGTTCGAAATACCGCATTGTAAATCGAATTCTCGTTACGTTTCATTTACAATAATACGTTTATGTACGAGTACGAGTAGGGTGTTTACTTGACCGGAACAAAAACATTAGAAAACACTCTGCAGAACGTTTAGAAATATGTTTGTCAATCGATAAAACGTGATCGTTCATTTCATACAATATGATTCGTGATACGTTTTGTCTGTAATCGAAACGGCGACGGGTCCGAGTGTTCGATTTGTCGTTCGTTACAGAAATCAAAAAAGAAAAGAAAGAAAAAAAATGATATCTGACAGCCGGAGTATTAACCAATACAGTGTTATGCAATCGAATTGGACGGTTGTCTCGGAACTAGGACAATTTAAACGATACGTGGGTATAGTGTACGATTATCGCACGACGTCCACTTCATACTATAATGTGATTTGCCGAACGTAAGAAAATCTTTTGATCTCCCGATTGAGAAGCACTCTATGGCCTCCGTGAAATCAGCTAGGAAGCTAGGTAATGGCACCACAGTCGGCTTCCCGTTTCACGAGACTATATTATTACGACCCGCTTTTTCATATGCCACCAGATTAGTGTGTGGACGAATCATACGTCAGGAGTTTATAAGTCCTTGCGTCGTATTCTATTATATGTATCCTGCGCGACGCCGATAAGCGGACTCGAGGCTCACAGGAGGGCCGAAAATTGGATCGATCGAATAACTCGGCGGCGTAGTTTGGAAATCGCGAGACTTATGCTAACGCCATGCAATTATATTTTAAGACATGCGCGAACGTTTCGTTTTACGAGCATTTTACACCACCAACGCGTTATACTCAAATACTTGAATTAAATATACGATTAAAGTTAATCTGCCGCGTATATCTGAACAGTAACGTAAGTTTATGAATAATAACAACCAATAACCATAAGTCATATGTTATCTGTAATCATCTAACGTACGTACGGTTCGTACGGTTATACAAACAATAAATATGTACAATGTGCAAGGGAAAATCAAGTGTTTTTAGTCACGTTAAAAACATACACCGAAAGTTAAGCCTAAATTATATTGACTGACGTAGTAACTATTCCCGTACACTTCTGGCAGGTTAGCTACACGCACACGTGCACAACGAGGCGTTTCCGGCCCATATTTATATAGACCTTATCCGCCCGCTCAAGTTCGTGTCTCGCGAGATGCCTTTATGCGATACTTCACCCCAACCAACAACGTCAAAGACGATCGCGTCATTATACGAACCTCCGACGGGTTTGATATTATAGTTTATAACAAAATATTCTCTTCCGGTATGTACCGCACACGACGATGTAGAAAAAAAAAAACAATATACCCCCGTGTTGTGTCAATGAAAAAAAAGCGTTATCTCTACGGTGGCATCATTTAAAGAGGAGGAGGCGTCTCGTGCATTAGCTCGATCCCAATTCGGCGCTCTTGAAAAATATTATCTGCCAACACGTTATTTGTTACTAATATAAGTTGGCACATGACGAAATGATTAGTTTTAGAAAAAACTAAAATGACACCAATGTATATTATGTTCTTGTCGTACGTTAAAAGACCTGTTTCGTTCCGCCGAGAGTGGACATATCGTTTTATTCGTTATAATATGTATTGCCAACAAACGCATGTATATTTCCCAAAGATAAAACATAATTATTATTTTTATATTTTCACTCCGAGGGTAAATTATACAGAGCCATATTTAGGGAGGATCCTCTCACAAAATAGTTTGAATTTATCTGCTATTATGCAGGAAAGTGTCTTTGTAATTTATAATAATACATTTTTCGTTTCCTAAACTATAAAATAAAAGTCCGTGTTAGTTCTGGTGTACGAATTATCTTCAGCCGTCTATTAGTGATCAGTTAGTCATGCGGATAACGTGGTAGCTGTTTTCGGAGCAGTTTTTTAAAAATATTTTTCCTATGGCATTATTACTTTAAACCGTGAACATAAATATTATATAGTATACGGGTAGTGTATTAATATATTACGAGGTATCACGTGACAATGCGATACGTGTCAACTTGAAGTTTGTTTTTTCGTATTCGTCGTCTTATGTGTCTTTTAATGTCAGCCACATAACTAATTACAATTGAGTAAATAGTTTTAATCTTACTTTTTATGTCTATATTATAAGTAATTATTTATTATACATAATGCTTACATGCGGTGTAGTAGCATAAAGCTGTAAGGTCTCGTTCACATATATCACATGTATATGTTTGTACGCAACGCAGTTCTGATTATATTGCTTAAACACGTATGCATACACAGAAATAATAAAATGCATCCAATTCGTCATCGTGCGTATGCACTTCAATGAAATCAGAAATGCACCGTGTAAATGACGTGTCCATGTGAACCAGGCTAAACAAGCATAGGTTCAATTAAATCAAATTATTTAATTACCTATGTTTTATGTATGTTTCTGAGTTTCTCAATTGTAACTTTTGAACATTAATTTTAGAAAATCTTTGACCATTAAATATATATGCATATTAACTACTATTTTTGTGTAATAAATGTTTGGCTCTTAAAGCTATATACAAAAAAAAAAAAAACGTTACCACACATTCTTAAACGTAATAGATAGAAATAAAAAATGAAATAAATAAAAATGTACACATTTTTTTTATTTAGCTTAAAATGAGAGCTCGAAATAAAACTCAAATTATACGAGAATGGCGCATAACAAAGCAAATTGGCTTTAAGCGAAAAAGAAATTTAGATGACAGTATTTCCTGCATTCCTAAGCTTACTAATTATTTTGCAAGCTCAAGACATTTGGTTAAGAACAGATTTTAATAAAAAAAAAAAACAGTTTCGAGCGTCACCATTGAAGAACTTGAAGAACTGGAACCCATATAAAATCAATTATCAAAAAAAAAAAAAAGTAATTGTGTTAAAAATGAAACTGTATTTATATACAGTATCAATACTTTATATACAGTGTCAATGGATATTGTATCAATAAAACAATCAGGATTTGAAAATGATATCGGTCTGTTTCCAAATAAATATATAAACGAGATGATAGCATTTTGGAAAAAAGAAGGCTCTAAAAATTTACAAAATTGCGATCAAAAATTGTTTGAAAATTCAATAGTATGTCAAGATCGACATGATCATTCATCATATGTTAGAAAATATTGATTTCATAATTTTAAAAAAATATCACAAAACAAAATTATTGCTAATCGTTTTTTTCTACTAAGTACTGGGAAAACGTATTACTATATTTGTAAATTCATAGAAATCAAACGAGAAAATCTGTTGAACGATGAGTATTGAAAGCACACATATGAACGGTTACGTCAATATGAAATCTCCAAGAAACACTTTGAACACAAGAGACCAATCAGTTATACAATTATCGCAACGAGGTAATGCGAGGTACACATGCGCTAACACGCGGAAGGTCTCGGAGTCATATCTACCGTACTAGCTTGGGTGGTGAGAGAACTACGAGTCTCGGCACTCGGGCAGGGCCCCAGGAGTCTCAGTATTTAGCATCTGACCTTACTCGCTCGCGGGCACCGCGGAAAGTTAAGAGTCCGAACAGTTGATGTTTGGCGTCACGAAATGCCCTAAGACGGCAGAGCGGCTGATGCGAAGGTGGCTCGAGACATATCCAACTAATAATGCGAGTATGTATAGTGGTACGGGTGTCGTTAACGTCTCGTCACGAGTACCACCTCATGGCAGTAGTGACATGAATCGAGCCGAGTTCGTCGGGATTGGATTCGTACGGGCTGGGTTTTGTTATGATGGTTAAGCCCTTTGTCAAACCACGCCCGTGGTTGCGCATCGTTGTGTGAATACGGTACGGGATCTCGGAGGTCCCGGTCTTGGTAGGTGCAATGTCGACTGGCGTCACGCCTCGACCCTTGAACAGCATAACGTGCTAAAAGAAGATTTCGAAGTATATATTCTGGCCATAAGGTCGGGAAGAAAACTAGGTTCATATTGTAACGAGATTAAAGAGTGCCAAAACTCGAATCAAAATTTTTCCATTAATAACATACTGAAAATTATAACTAACAATCCTTCAATAGTTTATCGTCAAAATATTTATATTAAAGTAAACACTAATACAAAACATAACAAGATTATAACATTTAAAATACTGAAAACCAAATTTGCGAAATAGTCGAGATAAATTCTGATCAACGCTCCATTGTTTTTCATATGAGTATGCAATCACTTTGGATTTTTAATAAACAAAATTTGAATTATACCGAACCAGCAGTCTAAATATCATTAAAAAAAAAAAATAAATAAATAAATAAATAATAATAATAAAGTAGCGAACGCATTTGTTGTGTGTGTTGAATCAAGTGAAACAATTAAATAGAGACTTTAAAATTATATTATTATTTTGAATTTGAAAGCAACGATAGTTTATCATTCTATTCGAAAACAAATTCTGATCAACTTTAGTATTTTATAATGATCAATAATAATTATAATAAAAAATAGTAATAAGATTGTGTGTGTATTCTATTACAATATGAGCTCTTAAGTAAATTAATTTCCTATATTTAATATGAATATATGGACAATTTTACCGGTTTTTTTTTTTTACAATTTACCTGCAATGTTCAATGCTTATAAGTAAACTATTGAGGTAAATTGAAAACTTGTTAAGTAAGGTACCAACTAGATACGATTATCTACCGAAATGTGGGTACGAAAAAATCTGCGAATTTGTACTATACAAAAAAGTGCAACAGACAAAAAAGATATCATTGTAAATCTAATACATTCATCGGTTTGCTTAGAATATAAAATGAAACGGGCTAACAATTCTCAGTGAAATACTAATTTTCTATGTGGTATTTTAAAATTAAAGCTTCAATTCAATAAAAGATGATTGTTGCAAACAAATTTAAAATTGTCTCTAATATTGCGAAAACATGATATTTCGGGCAAGTTTGTATTCAATGTTTAATCAGTAAACTATAACAACAAATATTTTTAATACACAAGCGTCGTCAATTCTACCAATTTTTTTTTTTTTTAATTTGTTGGTAGTTTTTTATAAGCATATGTAAATTATAAGGAAAAATCGAAAAATCCTATCGATAAAAGTAGCAACTGCACACGACATCTTTTCATGTCTTAGCATGTCTGATGACAATTAATAGTTGTTATGTAACAAAAATAAATGACCATTTTAAATGCCTTATAATCGTGTGATTCAAAATGACCTAACAAAAGTAATCAATGATTTATAAAATAACATATAATGTTGATCACTGTAATAAATTATCCGTTAGCCAAATGTACTGTGCAAAACAACTTTTTCGAAACGTCGTTGTTTACTTCACATAGTTAGTCGATGACTGTTTATGTAGGTGTGTACATATAATTATACAAGCGAACGTCATTAGATATCAACGTTGACGTACTTACGTGTACAATATTTTTCGATAAGATATATTATTGGTAAATTAATTATTACGTGTATTAGAATAATTTTGTTATTTTTACCCGACCAACGTTCCCTAAGGAGTTGAAATATAATCTACGTCTACTCTTCACAAGCAAAATAATTTGGTTTGGTTAAGGTATAATCTCAACATTCGTAAATCTTTATATCTTCTCAGATTCAACATGATAGCAATCGGAAGTTATTTTGTATTTATTATATCTGTTATGGGAACGATATTAACTGTTGACTGTCACATTACTCTTGAGGGTGAGTTGTTTTATATGTATTTTATGATACATAACGAAATTGGAACTGAGTCTTAATATATTTTGAATAAATAACTGTGTTTTCGGGTGTTCAAGTTTTTTTATTTTGAGTTGTATTCATTTATATTTAAGTAAGTATTTTATACAGATATAATTTTATTTCAGAGGAATATCAGTTTTATGATAATATATTAAGTTTACATAACAAGTATCGGAAAACTCACGGTCAGAAAGCACTGAAATGGGACGATTATGTGAGTAATAATATGTATTAATAAAATAACACGTAAATTTATTTCTTGTTTGACGAGTAAATATCGTTAGAGCACATGTCATGATTTTAATTAGTAATTTTCCAAATTACCAACGTTACACCATTATGGTTTCAACATCAATTTATTATAGAGCTTATTATATTATTTTCAAATTAGAACTTGTATATCACTGTTAACTTTTTTGAAGACATGCATTTCATTTCATTTTTTTTTTTTGAACTAACAAAAACGGGATCTTGATATATTTTATGTAAGTAAAAAGTAGAAAAAATGTAAAATGTGCCGATTCCATTTATTATATCGTCATTGAAACGTCCAAGGAAATATGTGACGAACTTGATAAGTGATTAAAAATTCATGTTTCCAAATACTCACAATATTCAATTAATATATGTAATTTGCCGATCTACGTATGCAATAAATATTTCAATATTGATATCATTCACTCTTTATATTTTCATACTTCAGTTGAGTCAATTAGCGGAGAAAGCAGTGTATGAAATGCTCTACGAAAAGGTATTAATACCTTCCGAGATTTATGGAAGAAACGATTATACGGGTTTTGTCAGTATTGGTAATAAACTGAAAGCAGATGAAGCTACTACGTTAATGGAACGATGGTACGATAAAGGGAAAAATTATAAATACACCGAAGAACCATCAAGTGCCACAGCTGGTAATTTTATTATACAACACATAATGTTCATAATAATGTTTTTGAATTAATAGTAAATTGTTACATAAAAAATAGAAACAAATCAAACTTAAATGTTTTAGTATTGTTACCTTAGATAGTCATGAACATTTACGACGTTTTGTGGTTTGATTTAATCGAAAAATACATACTATATGCATAAATACCTTTTCGGTATACATATAGATTTTAACGTGTCCGTAAAAATGTGTAGAGCTAACTCTGCGACAAAATTATTAATTATCAATTGTATAAATGATCCTTTCCGGAGTAAATTATATTTTGAATTAAAAGTGGTTTCAATTTTTATGTGAAACACAATTAATAAAATGTTAATATAGGAAATTTTATGATTGCAGATTCATTCACACAAGTCGTATGGGAGAGCACAGAAAAATTAGGTGCGTCAATAATGACGAAATCGGGTGTTTTGGGAGTCGTAGTTTTCTATTATCCACGCGGCAACCAAATCGGAAAATATATGAAGAATGTTAAAGATCCGCAAAAAGTTGATCCATTGAATAAATAAATAATTAATTTATACAAGCGGTGAATTAAAAAAAAAGGTAGGATTTTAAATTTTGGGTTTTTAGTAAATCGCTTAATGTATAATTTCCCAAAAGAAAATTTTTTTCTCATTTTTCTTTTTGTTTATTACTATTTTATTATAATTTTGTGCCTACAATGATATTTCTTCTCAATTTATATTCCTTAGTTATATACATTACATAACGAAAAGATTTTCTTTCCGTAAATAATTAATTAATAATTATTTCTTTATAACATTTATTTATATAGTGCACTACTATTGTTATAAGTTATCTTGCTTAATGCTTTTTTCGCGAAATTTAATATATATACCTGTATAATAAATGTGAATTATAAATATTCTAGAAAATTTTATTGACTTAATCTTATTTAATCCTATAATAATTACTTATGTAAAATTTAATGTTCCTAATGTGAAAGTACTAAATTCATTTGTTCTGTGATATGATACTACCATTTATGTGATATTTGAAACCTGTATTCCTGTATTTTATTAGGTACAGAAATAATAAAATGAACCCGTGTAGATTTTTGACGACTATCAAATTTTAAATGTAGATAACCAACGATACCCATTTTATATGAAAAATGCGAGCTATATTGAATGTCTGTAAACGGTTAAAACTTATAAATTAAACTTATAATCAAATATTTTCGAGGGGGATTATGTTATTGTTGAATTTTATATGAGGACTGGTATCAAGACAAAACGTAAAATTGATGTGTATGGACTTATTTGTATTATTCCAACGCTCAGATCTGTTTTGTAAACCGTCAAGATGTTTTTGGAGAGTTTCGGAAGCCAGGGTTAAACCGTCGTTTGAAATAATTATATCGTCTGCGAATCTATGGCAGTATTATTAGCGTGTGGCTTGTCAGAGGCAAAGATTTTGTTCAAAGGTGGGGGCTAAATACTTCCTTAGGGGACTCCTGCTTGAATGAGTTTGGGTTTATAAGTTCTTTATCACATCGAACAACAAAAAGTCAACTAGTTAAAGTGGATCTGAATTTTAAATATCCTTATAGCTTGTAAAAATCGAATTTCATGCGAAAGTCCTATACGTATACCAGACGCATTCGAAGGATGGAGCTACATCGAAAAATACACCTGTACAGTGTTGTTTTTTTCTAGTGATATGACTATGATGTTAGGTTTGGAATGGACATGATGGACAAAGGAATGTTTATTTTTAAATACAAATTATGTGTTCGGAATCATTTTTAGATTAGTTAATCTAAGATTTATTCTTTGTAGTAATATTTTTTCTAATACTTTTGGAAACGAGGCATAACGAATGGAAAATATGATGATGGACAATCTGGACTGGATGTTTATCTGGTTTGTGAATTAAACTAATGATACAGTGCTTCCAGATTTGAGGTATATACGCGAGACGAATAATTGAGTTGAACATGAATATGAATAGTAAAATTGCTTTTTTTTTGGATGGTGTGAATGTTAATCATATTTAATTTTTTAATAAAAAAGATTTATCACGAAAATCTCGTTTTCTATAAGTTATAACCCCGTATATATCAGATACCATCAGACAATTTAGCCGAAGGACATACAATTGTTCGTGGGTTGACAGGGGAGGTTTTTTTGACACATAAGTGGTTTCCTCGGTTTTGAAAAACGGTCGGAACGCGCCGCCAAAACACGAAACCACGCACGTCATATTTTAATAAGCCACAACATTCATCATATTTACTCGAATGTATACAACATTCCCCGAAGTTTAAATTAAAATATGTCCTCGTATTTTGATCGATACGGGCATGGTATTTACACCAAAAACATTCCGGGTCTTACAATATACACGTTACGGTTATGTCAATTAACAACGGTTTGGTATAGACTGACTACACGGGTTTAAAAAATATATGTGTGTCGTATATGAAAACGTATGGTTAGATTGGAGTTATTTGACCGTACTATGAAACGGAATGAATAGAAATCAATACAAGATATTTTTTTTACTGATCAGTCGTCGCTTAGACGTAGGTTCTAACACTAAAATGTTCAGGTGGTTCCCGTTTTTTTTCACGTCCGAGAAACACGGGTGGCGCAGATTGACATTTTACATTAAAGCCAGATTCATGAAAAGTCGAGAAATGGACGATAGCACTACAACTAGACCAACTGGTTGTTATCACTACTAAGTGTGAACTGGTGGTCGTGGTAGTGGAAATCGTGATTACACCGGCATGCCAGATTGAGTACAACCATTTCAGTCATGAAACATTTACTATTGTGCTATTGTGTTACGCAATTATGCTTATGTGTTTTTTTCTTTTGATTTTTTGAGATTTATATATTTTTTCAATTATATGGTAAAATAACATCAGCATAATGTCGGTGTACAAAATTAACATTCCACAAACAATACAATTTGTCGAATTGTACCGTGATGTGGAATATTTATGGAAAATAAATTCTAAAATGTACAAGAATAGAAATGTAAGGGACAAAGCTTTAAACACATTTGCAATGAAATGGATATAAATGGTTTCGGTGTTCATGAAGTAGCTTAAAAAATAAAGAATATTAGTTCTGCATATTATCAAGAAATTAAATAAATAAATAACTCTAAGAAATCATGAGTCCCTACAGATGATATGTACCAGCCTAAAGTACCATGGTTTACAATTGTTCATTCATTTTTATAACAATATCCTGAAATTAATTCAACTGTATCCACTTTTTGTTATTCTTTAATACAAAGTAGCAACACATTAAAAACACCGGAAGATGAAGATAATTGTGGCCAAAATTACCCTATTGAAGGAAATTCAGCTAATAAAAATGTGTCGGGTGAAACTTTCAAACGTCCTTTAGTCTTACGTCAGGCAACTTCATCAAAAAAAAAGGCGACTTTAGGATCGATATGTTCCACCTCCATACATCGGAGAAGCTATTGAAAAGTTAGATGGCATTCAAAACAATTTGTCGGCGGAGACAGAGTTTGATATTTGGTGACAAAGTTTGACAAAACAGCTAAATAAAACGGAGACATTAAGAGCCCTAATACTACAAATGCAAATACAGAACCTTGTTTCTAAAGAAACGCAATGAAATGCAAAAGTTCCGGAATTTGTTAAAAAACCGCCCATCAACTGATTCTTCTATCTACCAAGTACCTCATGTCTTGCATTTCGACGAATTTCAACAACCACCAATTTCAACCGGTAACTTTCAGTCAGGAAGTTATTCAACTTCACATTTAACTGAATTGCAATCAACAACCGAGAAAAACAAACGCTCAACAACAGTTCAACCTAATCATGAAGAGGACAGTTGGGATTCGTATTTATCATCGGATTATTCTCTCTCTTCATGTTCACATTAAGAAATATGTTTAAATTATTTTATTATCACTTTATTAAATTGTGTTAATTTTTTATGTTTTTTTATTTTTTTATTTTGGTTTGAAGTAAAATAAATAAATGAAAAGATTATTATATTTTACTTTATATACTTTATTCATTTATTGAAATAAAACTGTGATAAATGTGATATGAATATAAAACTTTTAACAAATCATCTCGTATTTCCATGGCACTGTTCCAATTTCATCGAAATAATCAAGAAAATAATTGTTTTAATTTCTTACACTGTGATCAGGAAATCTTGATGGCAACGGTTCCAATCGAATAAATCTACTGGTTTTAGGTATCTGTTCTTTACAAACAAGATATAAAAGTGTCATTTTGCAAATCTTCATTGTCGACAACTTCGGTAGAAAAATAATTTGAATCGAGTCTAAGCTGCAGCCAGTTGTGTAAGGTGCACGCAGTTGATACAGATTGCCGTTGGTATAGATACAGCTATAGGTTTCTCAAATATACGAAATCGTGACACCAAAATACCGAAAGCATTTTCTACAGTCCTCTTTGCCCTTGGGAGTTTGTAGTTGAATATTTTACAATCTTCATTCAACTATCTTCTAGTGTAAGGTCTCATCAATCATAATTTTAGTGAGAAAACTTCATCTCCCTAAAATACAAAGTTTTTGGAATATTTAGTTCATGTTTTAAATCTTTTATTTTGAAGAACAGTGGTCAAAAACTCCACTATCAGAATGTTGTCCTTGAACTCCAATATTAATGTAATGGAAGCAAAAATTGACATCAACTACAGCCATAAGTATTATACTAGATAAATTTTTATTATAATAATATTCATTGCCACTAAACATTGGAGCACGAATAGCCACATGCTTGCCAACAATTGCTTCAATGCATTTTAGGAAAGTCCATTTTTCATTATAATGTTTTTCAATTTAATTCCATTATTTTTAGTATCTGACATCTAAAAACCACTAACTAATGAGTTAATGTATATTTTTTTAACTATATTTTATACAGTAACTATTTTGAATATACCTCTAAAAAATCCAATAAAGCGTTGTGAATCGCTTCCAATTCCTCAGGAATAAATGTGCTGATAGCGTTTTTTGGTATTCTAAATAAATATTGTAAATTGTCAAATGAATAACCAGTCGCTAAGAACCTTAAAGTAATGTTAAGTTTAAATTCCGCAGGAATAGCCATCCTCATATTGGATACTTTTACACTTTCGCGTTTGGCTATGATTAACCACGAGAAACGAGAAACAAAGTATACAAGCAACACCACGAACAACTAGATCGGTGGTTCTCAGCGGGAGCGATATCGCCCCACGGTGGATGGTGAAGAGGTGCTGAAAGGCGATGAATTGGTTTTGGACGGTAGGGTGATGTGAGCATATCGTTAAATGAAATGATGTGCGCTTTTGTCTCACAAGCATTGAACCAAACATAAAAATGACATAGAAAACAATAAATTTATTACTCAATTATATATTTTTCAAGTATACTATTTTCATTTTGAGGGAGGAAACGTTGAAAAATATTTTGCTTCTTAGGGGGTAGCAGCTTTAAAAAAGTTGAGAACCACTAAACCAGATGATCAGTAGCGACTAAACAGCAGCTCTATGTGAACTGGAGGTCATGTAAGTCAAGCAGTCGTGAGACATGCGTAAAACGAGTAGTATTCTCGCTGAGCTTACGACTCCGTGTAAACCCGGCTTATGACTAGGCTAGACTAAGACTTGAGTTGGTGAGTGACCAATAAATTTGATAAACATTCGGTAAACATTTGGTAAACATTCGTATACATGTAGAAGGCTTAATAATTTCTTATCCGAAATAATCCATAATCAAAATAGACCGTAAATGATAACTCTGTTCAAATCACGAAACACATTTTGTTTACTTAGAATATAAAATAAAATGGGCTAACAATTCTGAGTGAAACACTAATTTTCTATTTGGTATTTTAAAATTAAAATTTTAATCCTTTAAAAGATGATTGTTGTAAACGATTTTTTAATTGTATCTTATATTGTGAAAACATAATATTTCGGATAAGTATGTATTCAATGTTCAATTCGTTATCTGTAACGACAAATATATCTAATACTTAAGCGTCGTCAATTCCACCGATTTTTTTTTAATTTGTTGGTAGTTTTTTACAAACATATGTAAATTATTAGGAAAAATCGAAAAATCTTAGAGATAAAAATAGCATCTGCACACGACATCTTTTCATGTTTTAGAAATTTCTGATGACAATTAATAGTTGTTATGTAACGAAAATAAATGACCATTTTAAATGCTTTGTAGTAGCGTGATTCAAAATGACCTAACAAGAGTAATCAATGATTTATAAAACAGCGTATACTGTTGATCATAGTAATAAATTACGCGTTAGCAAAATGTGTTGCGTAGCACAACTTTTTCGAAAAATCGTGTTTGCTTTACCTAGTTAGTCGATGACTGTTTTTGTAGGTGTGTAGAATTATAACAAGCGAACGTCATTAGATTCCAACGTAGACTTACCTGCGTGTACTATTGTTTACAATGGAAATTAATTTTATTCGACTACATCGGGAGAGCTAGATTTCGCAAGACGAATAATATTTCATTTACGAAATAAGCTTACGAGCATATTATCTGATAGGGCCGGACGCGCACGTTTCGCGTTTACACGAAAAACCGATGAGAAATAATTATACTCAATTGCGATAGAACGGACCATTGCAATTTGTCGACTTAAACTTCAATATCTGTTTATGACGCGAAACTGCTCGTTTTCCACGACGCAACAATCTCTTGACTATAACGGGAAAGGCGAAACCACAACAGAGACGTGTTTTAACGTGAAATAACGATAAATCGCGTGATAATATCATATCGACGAGGACTTTTTTAAAGTGTTGTTTGTTCGAACCGTTTTCGTTTGCGGAATCAATGTAACTACGTACGCCATACGGTTTGTTAATTTGTATTGTCCGTCTGTAATCAATTTCGCGAATTGCGATTCTTTGTTTTATTGTGTTTTCCCCCCCCCCCCCGACAAAAACGTATTACAACTGTCGTTTCATATCAAATGTAATAACTCTGGCGATCCGTGCGAAAACGGACGTGTGAGTATGAGTTCATCGCATATTATACGATTATTGGTCTGTGCCGGCGATCAATATTTTTCGATTCCGTAAAATCTATGCACATTGAAACAAACGCGTTCGTCGAATTGTATTACGTTTCGGAGAAACAGAACACGAAATGATATACGATCGGTTTAAGCGGACGCGTTTTCTATAGTAATCTAATACGTTTCGCGGACGAAAACTCGATTTCATTAAAAAAAAATGTTGAAAACCAACCACAAGTAGTGAAATTGCGTTCGTTCTATCTACGGCCATAATAATTGAACTTTCGGTAAACGATTCCGAGTTGTTTTCGCAAGAAACAAAAACCGTCCGACGGGGAATCGTGACATCGTTTAATTATTGGTTAGGATGATGTATACACATAGGTTGTGTAGATGATAAAAAAAAAAAAATTAATAATAAAAAACGTATACATAATAAAATCGTTGCTGTACGCTCATATAGTTTACTGGTGTGCTATTGACGCACGAAAAATAGGCGTCGAAACACACGCGAATCGATAATCGATACCCAGTTTTCCCGATTTCAATTTAACGTCTCGCGCATTAGGTGTTTAGCGGTATTTATCATTGTACATACCGCACGTGCACGGGCGCCCATTGGGGAGGGGTGGCATGGGGGGGACATGTCCCCCCCTGGAAAATAAGTGTAGTTTCTAAAATTGGTATTTTCACATTGCCATTGTAAAGGTCGACGTTTTATTTCTGTTTTATTTTTTTAACATAAATAAAAATATTTTAAGTAATTTTATATATATATTTGTTTATTGAACAAATTTCCCTTCTGTTTCTTCTGTGATAATACAACAGTGAAGATACAACAGTTGAATATAAGTGGTTTGATTTGGTATGATTATTGGAAATTAAAATCGATATCATACATTGATGAAATAACACAAGACTACATTAAATTATTTAAATTATTTTTTTTGCTTATCAAAAATAATAAATTATTTTGTCCCCCCCCTAAATATCATCCTACGGGCGCCCATGCGCACGTGCACGGATTGACGACGACTCGTCGAACGATCATTGTATACGTTACAGACGTCGCATTGTGCCCAATTAATCCATATCATAAACGATACACTCACACACACACACACACACACACATATACACGTTTCGCAATACATGTCACGATTTTTTAATTATTCTATTTTTACTCGGTGCGTAATGCGTTTAATGTTTTCGCTAAAAAGTCAATTATACGAGCTGCCGTTTACGGCGTGTATGAACAAAACGTTTGTGCGCGTATGCGCGTTTGCGGTTATTTAGGTTCAAGGTACATCACGTAGTCTTTGTACAACCGATTAAATTCCTATTATTCGAATACTGTTCTCCACGACCTTACGGCGATTGTTTGCGCACGTACTCGTTACCATACGCACACGCCGCACACACATGCACGGTAGGAACGTTTAAAACCTTTTCGTACTTATCCGTCGCGCCCGTACCGTTCGTGCAGTGCGATCTATTTATAAAAACGATCTCGAAACACAAATACGTTGTTATCGTCATCGGTGCGTTTCTCGCGAATCTTACGTACGCGCGCACGCTGTTCAACGGTTTTGGCCACGCGCGACTTTTGACTCGCATGCAATGAATACGGTTCGCGAATACTCTCTCTCCCTCCGGCTTACACCGGCGACTGCAGCGGGGTCGACGCGTCGCTCGGCGAAACACCCGAGAACTTTGCGCGTGAGTTAATAGAGACGACGAAATGATTTGATTACGGACGGAAATTATTTGAGATTTTCCCCCGCGAACTCACGCACACATGTACGTGTATGTACAACAGCACTGCCGAACAAAAATAAAAGAAAAAACTGCGTAAAGTCTACACGCATCGAGCAGACATTTCCAATCATGAAACCGTCTTATGGTCGTGTACTTTGACGCTGAGAAGTGCACGTTCACGATACAAAACGTATTCGCACGTGTGTGTATATACACACATATACATGTATATATATGTCGGCGTGTGTCGAGAGACTATTACGAACGAAAGCGTAAGTTTTCCTTGTCAAAAGGCCGACCGAAGTATGTATGGCTCCCCGATTATTCATTTTCCGTGTTTCGTAAGGTTAATGGAGCATATGTCGACCGAGAGAATTTGAGAAAGGAACGTATTATTTAGTTTTTTTCAAAAAATAAATAAATATTTAACTCGTTTTGGAGAAACCAACAACGTGCTGAAATGTGCACGACGGACGTTGTTCCGCCATGACGCGAAACTGGAGTTGAAACGGGACGTATGATATCCCGTAATTTGGAAAGTACGAATAGTACATTTTTCACGCAGGTAGTTTAGGCTCTGTGCGTTTTGAACACTGAACGTCGGCCCGTCGAATCGCTTTAACGCGTCCCGTTTCGAGTGCTAACGCCTAAACGCTGAACGGACTATGTGAACGGTGTTTCATAAGAGCGCTGAAAACGAATAGGCAAGTCGTTTGGTGAGAACTGCCGTGCGGGTAACAAATCTAGTGATATGACCGTCCGTTCAAAACGATCCTTCTGTACGCGCGGTGCATCAGAGGCTAGAGGATTGTGTAGGTACTGGTATGAAACATTTATTATGGCAATAAAATATGTTGGACGGCGGGCGTGTGCCTTATTACTCGGACGGCGCCAGTTTTTAATTTGTTTGGCACGAGTAAACTACATATACACGCATTAATAAAATCTCCTTTATCGCCGTCGGACGAGATCGTTTTTAGGAACGTTTGAATTCGCGCTACGACGTGTCTATACGAGCGAATCGCCGTGTGTAATATATTGATCGGTGCCTCTAAAAGTGTTTGTGTTTTGCTACTGCACACACGTTATTTCCCTTAATTATGTCCGCCTCCAAAAAATCACTATAAACATTAATCGAGTTGAATACGGGCATAAACTACGAGCATGGACCTGTATCAATAAACGTGCCGGGCGTCATAAAATGCGACTAAGAAATTAAAACATACGAACAAATGTCAGATATTAAAAATAATGAAAAATTATTGGCCGAAAATGTACTGCACACACTTGTCCATTTGCTATTGCACGCAATTTTAAGCCCTGACATATATATATATATATCGATATACGTATATAGAATAAATGTACCATCGTATTAAACAAACACGTTTAGAACGGTAAAACAGAAAAAAAATAAATAAATAGCGGACGATACGTTCGGGTCTGATTTTCCTATAGCACCTAATACACCGTTTATCGAGTTGGAGTTTGTATGGTACACAATATATTATCGGTGTACGTGTGTCGCTGTACATCAATTACGCTCAACACGATGAAAATTATCATTAAATAGCAATCCGTTCGAATCGAACAGAACATTGTTCCGGACGCGGTCCACGTAGTAGAAATCTTCGTACACGTATTTAATTAATATATTAATACAAGCGCGCGCGCGCACGCACACACACACACACGTATATATATATACAGTGCATTAATCAATGTCAACTTCGTTGCCGTACGATATTAATTTATGACGGTCCGACGAGTTTTCCTATTGTCGTCGGCAACGGCGTTTCGAAACGATGATATTTAAAATTGCGCGGTAGGTAGTTTTATGTAAATTATGATCGTATATCAAAATCACCGTTTCCGCGGGTTCTTCGTCGATTCCCGTGCGTTTAGACGTCCCCGAGGGACGATTATTTTTTATCTCTTTTTTTTTTTTTTTTTACAGCCGACCGAATCTGCGAAACGTTTCGATATCGCGGGCCGAAATCGTTCGTGGCGGGTTAAAAGGACGAGACGATGAGATTGAAGCGATAGAACGATCGTTCGTCGTAATTGTATGGAGGCGAAAAAGCAAAAATCGTCAAGAAAATACATATATATATATTTTGTAATTTAATCATATCGATGTAGGCTTTCGAAACGTCGGTTAGCTTAGCGGGCCGTGCGTTCGGAGAGCCCCGCGCCAATCGCTTTAAATCACACATTATTATTATTATTATCATTGATTATTATTAATTATTATTGTTAATTATTTATACTCGATGGGATAGAAATCGACGAGTACCCGATAAAAAAGATAAGCCGATCGGTCGTAGAGTTAAACGTATTTGTAATCATGATGCGAACTGAATATGTGTCTGTTTAACATCGTTTGATGTTTTGATTGATATTCTGTTTCAAATAGACATTCGATCGATTATATTTTTTTCATCAATTAATCGTTTTGTAACGTTAAATATGTACATATACATATATCTATTAATGTGTATTATGGAGTGTCACACATCGAAATCGACAGTTTAGGCCGTACGGAAAACACGTACGTATACGAAACACATAATAATCTCGTTCGTGCAATAAACAACGCGTCAGATACGGTAATTTAATGTGTCGTGTGTGATGGTTTTGAAAATTACGGACAATATAATAATACATCAACATTATCACAATCAATAACACTCGTGCGTCCGGTTGGGTTCGTTTGTGATAACGTCATTGCAGCCGACGGCGAAAGTGTTTTCGATACGTCAATGTTTGCCGCAATCCAATTCCAGACGAAATAAAAAAATATTCACAGACGTTGACGTTTTCAAATACTACCGAGCGAACGTCGTCGGATTCGTCGGCGAATTTATCGATGATAACGGAAAACGATTTACGTTATTACGATAAATAAGAACCACGTAAGTGCACGTAAAGCGTGTACAATATTGTCTTGTACATCATGACTCGAACAACTCAAATTCGAATTCGAATTTTTTTTTTTTTTTTTAACGTACGTTATGCCCGAGACGATATGCTTTCATAATAGATTTTTCGTAGCGTTTCGAGTGAATCTATCGATTAAACAAATAATCAAATAAATCATCGATCGGAAACGATTGTATTGAACAGGTACGCGAGTTAAGTAACGGTTTTGTGTTCGTCCGTAAAATATTATTATATTGTCGTGTACAATTTCCACGATTACAACACGCGCGTATTTTAACAACTAGGTTTATGTATTATTTACTATTATACATAATACGTATGTAACATGGTTTTCATGCCGAACGAAATGTTATAGGTATGCGATTTAGTGGCTATAAAATCCCGACGTGTGCTACGTGCGTTGTGTTCACAGGCGAAATTTACGACCGTTTGGCCTCACACAAATTGTTCGTATAAAACCGTGCCCATTGCTATTAATACGAATATGATATATGAATTCAAAAATTTCGTGAACACACCAACAGTACAAAAAATGTGTCGTTTTTTTTCTTCTTCTTGTAATGCGTTTTCAAACCGTAAACAATTTTTTTCCACTGTCGGAAGTTCAACACTGCTAAATATATTACATTCGATTCGGTTACACACCATCAGTGGCATATTTATAAAAAAAAAAAAACAGAGAGAGTTACGTAATCATAACGAAATAACTTGGGTTTTATATAAGTATATAAATATTGTGAAAAAGCATGATATTAAAAACGTGATTGTAAATTGTAGCCTTGAAAAAATTCTCCGGCGGAATCTCCTACACTCCCTCGTAAATACATCACTGTACACCATGTAAACCGTTAATTCGAATATTACTGGTAAGACTTTTAAGTGAAAACAAAAAAATAAAATATTTCAAGATAATCGCGTTTGATTGCAATAACGTAATTATATAGTTTTTCGAAAAAAAAAAAGAAAGAAAAAAAAAAGACCACTTATAAATGTGCGATTATACACTGCGCGTCATTATTTACACTTGTCTTGATAAATAACATTTATATAACAAGCTAAAATACGTATGAATTGAACGTTGATTGCGTTCGCAAACTTAAAAATAACTCCGTGTTACGTAGCGTTTTATTGTACCGAACGCGTACTTGTAAATACTTCTAGATAAAATATTATCGTCAATATAATATACCGGGGACTCGACTGTACGGGAACCAGACGGAAAATTACACGTATACTGTACGTATTATACGAAAAACATTATGTGAACCAAACAGGGATGGGGGGGATTCGGTTGGCGGAAGGGGAGAAACGAACAACGTCGTTTGTCGTGACGCGTTTTAAGATGGTCGGAAAAACGCTGCAGCCGCGGCGCAGAGAGACGTCGCGCGCGCGCGCTTCTCCGGCACGGCAATCATTTACCTTCGGTTAGATCGACTGCCGACGGTGCAGATCACTACTACACGGGATCGCGATCATCAGCGATCATCAGTGTGCGCGTGGGATTTCAGTTGGACGGATATTCCGGAATATCGTAATTATTTTGATTGGCGGAGCGACGACAAAGCGTTCGAAAATACGATTCCGAGATACGCTAGTAGTCTTGTTCTAATTAACGAACACGGCAACCTTGTAATACGTGTTTACCTCTTAAAAAATACGAAAACTAACCGCGTCCAAAAACGAATAAAGTCTACAAGTTTATCAAGGGGGGGGGAACGTTTTTGTTCCCTTCGAGTTGTCATGTTGTTTTCGGTTACGCTCAAGGAAACTATTGGATATATCGAAAAACGCGTCAGATATAAAGGATCGAATTGATACGATTTTCTAGCTAATTCATGTCAAGATCGTCCGAGCGCTCGTTGTACACGAAAAAGCGAATAATAATAATAACAGTAGTAGTAGTAATACTAGTAGTAGCAATGCCCAAAAAATAAAATAAAATTGAAAACCTCACAGGAAACGTTTAAAAAAAAAGTCCATGACACGCGAATTTTTTTAGAAAAATCAAAACGTTTGTTTGCAGTAATATACCATTATACAACGAACCAATATAATCAATGCGTGTCCGCATTGTCGCCGGAGATTTATTATACAGATCTATTTTCCACGATATGTTGGCAGTGTGCTTTGCCCGCGTCCGCCGATATACGATCGCGCATTTGTTCTACGAAAATGTTTGTTCGTTCACCGTACGAACAAAAATATTTAAACGACATTTACAAGAGAAAATTGTTGGCTTGAAATATTTTCCATGGTTTCACGGCACGCAGGAAACGACAAAAAAAAAAATTTACCGTCCCTGTACCATAGTATAACAGTTTCGTATGTCGTATTCGAGATTAACACCGTGTGACGCGTGCGTTCCACCTACTGGTTCTGACAGAATAGTACGCGACCGCTATTGTCACTGTACGCGATTATTACACTGTTCGTGTTCCCGCTGTTCGTTACCAGGACCGTATTCAGACCGGGTTTCTCGGGTCATACGTCCGGTCCCAAGCCTATTTTTAAAACACCCGGGCCTACAAAAAATAAATAAATAAATAAAAATCTTGACAGGCCCCGGGCTGGAGCTTAGCCCGTATTCGCGTATTATTGCAACGAGACCGACTGTTTACATCACGTGCGACGTACAGTCTAATAAAAATAATACTTATATTCTACTTTAATCTTATTACGGGTGCAATGATATTCGATGTCAAAACCGTTTAATTATTAATTTTCATGTATAATTACGATAAAATTTTCGTTTGATAATCAGGCCTAACCTTAAAAAAATAAAAATAAAGGGGCCCGGAAGATTTAATTTTCCCGGGGTCCGGCAAAGCTGAGTGCGGCCCTGGTCGTCACTGACCGTGACGGATACGACTCTCCCGTTTCGCCGTTCTCGTCTTTGCCGGTGACCTTAGCGTTTCCGCACGATCGAAAAACGTACACGACGTTTCATTCTGTTTTAATATCCGTTAAAATCACATCTAACATGAGATATATACCCCACGAGACCGTTTTTCGTGCGGTCGACACCCACGCGTTTCATATTTGTTTCTTCTGGAAATTCCGCCGAGATCGATCGGACTCGATGGCGCGCGCAGGGGGCCATGCCCCGCCCCGCAATTTGAGACAATGTTTGTACAGGGTGTGTTTTAATAATCATTTCAAAAAGTATTCTTTTTTCAATAACAAATCATTATTCATATAAGTTCTAAATAATAATAGTTTGAAATATTGAATATGGTATGATCTATTATCTGTCGGTCTGTCGGCCATCGCAAAAAGAAATATTTTTGACAAACGCGATTTCAAAATTGTAAACACAATGAAAAAGTAGTGATATTTGATAAGACAGATAAAAGTGATGTGCGGTACAAAGAATGATGTACAATGTTTCCTCTTAATTTGGTGGTAAAAACAATATTTCATTATTTGATTATTAATAATGCTAGACCAAGATGATATAAGTACATACATTTTATGAGATTTATTTGGTTTTTTTTTCAGTATTCTCACAGCAATTATCAAAACATTATAAAAATACAGTAGGTAAATATTTAGTTAAAATAATTTAGTTTGTAATAAATTCAAATTGTTCAAAATAAATAAACTCAAAACACTTAATATGTATGTTATTTCTTATGATTTACATAAACAGCTTATAAGTATTGTACCTCCCCCCTGATTGATATTTCTGACTGATCGGACTGTTTTCGAAATCGTCGAATTGCTCAAGATAAAGAAACGGCAAATATACTATCGCTATACTAGATCGATAGATACGTCGCGAGTCCGAACTGGCCGACACGCGCACTCACATTAATCGTCACTGAAAATGTTTCACACAGAAACATCGCTGCGTTTGAACGCAAACAAAACGTAGAATGGTACAAACGGTTAATAAATTATCACTTGCAATCCCTTTAAATTTTAGTTAAAATCAATCGAATTCTGATTAAGTTATAACGTTACGAGTTGGTTGTTTTTTTCCTAGTAACTTTTAACTCGACTAGTTAGTTTTGTTTTAAAACGTTCAATTCACGCGATTACTTCTGTAGTCCCGTAAATTGTTACGTACTAACGCTTTTCTTTTCTTTTTGTTTGTTTGTACATCTAGTCTACGCACATCATAATGTTTATAAACTATAAGCTACAGCAACGTACCCAGGATTTTTTTAAGGGGGGGGGGTGTCCTAGAATAATATGAAAACCCGATTTACACAATAAAGATAATTTTTAATTTTTATTATTAAAAAAAATATATATACTTTTTTGATATTGAAAACCATAAAACAAAAGAAACATTGATCGTGAAAATTCTAATCGACGGTTATCTGTTACCAATAATTAAAATTATCTTATACAATTTTCTACTTTAGAAATACCCAAGGTGAAGAGGGGGCTGGACCCGAGATCCATCCTCCTGGTTGCGCCACGGATAAGTTATAACTAGTGCTTGGATTTATATGCTCTGAAAAACCATAGAAATATGCACTATAAAATAATATAATGTTAAACGACAAATGTGTTTTTCTTTCTATTCTAATATTATTGTTACAAAATGTTTATTAATGTAATTAATATAATAATAATAAATAACATTAAATTAATAAAAGATTATGATTTTTTTTTTTTAACAATAGTACAATCTGAAATGAAAAATCATATCAGAAATGTTTGTCAAAAATAAATGGCACGGTCAATTAAAAAAATAAACACTTGCCGAAAACGTTAACACGCGTTGCCTGGCTCGACGAGCTTGGTTACTAGACGAGCCGACTCGATTTGCAGCCGTAATCTCAGCGATATCATTTCGTCAAAAATATATACCGTTTAATAGGTAATAGATTTGGAAATGTTTCGAAATGTATTAGCACCGTCGTTCGTTAGCGTTTATACGTTTCGCAATATTTCACGTGACGTGAGTTATCGACGTTATTTTTTTTTAATTTTTTTTTGCCAATCGTTTCACCACACTTCAATTTGGGAAAACGGTAATGAGCGAGTTGATATTTGCGTCGTGGGCGCGCGCGTTTCCTTTTCCAGAACGACGCGTAGTCGAGAAATCGACGTGCCCACCGAAAGTTAAGTACCCGCACCCACAGGCTTTCATTATGGTACGAAAGGCGCCGGACATCGTTCAAACAACGTTTTCGTCCGATAAAATGCTATCGGGTTATTCGTATTTTACTCGGTTCCCGGTCTTCTAAACAAACAATCAACACGCATTTGTAACGCGGACGGTCGAGTCCCCGAAAAACCCGATAACCGTTTCGTTCGGCGGTTCGGAACCGCTGCTATAACATCCGACCGATTCACGGAGAACCGATAGAAGGCCAATGGACCACATTCGAAATCTCGTGGAACTCACCATACACGGGGCCATCGTGCAATAATGGAATTCGGGCTACCCCGGACGTACATTTTTGGAGAACGCGATCATCACAGTTTTCCGCGTACGAGAGAACCGAGTGTTTCGTGTCGCCAACGGTTTGGGCCGGCGGATGCGTTGTCATACTTCGGATCCGTGTACGGACAATTAACGACGCGAGCGATTTGTTCGCGTGTCCGTGACGTCGTGCAGAAGTTTACGATTTTACACGCACACGTTCCAACATGAATTCAACGTGTCTAGATACGTATCGCGAAGAAGATGTTCGTTGTTTTTTTCTTCTTCTATAGAGACCGCCTACATGGAATTTAGAATGTTATCGGAGCAACGACTGTAACATACTTCGCGTTGTGAACTGGTCCGACACAGTACGCGAACATTCTCGTACGCTTTACACACCGTGCTTCACCGATTTAATTGAAACGATCATTTGAATGTGTCTAGTGAACGCGACCATTGTCTCGGACCGTACGGCACTGAAATATTGTCGCGGAACGCATCGACAGGAATTATAAATCGCGTGGAACGCGGCCAACTGCTAAACGCGTTAACGGTTTGTTAGGTGTCTTCACGCGTTTCGGCAGTCAACGGATAATTAAATCCAATAAACGACAACAGTTCATGTAAAAAAAAAAAAAAAACAATAAAAAAAACAACGTATCCCCTTTTATTTTTCATTTTATTTCAACTTGCCTATCTAGAACGTTACACTGTTGTATAATTGGGTTATGACTACCTCATAAAACGGGCCTGAAAAATCGGTTTTTTTTTCACTGGCCATCAAGCGTACAATTTTTTCAACCATAAATAATTTGTTATTCGGTTCTTGACATAAGCAAATTATTTTTTTCACGCACTCTATTCGGACGCAGTAGAGAGTTACGATTGAAGATATGTCCATACGCCGTAAACGAATTATCGCAAAACTATAATATTTAATAACCTGTATTTAAAACGAAACCCAAACCACATTAAAACAATACAAAACGACGGGGGAAACGTTGCGACCGTGACATGGAAACCATTTTCGTCAGACACGTGCGTCCATTATCGAAACGAACCGAAGGTATTTGTACTTTTACACCAAATTGTTAAACGTGAGCCGAGGTTTTCGTAAACCACTAGCGAAATAAAACAATTTTCATGACAAACAACTGTAATAACCAACAGTGTTTTGAAAATAATAACATTTTATCGCGTAGAGTAGAAAATGAATTTAGGAATTATTCAGCAGCTTTTTGAAGTATGAAAAGTTTGAACACGAGTTCTTTTATTATCGCAAATCTAATCATTTCATATTGTAATTGGTTCTGCAGATTTTACTCGTGTTTCGTATGGTTTCATTGCTTGTACAAAGACCTACTTTGTAATCAGATTTAAAGATTATTTTCGTCCGAGCACACGCGCGTGTGCGGTTTTTTACTTTTAAAACCCAATGGGCAATTTAAAACTAAACTCTCGAATCGAAACTTTCCGTTAATGAACCGCGCCCGGACGTCAAATCGAACGCGATCGTTTTAATTCGTAGAAATCTGCCGGTGTTGAAAAAATAAAAAACCATTTACGCTCATAACACATTGAAAACGATGTTCGGACGGGAACCCCGCGATCCACGACACGAACACGAACTATTCACGGTGCCGCGGATCGGAACGCACCGAAATCATCGTTGCCGCGCGTACGATACAAAATACGCGCAAATTAATTCATAGGCGATTGACTGATCAGAGACGATCGATCCAAACGGCACGGGGAGAGGCTCGGAACGGTGCACACCGGTGTGTGTACAAGACAGCGACCACCGTATGATATTAACGCGTCGATATACATACGTACACCGCGCGACGCCGTTCGTCCGACTCACCAGAGCGTTTGAGTCCATCAACCATTGACTGGTATCGTGTGATGCAAGAACACCCCGAATCAATCGCTGTTATCGATCGTATATGGGATGAATTAGATTCTGACCTCTTTGTATTGCTCAACCTTGTGTTTACCGTCGCATATATAAATAATAATAAGATGTTAAATTGTATTTATTTATTATCACTATTTGTTCCTTTACGCAAAACTAGTCATAAATAAGACTGAGAATATTAATAAAAATTATCAAAATATGTTAATACACGAATTATATGTATATGAATAAATCGTAAAAATTGCGGAATTAAAAAAAAACAAATTTATCTTCAGAAACTTATCAAAATGTTAATGGATTCATTAAGACCTCACGGTACCACATACGTATGAGTAAAAATAGTGATACCGGTTAACCGAATGAGTCAATAAGGCGAAATGTTCAAGAATAAAAACATATATGTATGTACAATTGTTGTGTTCCGAACTCGGTTGGATCCGTATTCGGTTGTTTTCGCTTGTGGGTTCTTCTTAGGATCGAGAAAACACGTATTTACGTACAACTATTGATTTGTTTATTGAATCAAATATGTACTATTGAATATTATTATAATTGATAATTTTCATGCTATTACGTTTTTTGATCGACTGCCGGCGACGCGCATTATATTATATGTGTCGTCGACGGACGCCTTGAGAAATGCTTACTTTGCTGTACTAATACTTATTGAAACAGGACTTCGTAACACAATGTTCATATATACAGTTATTAGAGAAAATACGATTCGGCTATAGTAAGTGTTTATTATTATTTACTTGTATCTGTATTTCACATTATATGTACTTATTTTACAATCAGAGACAATAAAAAAAAAGTATTCAAAAATTTACCCAATTTTTTTTTTAACAAAACCGTCCAGGATTGACTGAGTTTTCCCTTCTCCGATCACCTTCATAATCATTCGCTCGTGGGTTTTACGTTGTTTGAATTCATTCAGAATCGCCTCTCTGTCGAATTTCTCTTCGCGAATAATCCGAAGGGCTCGTCATCGTCACTAATCTAACAGCAGCAGCACTGCCTTTGCGTCGTTTGGACTGAATTTCATCGCGAATGTCCATTTCGGCGGTGTTGACATCCTCGTCAACGTGTTCATCACCGTTTGTCGCACGGTTCGGCTGGAAGGTCGGTGGGTCTTTCGACAGGGGTTCCGACACCTTTTGGACCGACAATGAATCGAACCGTTTGCGAAACGGTTTGCGTATCGTAGTGATTTCGCCGACAACATTCCACGCTTCGTCGATCAAACGCAAACGTTGTTTGCCACCGGTCGGTAATTTAGTTCTCATCTCTACGATAACAATTCGTCGAACAATTTTTCGTATTTTCGTTATCCGTCCAATTGCGTGCAATTCAACTGACCCCCCACCCCCGTCATTAACCGATGTTCGTAGCGAGTTCAGCGGACGAATTGTTTTCCGTGTCGTTAACGTACGCGTTAATAGGCACTAGCCCGTCCGACAGACGGGATGGGTCGATTGCCCTGATAAGTCCTGATAAGCGGCGTCTGCTGTAATGCTCAACGATAAACAATGGCGATCGCGTAGTCGCCCGCTACGGAAATGCGTGTAATATGTTCTGGTAGTACGGCGTGGTATTCTGTCGTAACGATACGGCTGCCGTGGAGCGAACGGAAAATGCGAATCCGTCCGTTTAAGCGACCGGACGACCGTCTTTCGAACGAGCGACGTACACGATACGCATGTATCGTACATACGTGATGGTGATGAGATCGTAGGCGTTCTTCGATAAAAAAAAAAAAAAAAGAAAAAAGAAAGACCCGTTTTGAAGATTTACGGCGCGGTCGTCAACCGTTAACAACGAACATTTGCAATTTAAAAACCGTAAAACGTTTCGGTGCGATCGTTTGTGTCGATTAATATCGTGCGCGACGTTATATTTTATACATATATGATATACGGACGACGACCCGTCAGAAGTCCGTTTTACGGCCTATTGAATTCGTCTGTCGCGCACTAAAAAAAAAACAAAAAACAAAATAAAATAACGACTTGGTTCGTTTTCAAATCGCGTTTTATGGCCACGAAAAACGTACGTACACGTACACGCGTGACAGTCCGTCGGGCAATTAAAAATAAAAAATAAAAAATACACGTGGGTACGCGACCGATCGTCGTGATATCGTGACGCTGCGCCGTACAACACGCGTTTTTTTTTTGTAGTCGATTGTTTTCGTTATTATTCGAACGCGTTTGGTTTTATATTTGTTTTACGTTTAGTCGACGGGTTTCGGACGAGTTACGGCCCGTGTAAAGCGTTCCGGACAATCGACCGGCGGACGTACACTCGCACACGCGCCGTGGGACACGGTAATAAAATCGTTCGAAAACTTTTTGTCCGGGGTGACCGCGCGGTGAAAACCGACGTAAACCGGTTTCGAACGTCGTTCGCGTATTCCGTCTACAACGACGCCATCATCACACGGACCGAATTCGGCGTCGGACGATACTCTCTACTGCGCGGACGATTTCACTCGATTCTACATCCATCACCGATCGATCGATCGATCGCCGTTTTCAAACAGACTTCAACGGCCGCCCGTCACGCTAACGACATTCGTATTTAATGTCTACGTTCCGTGTTTGACGTCGATAACGATCATGTCGTTTTAACAGAAACCCAGCGGTGTTATGTTACGTGCGTTTATTTATCATTTCATAATACGTTTATGAGTTCGCAGTCAAATGTTTTTCGACGTCATTTGCAACGGTTCGTTTTTTTATCTCTTTTTTTTTGTTGTTGTTAACAGTCCCGAGTTATTTTCGAACAATTTTTACGGCGTTTTCGTTGATTTGTTTCGATAATTATCAATTTGTTTTTCCCGTCAAATCGGGTCGTGCCCGACACGAGATCAGAATCGCGTTTGAATCATCTCCGGCGTTTTAGCACGCTGTTCAATATCAGCTACACCCACTGCGTTGCTGTTGCCGTATATGACAAACGCAAATGTACCACGCGGAGAATTCGACAACGTCCCATTTCAATCGGTCGGGCGACTGAATAGAATAGAAACCCAATTGAGTTGTGGTGATCGAACGGCATACGAGGTTTAGCATAAACTATAACTAAACCATCTTTTTAATTAATTAATAGTTAAATTAATAGTTTTTTTTTAGTAGTATCTAAATAATCGTTTGTAGTATTATGACCATTGGCTACTGTGGCGTACTACCTGAATTTAGGGAGGGGGGTGAATTTTAGTTTTCCGGTATTATTGACTAAAAATATACATCTCATAAGAAATTAATTCTTCTATAAAAATGTTCGGAAGGGTTTTATCATCAAACACACCCCCTGTGATTACCCCACTGATTGGCTAAGACATTGGTCTAGCACAGTAAGTTAGGAACGGCGGAACGTCAATATATTTCCGAATATTTCGCGTGCCTAGCGGAACGCGAATATGACGAACAAATAAATATCGAAAGCGTTTTATAAATATTATATAAATTAAATGTATTAAATAAAAAAGAAAAAAAACCGAAACATTTCATTTCTTTAATGGTTGTAACTGCGATCGGTACGTGTCAACGACGTGTGAACCATCAACATATTGACCGTTCGACCGTCAGTGGATCGGGCCTAAATTCAAGGGGATACCGCTGTAAAAGAAAAAAACGCGCCACGTGCAATACCTGACGCTCGTAGTCGGCACATCGTATAGGATTGTCGTTTAAACGTGCTAAGGCGGTGAGGAAATCTGCACGAATCGATCGTACGACGAATAATAATAATAATAATAAAAAAACACTACCCCGCGTCCGCCACGGGGAGCAGTGCAAATAAAACAAATAATTATCATATCCCTCGGGTCTATATTTCGGATAATGGTGATCACACGCACGGAATCGTGTGCATCACGTACCTACTACACCGTATGCGTAACAAAGAGAAACGAGACGCGTGCACGCCCGTCCATTAGTATACGATTACACAATATCGTACTCATTACTCGGCGCACACGCACACGTACAATACGTCAGTGCATTACACGTTTTGTTTGTATAATCACAACGTTATATTATAAGGTTAGGTTTGACCGAAACGGTTTCGCGTACTGTTCGTAGCCGTTCGAATGTTTTCTTCGCCGGTAAACAACATGATATTAATCGGAGACCGTACAATACACAGCTTTTTCCCGGTGCACGTGTGTGGCGTTTTGACCGATCATTCCGTTTTTTTATTTTCTACGTGGCTCAGACACGGTTGTAAACGATAACACCGGACGCCGGCGCGATTAACATAAAATACTCGATATCTACAGCAGACGCACGGGCCGTTTGCGCTATGATAATGTACACCGTTCGATTTACGGTCGTGTGTGTGTGTGTGTGTGTTTATTATTTTTCGGCGGCTGTTTTGAATCTGATCGATCTCCGTACGGGCAGTGTCCATACGGCGAATGTGCGCGCGCGACACTTTCAAGGAAGCATTACGAACGCACGTCGCGGAAATGTGTCCGCTTTGATCCATGCCGATCCATGCGACCGGAGTCGAAACTTGAATACTAAACACGCGGACCATCCGTTCGTTTTCATTGTGATTTCGCTCGTCACCGTTTCATACGACGGGATTCGCGCGTTTCAAAATATCGCGGTTGAAATCGAACCGCCCACGCGACGGATGTTAATCGAATCGGTTTAAAACGCGTGCAGAGCATACGCGATAAATGTGTTTCAAACACATTTAATACCGCTGAAATAATGGAAACGAGATTAAACTGTATATTACGATACACGCTGGCGTAGCGTCGGAACGCCGTATTAATTACAGAGCAAACACGATTTCACGGAAACCCGTCCACGTAACGAGAATTATCATTCATTATGAATGCCACTACGCCTACGGTAGATTAATTAAAGGAATAGATTGTTTTATTAAAATTAATACCGCGCCGTAACGTTTTTCGTAGAACTTCGTCGGCTCGACACTAAACATCCGGTAACCATAAACTTTCGTGACGGCTTTTGTTTGTGCACGCGCCGTATACCGTGTACACGGAACGTACCTAACGCGTACCGCCGTTTTTACGGAAACTATTTCCATAATTAATATGAAACGTGGACGCGCGTGCATGCTGTACGGTTACCGTGTACTCGTGTATGGAGCGTAATCTTCCGAACTGTTGCGACGAGAAATAATTAAAACCCACTTCTAATAGAGTTCGAACCGAAGACAAAGGACGAACGACTGGTGATTCAAAGTTTCGTGTACGCTAAAGTTATAACGCTGTTAATGACCTCGAGCGTACGGACTAAAGTAGTTAATACTGTCCAATTATTACGAGTAGTTACTACCTTTAATGTACAAATAAATAATGACGAAAGTATAAAAGATAATTTCAAATTATTAGTTTACTCGTACACCGAAACGCGTCTTTTGAAATAACAATACCAGTTTCGCATCGTTGTAAATAATATAATAATATTAATAAATTAAATACCTTGTTAAAGTTTTCGGTTTTCAATATTAAAACGTACATTTGTTAGTTTAGTCGTAAATCAACTATTCTCTAAATTATAAATTAACATGATATTTCACAATTATTTGTTCTCGTACACTAAGTTAAGGTTTTGCTTAGGTACTTTGTTATGAAATCTTAACGCATTAATATTGTAGTTTTCGGTTACGTAATTATGGGTGGGGATATAGGTGGTTTCATCACCGTGCCAGAGATTTTTTTTAAAGCTACAAATTTATAACTATGTCTATAATTTATACTTTTTACACTATTTATAAACTTACATAAAACCAAAATTATTTCTTAATGATCACATTCTCATTTTTTTTTTTATTAATACGCCACTAGTAGTTTTAATCGTAAGTGTCAATCATAATTTTTAAAATTTTTATATGCGCATAGCAATTATGCTTGTCTCTACATACGTATATTGACGTACCAGTTTTATTATGACGATGGAAATTTTAACCAGATGTGTAAAAATTAAATTTGTAGATAGAAAATAACGTGACAATAGAACGATAGTTTTAATAAAATAAAATACGGGGATTTTCAGACGATTTAAAAAAGAACATAAAATTACGATATAATCTGTGTTTGATTAATTCCATTTATACTATAACCGATATAAATATTTTTACTCTTTTATTTCAGTTCATTCGACACGTAGACGTTTCAATCGATAACAGTAGGGTCGATGTACTTTACTCTTTATACTGTATAATAATATATTAACATAACGTATTAATGCTAGTTTCAGAACAAATACGTACTTATTTATACCTATTTGTTTACACGAAACCTAAAAATAACTAATAGTGTTCAATTAATCTTGATAAATTAACACGTCATTGCGATATAACTGCAAGCAAATTAATTACTTTATTATATTATTTATTTTTTTAACCTTTAAATAAAAACAACAAACAAGCTAAAAGCATTATACTATACATATATAGTATATTTGTATATATCCATGTTACATTTAAGATAAAAGTAATACCTTCAAAAATATTATTATATCTATATTCATTTCTTTGTGTAATTCAAGCATATAACGTATTATTATTATTATTTATTATTATTACTATTTATTGTAAAAGATATGTTCAGCAATTATCTAGCCTATTGAACTTTCAGGAAGTGTTTTAGAGGTAAACAGTGAAATTACAGGATTTTTGTGTGTCTGTAGTTTAGAATGAATTTTTTTATAAGGTTTAACAGTTAGATGAATTACTGTTTCGTTTTTTAAATCACCGTGGATTGTTGAGTTAGATACATACTAAGGTGTGGAAGTGACGAGGCAGAGAGTGATGGCCTGGAGGGGTTACATGGTGTGGATTAGGGAGGGTTTGGCACAACCCCAAATTTGAATTGCAAAGGCCAAATAGGTCTTAAGGGATTTGATATATTATATTTTCAGTGTGTATCGAGAGATTTGATTATATTAATATTGGACAAAGTATATACGTAATCTGCTTTTAAGTGTATTTTTTTTTAGTTTTTGGACGGGTAGACACCAAATCAATATTATATCAAGTTTATCACCGAGATATTTAAATTTTGAGAAAACCGGGATTTATATTTCTTGGAAATGAAGATGAGAAAGTCTTAATCCCTTTTTAATGTAATCAATGTATGAAGGATACACGAATCTATTTATATTTTAATTCGACACTTAGAAGCATGAATTTTCCAATTAAACTTATGTGAGTTTGTAACTAGCCTAATGATTTTTCGGAACGTTTCCAGGGGAGAGTATTATTGCTGTATCATATGGCTTTGATGTCACTTATTGTTTTTGGTATACATGTCAGTATAAATGTTAAATAAATCAAGACAGAGGTCACTTTATATATTCTTATATAAAAAGAAACTTATATTTGAATGCGGAAATATAACGTAAAAGAATTACCATTTCGGATAATAAACTGACGATTTTTTTAGATATAATCAAATGAATTAATTATATATGGAGCATGTAGGAATATTTTGAATTTGTAGATTACGTTCTCGTGTAATACTCTGTCAAAAATTTAAATTGAACTAATTATTATGCACACTTACTTTTGATTAAATACTCATATAAAACAATTTAAAAATAATCGTAATTTTTAAATATCTGTACAATATGGTCATCTTATACTTCATCAAAATTAAGTATTATATTATACTTAAATAATAGATTTCTAAACGAGTTTGATATCTAAAGCATATAATATAAAAGCAAACATAATTACAGGGCAAAATTGTAACTAAGCAATTATTAACATTCGTAAAAACGGTTAAGTATATATATTTATTATCATAAATAATGGCTTTTCTTAAAAAATGTATACAGATACTGTTCTTGAAATTTACCAACTTTATGTAAACGAAAAAAGATAACTTCATGAACGTCTTTTTAAATCTATTTTAATATTATTAATTATTTCATATTTTATAAATTATAGTTTTCGATTTTATTTTTATTAATATTATATAAACAGTATTTAATATTTTTAACAAAATTGTTTTATATTTAAAATGAATATTTTTCTATTTTTAAGACAAACACGCATGCATACTAAAATACTTTTAAGTACAAAAATATCCTAATTCTAATTATTTATAATACAAGTGATTGTTAATATCTTATATTATTCGCAGTTCAACTACTTTATTTTATAAGAAAATATTATTGTTTGTGTTTCGTTTTGTTTTTAGTTACAATATGTAATGTTTTCGAACCGTGGGTAGTTATTAATTTTGAACGACAAATTAATTTTTTATGGTATTGTCCTTGACACAATAACTGCAACGTCTTAAACAATTTTTTTCATACACGTACGTTTTCCTAACAAACAAAATGTGTTAAATACTGTCCTTTAGATTACGATTTGTAATCTGTTTGTATTATAATGCTAGTACGATTGTAACAGCCGATGCGGTTATAAGCGGTCTTGTCAGCAAATCGCAGAAACCTCGACACGTTTAACAATCATTTATCGATATATCTACGTATCTAATATTGTTAAAACATTTTTAATGTCGTGAACGTTAGAAGCTTCAACTACATTACCACAATAGCCGCGGGGATATCTACTGATCAATGATCGCTGTTGTAATAATATAGATCGAATTTACGGCAGGCATCGGAACGTTACCAATAATAGAACGAGATGGAATGTACAATATTTCAACTTCGGCTTCATTATATAATTGAAACCGTTAAATCATTGAAAAGTTTGTCATATTGACGAGCTACTCGCATAAATGGAATTCCAACAATACCGAAAACTAGATACCCATGTCTAAACATTACCTTTGGTTTTAACTCATATTCATACTTAACAAGGGTAGCGAAATATTTTGAATGGTATACAATTATTATTATTATTATTATTATACGATTACAGTATACGAGAGAAGATATACGCAATAGTCAATAAATAGGTAAACTTTTCATTTAAGAGTTTCATATCATCATCGATCGTCTATTAAACCTTATCCGTTCCTGTTTTGCAAACATCCGATCCAATTCCTGTTTACGTGGTTTTGAAACAAAAATTTTAATAAAAAATGTTTCCTTTTATATATATTATCTACAAAATTGTTTTTACAAAATCGTGAGGTTTATTTTTTTATCATCACAATTTGTACTACCGAGTACGGTTTTCTAACATTTTTATTTTGTACTGAATAATTTTGCACTCAATTCTGTGGATAAATAATTTATCTCTGTTTCTATTAGCGTACAACAAACAAAATATATGTAAATTATATATGTTAACGCCAAATATTTAATTATAAGCTGATATTAAATTTCACTAATTTACAATCAATTTGAGTGCATTGCATATTTTTTTCAGGATTTTAGTAATAAAATATTATGTATCTCAAGATGTATATAAAGTTGTAAGATAGCAGTTATTTATACATATATATATATGTTTCGTAACATATCATTATAAAACCAACTGACGAATATATTTTTTACTGTAATTTTTAATTGTATACGAATTTTTCCTTCTGAAATCATATGATTCAATAATATGTTACTTAAATAAAAATAAAAATTATGACACTTAATTTTTGACTAATTATTTTAGTCATACAAAAGTAAATATTGAAATAATATAATTAAATATGTTTTTAAAACGATAGCAAAATTTACACGCATATAAAAATGTAAAATGTGTACAACTGTATTAAAATCACTAAAAACTTGAAAAAAAATGTAGAAGTATGTTCAGCTATTACTGTGTGCTAACTGCAAGTACTATATTTATCTGGATGTCGGGCTTTGACAGTAATGTAATAGAAAACAAAGTATATATACTTAAAAACAAACAATAAATTACTTTTTTTTATTTCAATGTACAGTCTTTTAGTGTTTGTTTAATGAATATATATTAATAAAGATATTCATTGTTCTTTTTCGGGAAGAGTTTATTATAATATATATTTTTAAACACAAGATAAGAATATTCATTTTATTCGCAACAATAAATATGAGTTGTAAATATTTTATTCTCGTACTGGTTAAACATGCAATTATATAATAGTGTTGTAAAAGTACTTATTTTTTTTTTTTTTTATAAAATTCTCTTAAAGAGTTTTTTTTAACCTGTTTATATATAATTAACTATAATTGTATTGAAAAACATGTTTTTATAAATGAAAAGTTGACCTTTACACCTATATTCCACATACGTAAATACTCGATTTTATGAGATTATATACACGTACGTTATTAATAATGATATTCTATTGAAAAAAAAAACCAAATGTAATCAATTTAAATATTTAGGTAAGAATGTGTAACGCTTATGCGTGTAAAACGTTATAAATAATGAAACAATGCGGATAAAACATGCGAATTATTATAATTAATGATGTGCAAAAATGTTTGTTGTGTGGGGTTAAAGCTCTAACGATAAGACGTTTCTGACCTAGTAAACCAGTATTCTAACATTTTATTATACACGTAAGTACACATTTCCGATAAGTATTAGGTACGTACACGACTGTCATATGTCACCATATAGCATATATATATACAATTCGGTTAGCTTGACCGTAATTAAATATTCTTATTGGATATTACCATAATTGTGAGTTTAGGCTGTAAACGTTGGCATTTGTTGTACGAGTATATTTAAATTCAAAACTCAATAAATGTCAAGTATCAAACTATTTAATTGGACACGTTTCAATATCATTGTATTATTCAACGTTATATAATATATGCTTACGTGCCATTTTAACCTGTTGTTATAGCTAATTATTTAGTGTTAATGGACCAGTGGCGGTCAAATGATTTAGTCATGGGAGGGATGAGGTTGATTTTTCAACATGAACTTTGATCATTGAAAACATAAATTATAATTTAAGGATATAAGTTTATAAAATAATATTACTATTATTAAATAATTAAATCTATTTTTTTTTTGCCAATTCATCCAATACTTTATCTGTGACGGGGATGAACGCAGAGCCCTTTTTATTATTTAATAATATAATTTTTTTATTATTATTAATAAATAAGTAATAAACAGCATATTGTTAAAACTAATACATAACAACAAAAAAGTCATGGGTGGGGATATATCCCCTCATCCTCTCCCATTTGACCGCCACTATAATGGAAAAATGTGTATGGAAAAAGTAAAAATCGTTTATTTAAACGCGGTCAGTGGAGGTCACCGGGAACTTACGAATTTCAAATTATGATTATTATATAAGAACAAGGTTTAATATAATGATCACTTAATAATAATATGCTAATATAATAATACTTAGCATAATACTTTATGAATTACATGAGACGCAAAGTGATCACGTACCCACACACACGTCCGCGAACTTAACATTCATCATGACATTTTTCAGGCACAGTAAAATAAACACATTTGTATTAACGCGGATTATTGTAAATATTTATTTAATACCTTAAGAATTCAAATATGAAAGTTACAAGCACACGTACGATGGATTAATATTCTGGTCGACCAAAAATATCAATGACAAACATTTTATTGTTTTTTAAACAATTATATTTAAAACATTTATCCTGATTACGAAATATCATCGTACTCTATGTCAAATAACTAAAATTTAAGAAATAGGTACAGTGTCCTATTAAAATATTTCTGTTTCAAAAAAGACAGATTATAAATAATAGAAATTTCGCAAAGTAATATGTATTTTAATTCTTTAAACATAAAATATCGTCATTAGTAAGTACGAAGTGAAATCAATTTTAATAGAATTATGCATTATAATGACATTGTTAATATGTGATCGGTATCGAAATTCTTAATTCATCTGATTCCAAATATAAATACGAAAACACATGTTAACGATTAAAACGAATATTGTGATCCTGCTGCTGCAGTATGTTAAAAAATCAACTTTGTATACCCTAATGCACATATTTATTACCATTTATTACGTTTTGCGGAAAATATAATGAAAACTTTTTCAAAAGGGGATGCGCGATGAAATAGAGAAGACGTCATCAAAAAACCCATTGCAAGAAACAAAAAGCTGAGACGACGAATATCTAATAAATAATATGTCTGAATGGTTCCACGGTTGACTTGCAAGCGTAAATACGAACGCATATGCATAATTTAATGGCGCGATTTGCGCACAACATTTTCAGACCATCCGTTCTGATAAACGGACGCAGCGAAACATTTTTCAGAACCGCACTCGGGTTGAGCTGCAGTCATAATTCTACACGATCGCAACATCGCATGCGCCGCGCGTTTGACGATGTAAAAACGGATTTCACCGACAACAAAACGATCGATTTCTACACATCTCGTTCGCGTCAGATACGTGCGTACGTTACGAGCACAGTTTAGGTTGCAATTTACCGACGATGATAACGGTGAATGACGAAACGATGACACAAAGTGTCGGCGTATAATTTCGCCGAGTTCGAGGTGTGTTTCTTCTTCTTCTTCTCGTTTCCCTCGCGATCGTCCTGTTTATTTCGTTTTGCATCGGTAATTGGGTCACAGGAGATAATTTATTGTAATCACCTTGCGGGTTTGTAACGCATATACGTGCACGCGTACCTGGTTTTTTTTTTTTCTTCGCTCGTCTGCACGTGAACTGCAAAGCGGTAATTTCGTAAACTACCGTCGAACACTACGCAGCGTGTGTACAGCAGAGCATTACGCGCCAATAATAACGGTGGCCGGCGTATTGTGTGAAACCGCCGTTCTGTCTGTTGTTACGTCGTTATCGCGTGGAAAACAAATTATACACGATTTTTCCGTTCGGCCGCCTCGTTCCGTACAAATAAGACAAACGCGTCGGACCGCACGTCGACGCGGTACCGGCCCCCTTTGCGCACGGCCAGGCGAACGAAAACACTAAAAGAACGGATCACCGTTCTCGCGCATTAAAGCGTGTTCGACGACTCGACGTCCGACCGCGTACCGACCGTAAGTCGTATTCGCGTCGCGACGTTTGCAAAAGATATTTCGCGACGGACGGTAATACAACACCGGCCATTACCGGCCATACAACAACGACATTTTATGAACGTTTGAAAAAAGCGTTTCGGTGTCGGACGTTTGACAATATCGCGCGATAATGATAATATACGACCCGTGTTTTTATTATACGGTCATTAATACATTCGCCACGTACGTTTGTACCGCGAGAGTAATTTATGAGTTATTTTTTTTTAAAAAACTGATTAAAATTTAAATTAAAGAATTAAATTAAAGCCTCGAATAGCAGCTGTGGATACCTAACCTACCTACCTGTGCACTATACATATTATTATTATTATTTGATGACACTGTTATTTTTTTGCCTATGTAAATTCGAAATTCGTCGCGTGATTTATTTCTGAATTTTTACATATCTACGCATCGTAACACAATACGAGAACGTATAATATATTATTAAAAACACACGGGGGAAACTAATAACGATCGGTATATAATTATCAATAAAACGTATGAATTGTTTTGTGTTTTTTTTTTTTTTTTTAGATAAAAATCGGTGCGTATATCGGAATTGTTGAAAAGACATTGACTCGCGAGCACGTGATTTTGCACAAGCAAGTATTTGCCGTGTAACATATTATATTTTGATCCTAACCTCGATTGTTTTTTTTTTTCAGGTCACAAAGGTGATATATACACTGTGTATTATGTGTATACCGGTTGCGTGCCGTGTGTGGTATGGTTATGGTTATGTGTTTGTCTATAATCATATATTGGACGGAAAGTCTGAACCGTCCTGTGAACGTGTCTGCAAAGGGACTATCGACGGTTCGGATCAGTCGAAACACAGCTTTCACCGAGCCGAGTATAGGTATCGAGAACACAATACAATATTTGAAATTAAATAAACATAACTCACAAATCCAGACCATGATACAAAACGATTGTCGAAAAACATTATGATAACATGTTACGGATGTGATGTATATACGACTGGAACACAAAATAATAGAGATTTTAGGCAGGTGTGTAACAAAAACGAAAAAATACGGTTTGTGTATTGTACTGACCAAGGTAGTATCAGAGCACCCCCCCCCCCCCCCCCCCCCCGAAACCTCCGAATGGACCCCCCCCCAATGGTCCATGAGGTCTGATCCCTCTCCGAAATTTTTCAATATTACACGAGATATTTAATCATTTTTATATAAAAATAAATCATCACTTTTGGCATAAATACTAAAATATTCTAATATAAACAAATGTTAAAATATAAATTCAGTATAATAAAGACTGTAAAGTTATAAAATGTATTATGGAGCCCCTCTCAAAAAAAAATCTAGATTCGGCTTTGGTATTGACCTTTTTTCTTTATTTTTTTCTCTTTTTTTTTTTTGTTTAACGTTAATTTTCTTTATCGATCGCGGTTTTTCGATCCACGGCGAGAAACATGATCACGCCGCGGCACTTCGATTCGAAAACCGTCGGTTCGGTTTTCTCGTAAAGGAAATGAAAAATAATACGGTATATCAGAACTCTACGGGCCGACGTAATATTTTAATAATATTACTCGCTCGGGTTATCAAACGCCACCGCCGCGTCGATTCGTTCGGTACAAGTGCACCACAGTCTTCCGCGTAATTATATTTCTGCTGTTGCAGCGTTGTTTCACTTTGTGCATCCGGTTTGACGTTATTATCGCGACCTTAGGCCACATCGGTCGTCTCAGAATTGCATACGAGTAGTACGTACGTACTGCTGCAACAATATAATAATGGCGTGTAACATAGAAAAATAATAGTGCGGTTATCGTTTCGGGTTCGGTTCAAACTTGTAATACGCCCGCAGATAAATACAAATAATAACAAACGGCGAAATTAAAAGAGTTATAATAAAATTCCGTTAGCCAGATTAAACATGACCCCGTTATCGTACTACTAATAAGAGAGTGTACACATATGTTTGTAAAGGTTTGTCGGTTTTTTTTCCAAAAATGATTGTATCATTCTTCCATATATATGTGTATACGAGTATATATACGTGTATACTCTGTTTTTCGATATCATATTGATTTCGTTGTGTCGAAAACACGTGAGCGTTTTTCAAATCATAACCAAATTCCGTTTGAAAAATAAATAATAATTTTACCGAACGATTGGGCTGTAGGGTTTTCGTAAAAGTCAGATTTATAATAATATGTCGGAGAAGTTTCAAAAAATTATTCAGTACTAATTACAATACAAATTATATGTAATCTATTCGACAGAAATACGTTCTAAACACGTGACCAAACAGTATAACAATCGAAAACCGAAACGATAGCAATCAAATAGTGTCGAACGTTGGGTGAATTCGCTATCAGCGGGGGGACTCGTGCGATTTGTGTGTCGGCACAGTTTTCCTCGGACGTTGTGCGGAACGACCTCGTGTAACAACAGTAGCCGATCGGTGTATCGATTTCGGATCAGTTGCCGAACGACAATTATCATATTCCGTTTACGGCATCATATTGTACGATTGCACGACGTTTCCTGCGTGAAATGTGAAATACGCGAAACACACGACGCGATGTTTCTGTACCGTTTGAAGTCGCGTACACTGGAAACGTACGAACGCCGTGCGAGTACAATTTACCGTCGTCGAGCGATAAGAACGAGAAATGTGAACATAGGTACGGGTTCGGATTTATATTACGGGTGGATGGGAGGGGTGAATATTGCACATTCAAAAATAAAGTGTGTGTATGTGTGCGTGTATTCAAAAATAACTTATACGAAACAGCTATGTTATTATGTCAAATACAACATTGTAATCAATTTATAAATACCGAACAGTAAACTCAAAACTAATACTGATTGCAAATATTTAAAAAATAAAAAACACACATTATCATTAAATCTTAATCACAAAATCTAGTCGTCTATTGGATTTTGCAAACACGTCAATCACATCCTCGGAGTTTATTACAATATCACGATGAGAATATAATAAAGACGGACCATTCAATCGATGTTCCGATATCTATGATCTCATCCATGTTTTTATCCACCGTGGAGATGAAAAATTGTGTTCTGTTGATGCAGTGGTCGCTGGTAATGTCACAAATGTGTTCAACATAATTTGTATTAAGAATTTTTCCTAAATTAAACACAGCCTACGAGGGAGGGCGGGGGGCAGCCGCCTCTTTTGCCCCACACTGAATCCGCGCCTGTGTGAACACCGCGTTACCACTGGCCCGCATGGAAATTGGAAAACTATTGCCTAGGGTCGAGGTACCAGCTAGTAGTCACTCGATACTTGGTATCGGGCCATGCGCGGAGCTCACGCGGCCAGATCGCATCCGTAGACGACAGATAACGAAACGTTTTTGTCGCGAAGACCGTTACGAATACTCAATGAGTAACCGTGGGCCAAGGGTCTCCCGCGGGCGATTCCGGCGTTTCCTAGCGGGGGGGGGAGGGTGATGGCCAAAGAATATAAATTCCTCCGGGGGGGCGCAGCGCTGCCGAGGGAAGCGACGGGCGGTCTGACCAACACCGCAGGCGAGTGCCTAAGCCAGGTCACCGTACTGGTCGATGCGAGTGAATAGAACTACCGGTCTGCCGCTCGGGTGGGACCTCAGCGTCTCAGACCAAGTCCCGGGCGGCCGTGTCCGTGACCATGTGCGAGCCGCGTGTTTAAGCTAATGGCTGGTGTTACGTTAAGACCCATATGACGGGAGAACGATGAAGGCGCGAGTTGTTCGATGCGTGTTGCAAGGGTGTCTACAAGGCCTCGCTGTAGGGACCACCCTCGCCACTGTAGAGATACGGATCGGGCCCGATCTGGGTATTGGGTTCGTGCGACCTGGATTTCGTTACGATGGTTATGACGTGTTAAATGCAGTAAGAGCTCTCGGAGTGCCCTGTCTTGATCGGCGCGATGTCGATTGGCGCCTCGCCCGGCGACTTGCTCTCGGCCGAGATGTCTTGTGTCGTGTCTCCTGAGTAGCGCCTCCGCGCTAATTGACGGTGCACGGTTAGTAGGCTTCGGCAATTAACCTTGTGGGTCCGTGGCCCGTCTGGAAACAACGAGTCTCCGGGTTACTGTGCGCCCTGTGCGCGCATCGAAATTCAAACGTAGCAGAAAATCCTATTTACGGACGAGATGGAGAATAATGCGATCGCGTGATGTACGCGGCGCTGTCACAACGTTGTCGCGCAAAAGCTCGTTTCGCCGAGTTCAATCAGCGTGAAAAAACGAAGCTTAACGTTTCAACCGACACGGTAAGTACACGACGCATTACATAGGCCCGTCGTCGTCGTACCGCTTTTGCCGACTTATACGACATAGCTTTACTACTACGCGCCCGTGCTAATCAATGTATATCTGCGGAATCGTCATTTCCATGTCAAAAAGCGCATTTTTCTCCCCTTTGTCACGACCGAGCACAATGGGCTCGGTTGGAATTTTCATCATTGCAGCCTCCCGGAACATTATATCTTTAATCTCGCGTATATTACAGTCGCGTGCGTATATTGCGTTTGAACGGCGTTTGAACGGCGTTCAACAAAAGTCCGACGAACACGCGAAATGCGAAAAAAAATCTCGAGAACAATAATGCGCGACACTTCCCTCCTCTCGCCTCGTCGATTATCCGTTGCCAACGTTGCAGACAATATTATGTGTCGGCGTGTGTCCGTCTTCGATCAATCTCAACGACGACGATTTCGAAACGGTGTCGAACGTGCAAATATAATAATCGTCTACGGCACTATAATTATATATACTCTTACACACACACACACACACACACACACACACAAAAACCAGTTCTGTCATCATACACACACACGTCCTAGCGGGTCACGTAAGCCATCGCGTATTATATTACGAGTATACAATGACATCGAAAACTATAGTATTCAAATAATTTCACAACTTTCCTACGTGCACGTATTATTATAATTATATACACCACGACGATTATTAGTAGTTTGATTTTTAAATTTATGTCGACGGGTACGTTGCTCGTGCAGATTATGCGTTCCGTCTTCCATATTGTAATAATTCGTGTTCGCGAACATTTAATAAAACCGATCGGATACGCGACGAAATGTTTTCACTATCGTTTCGGTTAACACCCACCTGTAAAGTTATTTTCAAAAAGATGAAATCCAACAAATATATATATATATATATGTAGCCAATATTCGCGTGTTGCACATTTGCACACTATATCTGGATGTGCGACCACGTAAACCGGGCGATCGCCGATAGATCGAACTTCGAACCCGGTAATTACCGTACGTAATAATTGCGCCCGGGACGTGTATGCGGTATGTGCACGAAAGTACTTGAATATGTGCACTTATAGTCTAGAAACTAGCAAAATACGCACGTGAAATACGGACTTGTAGAAATGTACGTTTAAAACAAAAAATCAATTTGTTATTAAAAACAAAACCACGACGAAATATCATGATAATATTACGCGTTCACTTGACTGTAAGTAGTCGTTGCCCTAAATAATACGTTTTCATCGATAGCCTCACGAATAAAATCAAACGATCCAGTACAAGGGTTATGCGTACGGTCGGTTATGGTTTTTTTTTTCTATTCTTTTCTTTTCTTTCGTTTCTACAAAATCAATACGGAATACGTGTTGTGTTCGCCGTCGTACGTTCCGGACGTGGAACGGCATTGATTGACGCGCGTTCGAATTGAATTCGTTTCGAACACGTTCGGCTGGACGGCGTCAAACGTAATACTATTCAATGGCGGTTAGGCGAGCAAGTCCCATCGATCGGACGGACCGTTTTTTTGTTTTCACGGTGGACACTCCGGTTCGCCGGGTCGACGGAAAAAGTCCGTCGACGATTATTAACGCGCCGTCGAGAATATCGAGTTACGTCGTTTTCACGGTCAGCCGCGCAGTCCGACGGGTCGTCGCCGCGCCGCGCCGCGCCGCAATTACCGTGTCGTCGTTGTTTAGAACCCGTACGGATCGGTGCGGCGCGTCCGAGGGAGGTGTTGCGCCGATACTCGACACCGCTCGTCGACCGCCACCGTGCAATCGTCGTCGATAAACGTCCAACGGTGTATCGATGAAATTTCTTTTTATCGTTCGCGCCTTGGGTCGGGCGGCGGGGGAAGAGCGCAGAGGCACCGAGTATGGTCCATGGTTTCACTTGCCTTTAAACTACCTACACTTGTATTTTGTGTTATTCATTGAACTACGACAGGCTCCACGTTCGATCTATGGGCAAACGTGACTTTTCGAGTACCCACACCGTTTGTAAGAATGACATCGCGAGGGCGCAAATATTTTTTCACCGATTTCGACCACTGCGCGTGACGACGGTAATACGTGTTACACGTGGCGAGAAACAAATATTTTGTGTTGAACGCCCGCTAAAAAAACAGTCGTCACAACGCGATGCTTATTGTGCGCGATTTAGCGCCAGTTTCAGTTTTTTTTCGTGCAATTACCGAGTTAAATGTGATCTACCGTCGATCGTCTGACGTTCTCGAGAATGTATGAACACTGTTTTCGACCACGTGGACGTCGGAATCACAACCGTTATTGTTTGATTATAGTTGAGTCGTTCAACTTGCGACGTACAATAAATTTGTTGTTTTGCAAACGTCGTACGCACGAATCAAATTCGACAATTGTTTTAATCATTGTAATCGTTTTATAATTGATCCGTTGTGACGTGCCTGTCGTGGTGTGTTTCGTCTATCAAACGATTTTTTACGATCTATTTTTTTTTTTTTTTTCGTAACGAACAGCCACTCAACATCAATTGGGATCGGCTTTATCGTGGCGGATCGTCGAGATTCGTCGGATCGTACGTAATACTCGATAACCACGCTGGCTCGAGACGTTTTTGGTCTCGACCACACATATGATATACAGTCCGGAGTGATTGAAATGTATTGAAATGCATTGCGTTTTCTACGGCGTGAGAACGTACACGTACATGGCGCAGAGAAGCGAACGAGATTCGGACGACGTGGATTCGAATATTTTGAACACCGCGTGCGACGAATTCTAAACCGGGAAACGCGGAATCTAGTGGTTCACCTGCGGATGACGACCGACATTTTTTACGTCACGTTTACGCGCGAAAATGACGTTCATCGAAACGTACGGTTTTACGGTTTACCGTGCATCGCGATATATATCGGCGGACCGTCGTCACACCGGTCGTTACACCGAAACGCGATTAAATAATGTCGGATCGATCGGGGCCGTTCAGGTGACAATCAACGGGTTCGGTCGATTACGCGTACACGAAATACATGTTGTTTGATGATTTTCGTAAAATGAAGGCTTGTAAGAATTAAATTGACAAAAAAAAAAATATATATATATATACACACACATTATATTTTACGTTTCCGACGGTAGTCTATCTATTCGTGGATCGCCTGCACTTTGCGTGTGACGTTCATAATAATTGCTCCGCTCGTAACACCAGCACGGGCGTTCGGAAAGAGAATTCTGAATAGTATCTGGGGCGATTTCGTTTCACAGAGAACAGTCGCGAAACGAAATGTCGCGCTTTAAAAACGATGCGGTCGTTTCCGGAGTCGACGAGTGGAAAATAAACAGAAATGCTTGGACGCGTTCATTTGTCGAAACCGTTGCCGGATATCATTTTTTCACTACAAATCGTTTTACCGAACGACTCTTTTCGTTTTTATTTTTTTTTTTTTATGTAATCACGAAAAAAAAAAATACAAATATGTTGCGTGTTTACAAATACTGGGTTATGTGTCTTTCAACGTCAGTGAACTGTTCGTGTGTTGGGTCAAAGCACGTTAATAGTTTGGCACAGACCCATCTATTTGATATTAATATTAGATAATACATACTGATTATTTTTTGCCCTTTAAGTGTCGTATTGTAGTTTGGTTTGTTTTTAACAATACTTCATAGCGCTCATTAATGTTTAAAGTACGTACGACCCTTAACTTTTAAGCTCAAAGTTCATCACTTATTAATTTCCAAAAAGGAATAAACCCCGACAAAAAGATGACGTGCGTTTATAAAACGTTATAAAAAAATTATTTTTTTAGTTCAGAGTTATAAATGCATAAACTATTGCGAAACACGAGTACATTGTATATATATTAAAATTGTTTTTTGAAGTTAAGGAAAATCGAATGTATTCAGAGTATTGTTTTTTTTGTACATATTTACAGATAATATTTAAACTACAGTATAGATAAGTATTTAATGGCCAGAAATCAAAAAACCATCTAAACACACAAAATCAAAGTACGGTGGTGAGTAAATATACTATTAATCAATAGTAAAAAACATTTTTTTTTTTTTAATAAAATTATTTAATTTGTTTAAATGTGACGATATTATAATCATTATTTAAAGTATCATAAGTTTTCTGCGTCAAGATTATTGTTGTATATTTTGAATCGAATTTACGAAAAAATGGACATGTTTTTACTATCGAGAGGATTTCGCAATTTTCCTCTTCGGATAAAAATATCTACTAACGAATATAAATTATTGCCTTCGTTAAGTTTCAAGGATATTGCGCTGCGCAAGTATTATTGTGTTAAGTGAACAGGCGTTTTCTAATATTTCCTCTCTACATCACGAGTTTCTGTGGTTTTCATAGTACGATGGCGTATACAAAGTACATGTAAAATGTAATATAAACTATAATATTAATATATAGTTAATATTTCAACCGCAATTCATGTTACATGTAACTTACAACTGTGGTTTTTAAAATTATTTACGTTACTACTTATTATGATAAATGTTTACTCTTAAAGCAGCTTGTTTTACAATTTGTTCTTAAAAATTTTAAAAAAAAATAACAATACGTAAACTTGCATAACAATTTCTCTGCAAATAACATTTTTCTAGAGACGTTTTGAATACTATACAATACATTATGGACAATATAATAATAAACTGGCCAAGAAAAAATAATAGTTATTAGCATTTGAATACGAATATACAGGCTATAGGCAATGCATTTCATGTTACCCAAGAGATGTCCTTTATTTCGGTATGAAGCTATCCGTTGTGCACTAACTGTCTTCCGCGAGGATATTATGGCAAATAAACAGTACTGTAATAAAAAATTCAATTAGTACGTCTGAAACAACGGACAAAACCATTTAAATTTTTAAACAGGACAAGCAGGACTTTTTTCGAAATGAAATTGGCCGGCCATTGCCTATACCTATCACGAACTCCATCGGTATATATTTTGCACGAAAATTAAAACATAAACGCCACTTTAATCAGCATTTATTTTCGTAATATATTTGATAGAAGATGTAAATCTCACGAGTTCTCTCGTATATGTTAACTGCAGATCATTCGTCAGACGCAACAATACGGTAACAAACGATAGGATTTGACAGAACCCACCACATAAAAGTAATAAAAACGTAGACACATTTTTGTGTACCGACCTGAACATTCCCGATGCGAATGTTATTTCAAATAACGGATACTTTTGAAATATTCTCGTATCCGACGTCGAAAACGATACCCTGTCAATATGTGTCGTACATAATATATGACTAATTTCCCTTTACGACGTGTACGTTCATAAATAACGAGACGTGCCCAAAAGGTAATTTTCTCTTCAACTTGGGTTGTGTTTTATTTACGCGTAAGTGGTGCACGTACGGGATTCATTTGAAACGAAACGCGTATAAATATGTATGTGTACACATTATACCACGTGATACCCGAGTCTAATATCTGCTAAATGTCGTCATATTTATCATATATGAACGTAGGTCGAGTGTGTACTATAGTAATGATAGTATAGAAAGGAACTGGTTTAGCGTTTTAACGATGGCGTTTGGCATTATAATGACAAAACAAGAAATAAAATGTGTTTGTGTGCGGATAGGATCGTCTTGTTGGAATATAATTATATATATATATATTTATGTATGTGTGTGTGTGTGTGTGTGTGTATTGTATACAAGTCTGTATTTTTTTTTCCACAAACATTTTACCATTGGTATACCAAATCGTTGACGGGTGCGTTACTGCAAACGCGTAGGTATATTGGGGAAATCGTGTCACGTCTAATCACGGAGTGCACACGCTCGGAACGGTCGTGTTTTACTGCGTGCGTATGTGTGTTAGAATCGAGTTCGAACTGACGTGTGAGTGTAGAATTTATATGGCTTGCAGCCGATCACTACACCGTATTATAGTGTTTATTATATCGATAAAGACGGGCGAATATTTGCGAACTCTAGGCGGTATACACCAAATGTACACTGAGTTTTATTTCAGTGTATTTTTCGTATTATTTCTTTTCCCCTAATCAAATATACATTAAATCGACGTCGAGGACAGTTAAATAAGAAATTGAACATGTCGGCTGTCGACTGCAGTACTGTACTCGCGGTACATAATATATTATATTATAGATAATTCGTCGGAAAGGGAAAGATGGTTAGGGAAAAACATATACTTATGTATGTTTATTTTATTTTCACCGGAAATTCGTTTCGACTAGAAGTAGTCACTGTATTCGTCCATTATTCATGATGACAAAACATTTTTTCCCCCTCGTGGTTTTTTTACACACACACACACACACACACACATATATATATATTTTGTGAAAACGTAATCGCGACAATATCGTATAGGCTGTGCACGTAATTTGGTTTGTCGAACTTATTTGTCGTACGTTAATTGTTAAACGGTAACTACTAAGTGTACTGGGTGTGGCCGAAAAAGAACATGATTAATTTTCTCCATGGCGGTTGTCTGTTGAGGGAAGAGATTTAAAAGATTTTCAACACGTCACCCTTAAGTCAATAAATTTAATCAGTAAAATATCGTCTTACCGCGAGGGTCATGTGGTAGTGCGGTGACTGTATTGGATGCGTACGCATTTCACATCAAGAATAAAATCCGATATCCTGTTTGCAGAAGACCCTCTTTACGAACAGCTGCAGAAGGTTCATACAAAAGGGGGAAATGAAATGTTTGCACACTGATGGGAGCAAAAACCATAAATTCTATAATCAAAAACAATATAATATTCCTTATCGGATTTCTTGAATTTTTTGTCTCTCGGTCGTACAAAATTACTTCAAATAGAATTTGCGGACGAAACGATTGCGATCTGTGGAAAAATAGGTCTATACATTAATTCGTTGTTTTGTTGTTCAACACGATTAATTAAGCATAACGCATATTAACAAATGTTTTGTTTTTTACTATTAATTTTCTTTCCAAAAGTATATTTGATGTAATATTACAAATAAAAAACAAAAATAGTAACGAAACATGTTATTTGTAGGTCATACGTTTGTTGGTATAAATATGTAGTTTCTAATTACCCAAAATTGAATAAAAGTATATGTAGTAAATGTAATCGTTATTTCAAAATAATCTATTGATGTCATAAAATTTGATTAAATATTAAATACAATTATTTTTCCACCAAATAATCAGTTAGTTACTTCAATGAATTAATGGTTTGAAATAATTAATCTTGAACACCATCATTAACCTACCGTTCTAACATAATCTATAAGAAGAGTTTAATTTGAACGATACACTTACACACTACAATATTATAATTTAATGATATGAACTTTAACATTTTGGATTATAGCTTTGATAAAGCCAATAAAATGTAAAATTTAAAGAGTAAAAAATGTCTGAGTGACTTGAAAAATGAATTTCGATCGAAATTAGTTTTACCTATAGTTGAAAATTCATATAAACTTTTGGTTGAATATGCTAGTATATATTAATCAATAATTTAAATAATTAAAAAAACAGTTAGTACGATACTCAATTAAGTATAAATAGTTACAGTTATATATTACGTTACAAATTACATATTATTTATACATTTTTTATTTGTTTAAGAAAATAATCGATAATGATAATACATATATTACATATAAAAAAAGAAAGGTATATTAGAATCGTGAATAATAATGTATAATTATTTAACAATTGTTAAATTTAATTTAACGATAAAAAAAATGAAAAATATCAATCATTGTTATACATTGACATACAGGTACGAGTACACCATACACGATAACAAGCAATACTTTTTTAACTTTGAAATAATTAATGTGATGATAATTGTATTAAATATTTAACAAATGGTTAGATACATAACGTAAAATATGAATGTACAAATATAACATTAAGTAGTGACTACTTTGTTAGTCTTTAAGATAAAATTGATTTTATGATATACACATACACATATATGTATATATATAAAAGTTTAAAATAATATTAAATTAGTTACATGTCAGTCTTTTAGTACAAAAATGTTATAGTTCTTCATACATAAAAAAGTTAAAAGTCATTCGGTATACCGAAATATAACACCGAGAGTGGATTAGATCTATCTTTATGGAGACACTTCTATAAAAAAAGCGCAAAAATTTACAAAATAAATAAATAATTGTTCATTTATGACAAGACATGGTTGAGATCGGTTCGTACTGTACGACACGTTTATTATTTACAGTTAATTTTTACACACACGTATGCGTATTCCCGAACTTTGTTTACTGAAATTAGATGAAATCCAATTTTTTTTTTTTGTTAAACTTAAATTAAAAAAGTGAGTATGTTTTGTAAAAAAAAAAAACAAAAATTACTTACTGTATATGGAATTTTCAATTGTTATTACCATCAAAACTTTGAGTTTACATTAAAGGTGTACGTGTGCGATTAGTCGAAAGTAGTTGCTGTTCAATCATAATCCAATTTTCGTTACTTATATATTTAAATAAATAAAAACTTTTACAATTAAACGAGTGGCAAACACACACACACACCACACCCATATATATATATACACATATATTTTGTATACGTTAACGTCGAACGGACGTGGTTTTTCGATTGAGCGCCCACGACAAGCCGCGTTTGCATGAAGTTAAATTGCTTTTAAAGAAACCTTAAAATATCCTGTGAACTTTTTTTTTTCTCTGTCTCATTTTTGATTTCATGAATAATTCACACGTGCAGCGTATACAACAGCTGGTTGCATACTATCGCAAAAAACGAAACCATTCAACTCGTCAACGGTGTCTTGATGCGTTTTCGCATCATCTACTACATTATCACTTCGTCAATGTACCGTTTTATATATTTATACATATTGACATCGTTGTTATGCAGATTCGATAAATCGTTATGGAAATTGTGTGAAATTGAAAGTAAATTGTTGGGTAAGCGGCATAAGGAATAGTGAATTGGGAGGGATAAATGACGACGAGCGAAAATATATCGAAGATAATAGGCATATTAATGTGTAAATAATCAATATAGCTTTTCTTGTCTTTCTTTTTTTGTTTTTACTAGAATTTAATCACGAGCCTTGTTAATGGAGACTCGTATTACATTTATAACGACGCGCTTAACGACTCGTGAACTCTCGCGATGGATTATTAAAATAGTTATCGTCGTGACATTTCCACACGAAACAAAACACTGTACACGAAATAGGAGCGATGTTTGATTTCGGGTTTTGAGTTGGTTTTCGCGAAAACGTGAAAGTTTTCGAATTGTGCGGTCTGTATCGAGGTCTCCGGGACGCACCCGCCAACGTTTTACACTGTTTCCGGATCGGCACACCGCGTGCGCAACGAAATTGCTGCGATCACGGAGACCCCAAAATAACGATTACGTTATACGCGTTACGTGTACGCTTGGGGGTGTAGGTATGGGACGCTTGAAAGGAGTTTCGAAATCACAAATGGGGTCAGAGAGTTGTTGAAATAACCCCGACAATAGGATATAAGGGATACGACCCCCGTATACATTATTACGATGATATTGAGATTGATATACGGATAATGATCTGTCCGTTGCATGCCGCACACCAGTTACACTAGTTCAAATAAAACCAACCAAGTACCTGCACCACAACTTTAAGTATCGTGGCCGAGCGCCTCGTCCAATCATTTCAGTATAGAAATAATAATATAAAATAATTATGTATTCGTCAATGAGTAATAATTTCAAAAACAAACGACCACGGTTTTACTCATAATATAATTATTTAATATTTCATTATATTTTATGTTAGTTGATACTAATAGTGTTATTGACAGAAACTCTGCTGGTCTTACTACCATCGCGTATTTGCGTAGAATTCAACATTTTATAATATTATTCCAAAATTTTATTCACAACATTTAGATTAGGCCTAAATTCATAAGGATACCATTATAAAAAAGCGCTGCACGTGTAATACCTCAAGCTCATACGTGGCATATCGTATAAAATTGTCATTTTACAAGCTAAGGTGGTGAGAAAATGTACACATATTAATTGTACGAATAATAAAAAACGATTCGTCACAGAGAATAATAACAATAACAATAATAATAATTAAATGAACATTGTATTCTGCATGTGTATTTGTGAAATTTCTTAATAAATTTCAATTTATTTGATACGTTTTCTCCATTTCATTCAATTGTTCTCAAGTATTAACATATCACTTTAGATATTAAATATGAGTATACGAGTATACCACTGAAAATAACTGATGACGTTGAAATGAACTTTGTAAATATAATTAATTAAATTATTTAAATAGTACATTTTCGTTAAATATTGTGTACGGATAAAGCAGGATAATTTAGCCAATAAATATATTGGTTTTAAATCGATTATAGATTCATTATTTCTTTACCAAAATTACGAACAAACAATTATCAAGAAATTATTTTACAAACAATAATTTTCATGTTATTCGATTATAAAAATAAAAATTTTAAAATTACATTTTATCGTGCTTAAATCCAAAATCTTTTACACGCGGTTGAATGAAGCGGTTTATTCTGAGTATAATATTTTAATATACCTATCGATATCCTAAGAAAATCTATAATAACACGTCACAGCTACTATTTGGTTTAAATATAGGTGCACTCTCACATTTCGTCCAACAAATTATAGACTTCTTGTTTCAAAAGTTTGTTTATTTAAGTTTCATTTTTTATGTTGGCTCACGAAAACAACACATATTTCAGTAGACGTAACTCGTGTGAAGTTATTATTAGTATTGTACTACATAATATGATTTTTGTACTATTTTTTTTCTTATCAAATTGCAATACAATTGTAGTTCGCTGTTATTTTATCAACCAAAATTTGTATGTGTAAATTGATCTGATACGAAAAAAATTATATAAAAACCGTTTCGTGGGATTTCGTTTTGTAGATAACGCATAGATTTTAATTTTTACTCACTAACACTTTACGTAATATAATTAAATATTTGGTTTTCGTTTTTTCAAATCAACACAAATAATTATGTTAAAAATACAATAAACGTAATATGTAATAATAATAAAACAGTAAACTAAGCGGATATTTATTAATAATAAACATGACTTATTAGATAAACAAGTATGTCTATATTTATTATGTGAATTGCTTTTTAACACATTATTTACAGTCATGTGTAAATAATCATCTCACAAATAGCAAACATTTTAAATAAATTTAATAATGTTCTGCGTGAAAACGTTTCATTTTCAAATGTACATAATGTGATTTGAAAACATGTAAAACCTATTATATATTATATGGGTTCAGTTACGTTATTTCCATTAAAATCACTACATTAGTTTATGAAACGAACCACCGCGACTATGTCTGTACATAATATCCTGTTTTTCTTTTTTTTTATGCGTCCAATGGACAACTGAGTCAATCTATGTAATCAAACACGTCCGTTTACAACACAAACACTGAATGGATAACTGAAAAAAATAATCTAATGAAAAATCCTTTGTTTTCCTTGACTACCATTTAATACGTTTTTGTATCCATTATTACCCACTCTCTCTCTCTCTCACTCTCTCTCTCTCTCTCTCTCTCTCCCTCTCTCTCTCTCACACACACACTCTCTTTCTCTTTCTATATATATATATATAATACTGTTGTGTAGAACGAATAACATTTTACTATGGTCTGCCTATTGCTTGGATTTCGTTTAACAGTCACGTTTAGCCACAAACTTTCTTGCCGACTACAAAATATAATAAAAAATGATAGCCTCGGTTACAAAATTTAGTTTTCTTCGCATTTCCTTATGTAAATTACACTTGGCCGATGACCCGTAAAATAGGGTATTTTTATTTTATTATCATTATTATTATTAGTGTTATATTTTTTTTTTTTTTTTTTTTTTTTTTTTGTCAAATCATCAAAAGAATCATTTAAGTCGGTTTGATGAATAAATCACATTCAATTAAATGTTTTATTCAAATAAAAATATGCAATTGTTGTTTTATATAAATATAGATGAAATAATTAAGAAAATTGGTTTCAATTTTGTTTTTTAATTATAATTTCTATTACTTCTCGCACAAAATGATTTTAATCTTGTTTACTCTTATTTAAAATGATAACATGTTTTTTTCTGACTCACCATGTATAATTATAAAAAAGAAATCTATTTAAATTAAATAACTTAAATTGATTATAATAATAACTTTTATGACTAAGCTTTACAGATATAATATTGTATAAACAAAATGTATTGAAAATATATTTTTAAATCATTTTTTTGGAGATTTTGATCAATCAATTGGAAATATTTTTTTAGAAGAATTTCAAGAAATCTGATTATTACTTTTATGTGTAGTTGAAAAATACTTTTATAAAAATTTCACATTTTAAATTTATTATTGTTTTTATTTAATTGTTTATTTAATGTGTGTGTGTGTGTTTGTTTGTGTGTGTGTGTGTGTGTGTGTGTGTGTGTGTGTGTGTGTGTGTGGTGTGTGTGTGTGTGTGTGTGTGTGTGTGTGTGTGTGTGTGTGTGATTTACATTTTATATTTTATAAAGAAACTTAAATTTTATATTTCAATATTATAATGAATTTCAGGTATTAACATATAATAAACAAATACATTTTTTAAAATAAGTATATAAATAAGTTGTTACTTCTATACTTGGTATTTTTGTTTTTTATAATCTATAACTATTCTAATTAACAGAGTACAAAATATTTTAATAATAAATTATTGAAAAACATTTTGTATACCAAATTAATTTTACGTGTAATAATTAAAAATCATATTGCACTTATAATCATAAGTGTATAATATTAGATAAGTTTATAATATTATATAAACTCATATTTATTCATTTATGAAATAAAGCGTTCAAATATAAAATATGTTTTTATTTGTACAATAATTATGATGATAATTCATCAATATCATTAATTAAGTTTCATATAATTTTAAGAATTTGAAAACTGTTATTATAAATGCATTTTTAAAATACGTTTATTCGCTACGTTAAACATTTGAAAATTTATTACATTGAAAAGTCTACGAAGTCTACGAAATTTTTAATTTTTCGTCAAATTAACAAGTATTTTGAAGAGTTTACTATGTATTTTTTGATTTTAAAGTGCATGGAATTATTAAAATAATTTCACCATTATTTCATATCGTGCTTCCTACACATATTTTAACTAAACTAGTTATTGTATTAAATAATGTTATGAATTATTATTAGGTACCCAATTAAATATGTACTCAATTTTATAATCTTAAATGGATTCACATGCTACGTTCGTGATGACGCATAAAAAAAATTTCCACATTTTTTGGTCATATGATTTACACACGATCTTAAATATATTATTTTTTTATCAAGATTTACAATTCTCAAGGTTAAATTAATTCAAAAAATATGAAAATGATTTAAATCTGAAAATTATGATTTTAGTTTTTTACCAAACCATTGGTGACTAATAATAGGGTTATAAATAAAATTAAAAAAATAATAAAATAATAAGGTGGTAATTTATAAAACAATTCAAAGTTGTCTAATACAATTGAAGTTACGATATTGGTAAAGAAAATACTTACAATAATAATATATATTATTTTCTTATGTTATTTTATACTCTTTATTATTATTTTATAATTGCTAAACAATCGATTAACATGTATCCAAATAGTAGTAAGAATTCTTAATTATTATGTACATTGAACAAACAAATGTTACACGTCCAAATATAGTACGATATTAGCTTATTTTTTTTTTTTGTACTTCGTTTATTATTTTTAAATTATCTTTGTACGGTTAAAATAATAACATTTCAGAAAACCTGTTCGTTAAAATGTTTGAAGACTGTAGTACTAACAATGAAAAAAATAAAAAAATAAATACTAATCAAATATTTCAACAGTCATGAATATAAATTAATTTACTCTGTAAAATAACGAAGTTTAATTAAAAAAAATGTTTATGTAAATTAATAAAAAGGCTTTCACTGTAAAAAGTAAAACTTTTTAAATGTAATTGAAGAATAAAATATGACTGTTAACTGAACATTTATAAATTGTTTAAGACGTTACATAACATATTATTATTACATTTTTTTTTGCAATTTTATAAACAATCGTAAGAATTTCGGAAAACAAAAAATAAATTGTTAGATAAAATCAATTATTTGGGCAATATTTAGGCACTTATGACAGGAATCAATTTTTCGTATTATATGTTGAAAATGGTCTTAAAATAAAATTAAAAAACCGAATCTATAGACAATATTTAGAGATGTTTAAATTAAAATTAATATTGTACTATCGTTTTACTGTTTTGAATGTGAAAGGCTTGTGATTTAAGGCGTAATGATCAATATAAAATTAGCAATTCTGTCTGTTAAAACGAAATACATACTACGTACAAGTAATCGAATTTTAATAGATTTTCAAAAATATAATATGTTTTTAATTTGCGCCACAAACGATTATAAATATGTACTAAAAACAGACAACAAATTCGTGTAACGCAAGAAAAAAATTTCCCTTCTTTTCTTTACTCGAAATAATTGTAAAGTTGCCATTTTTGTAATTTGCAGAACAAAAATATTTAATCAAATAATACATTCAGACGATGAATTCATTAATTCATTAATTTCGGTATAATTGAGTCCATATTACGAGTATATACGGAAATTTGTTGTTCGATTTTTCTCAAATGTAAAAAAAAATATTAGTTTTTTTTTTGTTTTTAAGGACAAAAAGTAAACGCAATTTTCGACTTCGAATCAACTGCGCATTTAAAAATCAATATACACTAGTATATCGGTTTTCCATACCGTTTCTTTGTTAGCATTTATTTTATAGTTATAAAAAGAAAAACAAGTTTGGTTTTCTCTAATGTGCTAGTATAAATGTCTACCCGCACTCAAACGAATAATACATACATCAAAAAACTAATAAAAAGGCTAACATTATTGGGTTCGATGTTGATGAAACGGCTTTATTGATAATAAGTCGAGAACGCGACAAGTATTATACATAATCGTAAATGTCGTTAAATGACTAGACAAAATATTGTTTTAAAAATATTCATTTGATAATTCGACGATCGCTTTTTGTTTTTGTTTAATATTCTTCTTAATTCCTACAAATAATCTAAAAGATCTGAACTGTGAATAATACGTCTATTCTAACCAACAAATCTACTCAAGTTACTACAACTATATACATCGGTATATTTAATGTGACGATCGCTTGATTTTATATGTATACATAAAACTAAAACATATTAGATTTGGTCGTTAAAAAATACAATAATAGTTTATTTTCCGAGTGATTTAAGTTGCAATAATACCTGCTGTCGCGCATCGTCAAACGTATATTATATCGTTTATTTTACTACTTATACAGTGGTAAGAAAACTTTTTAAACTTGTATAAAGTAGATAATATTACTCGCGTTTGTATTTTAGTAAAATATATTATTTTAACCTATTCGAACATCGTTATAGAAACAAATAACAATATAATACACACATATATATATATATAGTTTAAACGTAAACTTTAATTCTGATAACGATTAATTGCTGATTTGCGGCGATTTGAAATATAATATAATATTTGTTTTTTGTAACATTCGGTTTTCAAAAATATCCGTTTCAAAAATACACACTGACGACTACCAGTGAAAACGGACGTCACTAAAAACGTTCACCGACGATAACGGTAAGATTCAACGCTCCGTTCTGATGCGGACACCGTTGAAAACAAAATACGAAATCGGGCGTGCCGTTCGTCGTTTAGTTCGGGTCGAATTTCGCTCGTTGTACAGTCGCGTTATCGTCTCGGAACCGTTACAGTTGGTCGACGAGACGCGACCGCCGCGCGCATTCGTATTGTGTCTGGCTGTAGCGGTCAAACGATTTAGTCGTGGGTGAGGGGGGGGGGCGGGAGAGAGACGAGACTGATTTTTCAACGTGAAGTTCGATTACTAAAAACATAAGTCACAGTTTAAGGATATAAGTTCACTTTATTAAATTATTAAATTCGTACATGTGGCAGAGGACACACCTAACCTAACGCAAGGCCCCATTTTATTGTTTGATTTTATTATTAATGAAAACAGACAATAAACGGCGGCAAACTGTTGAAACGAACACATAACAATAAAAAATGATATATCCACGTTTGGCCGGCCACTGGTGTCCGCCCACGCGATACAACGCGACACAAGCGTAGTGACCGATCGGCCGGACAAACAGGCCGTCGGACCGCTTTTCGCTTAGCCGCCTTGAGAGCGACGCGAGACGGGCACGGGCACGAGGGAACGAAATCGGTGCGGCGTGCAAACCACGCGCACGTCGCCGCACCGGACGCTAGACCCGGTTCAGTCGGTACCCGTGAGCGTCGGTCGAAGTGACGTCGTCGTAACGGCGTATTTAATCAAACGTTTCTGGCGGAACTCGGCGGACTTCGTGCGACCGAAAGTCTCTACGGACGTGCACGGACTTTTCAGCGGCACAAACCCAAGGCCGCGGACGTTTTGCCCGCAAAACGGGTGCGTTGGCGAGGTCATCCGGACTGTCGGACGGACGGGGGGGGGGGGGACTTAACGCGCTTTCTGTCTGTCACGCGGTCTCCGCGCGACGTTCAAAGGTTGCCGCGTCCGAAACGTCGTGACGATTGAGACGCGTCGACGGAAACGTGGTCTCGTCGGTATCGTTGTTTTTCGGGCGGCCGGTGCACTGCGCGACGCGATACGTGACGCGCGGAACGACCCGGTGCCAGCGACACCGTACGCGTGCGTAACTCGGCCGGTCGCGCTCTCGCGGGTTCAACGCACCGCGAACACTGCCGGCCAACACACTTTCTCTCTCGTCGCCGGCCGGCCTAACCTAAATCGCGCGCGACCGGCCGGCGTGCAACCGTGATGATAACAATCGTCCGAAGGTCCCTGTCGGCGGCGCGGAACCGGAACTTATTTACGGGTCGAGGGGCCATCTTAATCGAAACGACTTTAATCCGCATTTGGTCGCATCGAGCGACGAAATATTTTCCGAAACGTTTTCGTGGATTAAATCGCTTGCGTTACGCCGAAACAAAACTAAAAAGTCTGTGTTTATATCTTTATCGAACGTTGCGCGGCCGCTATCGGAACAATTTATTGTCCTCTACGGAGATGTCCGAGATGTTACTGAGAGCCATACTGTAGGTACATTGTAACCCATCGGTTTTTATGGTTCACGTATCGTTCAATAATCAGACTGCAACACGTACATGAAAACAATTACATGTACTTTGACAAAAAGAGGTATTTATCTTTATATGGTTATCGAAAACCGTTAAAACCCGAAAAATCCCATAGCTACAACTTCATTTTAAATTGTCTTTCTATGGTATCATAGAGTAACAGTTAGAATTATAAAACGATAGTAATAAAAAAATTTAACAAGAGTCTTCTGCGGGAGGGGGAGGCGATCGAGTTCTTGTGTTATACCGCCGTCCGTAAACGCACCGGGTGAAAAAACACACCCGCCGATTCGTTCCTTCAGTCCGGGTAATGTACGACTTGTATGTTCCGGATTATCGAATTCAATTCATACCAGGCGGTTTTATTTTTCTCGGAAACGCGTTTTTAGAAAATCATCTCTGAGTTTTTATTTCCCCGGATAAAAAAAGACCGTGGAAAACGGACACTGGAAATCTCGTATTCGCCCACACAACAACTAACGTTTTCCACGGATTTCGCGATAACGTTACGCGACGCGAACAGGTAATAGCACGCTACAGAACGACATCGTCGAGTGCTACAGAACGTGTGAAATCGCTCGGGCGAAAGTCTCGACACCGTTCGGTACTCGATAGAGTGAAAACGAAATGTTCGCACGTAATTCGGCAAAAATTGATACGAAAATAAACAGCTGTTTATTCGTTAATTTGCAGCTGCAGCTTATTGCCGGGTCGACTTATCGGACGCACGGCCGCTCGCGTGCCCGAAAAATACGTTGCCGACAACCGATTTCTAACACGCGCTCGGCCGGTCTCGCGTTGCACACACAACCACGGTCGTTGTGTGGATCCGTACGGAACCGTACCGCGTGTACGCGTAAAAAGGGCATTAAATACTCGTTACTCGCGCGCTGTCCTTTATGATAGATTCGCAACGGAAGACAAATGAAGTAAACCGTGAAGAGTAATAAACGTATTATTTTTTTTTTTTTTGTTCGACGCATTTTCGCGGCTCAACGGTTACAGAATTAAATTTACGGTACGACGCGCGTGGCAACTCACACCACACGAAGGCGGAAGAAAATTAAGGAGAAACGAGCAACACACGCATATCCAGCGCGAAAACGCGCACGGAATGAAATGGTGAATAATCGTGGAGCCTAAGAGAACGGAAACGAAGCAGGACAGGATTGTTTCGATCGTAATTATTATGTGACTGCCGGCGTACAATTTACTGTGCGCGCTTGTGCCGCGTCTTAACCACGTCGGTTCGCTCGCGGCTCGTCGTAAACGAAAACGTACACTTTTTCCGACCCCATCGTATTGCTTTAATGCGGAATCCCGTTAGATCTGATCGGATTCGGATTATCTGACCGCATGTTCGGCTCCAGAAAAAAAAAACCCACTCCTTTAATACCGAATGCGTATACCGTTCGCGTCAGTGTGGTCGGTCGTAAAACGGCACACGACGCAACGAAACGAATTCAAGTGCCGCGTAACAGTTGTCGGGTGATTTGGACGAACGGCGGCAAAGCTCGTTCTGACGTGTATTTCATTTCATTTCATTTCATTTTACACATCGTTTTCGTCGAACGTGCATCTCGTCGTGTGCGCCGGACGACGGCGCGGTCGCGTGGAGTTTCGATCGAACGCAAATGACGTTAAACGTTTGTCGCGAAACCGCGAAACCGATGCGCATACGTGTACGCGATAACGCCAACTGTACGTCCGACGTCGGAATAAATAGTGTGACGCGTGTATCGGAATCGGTCAATATTGACGAAAATTGCTTTTTCGCGCCACGTATCGTCACGTAATAACGTCGCGTTTTCATCACGTGCCAAGATATGGCGATATAACGAAATATGTCAGTGTACCTATATATATATACATAACATATCAATACGAAATCGGCGAAAATCCGTTCCAACGACAATGTCCGTAGTCGTTTCGCCACTACTGTTGATACTGCTGTACGATACGCCGATTAATCCCGATTTGTGGGTTAGATACTGTATTATAAGTGTAACGTGTCATAACTCAATTGTTACATCGAACAATAACGAGCTGTTTTGCTGTTGTCAACGCCTGTTTTAACGTATGAGATAGTGCGTACGTCTCTCACATGTCGTTTGATTATATTTCATACGTCCGTTCGTCCGTTTGTATTTGTAATATATAAACAGTTTGAAACGAAAAATCATATCCTATAATATGGGCACTAGATACGCCGAGACCGGAAACACGACGATTGTAAGATGTATATTTTGAAGAATCAAACGCGTTTGAAACGAAGACGTTTATAAACACAACGCAACACAAACAAACGATCGTTTCCGAAATAGGCTTAAAACCTAACAAAACAATATATTAAATACATACATCAATTACAAATTCATTCCTAATACTACATCCATCAAAATACATATATGACATACATTTGCTACCGGTATCATTATCAATATTTTTATTTCATTTTAGACAATAAATAAGACGTATTTTACCTAAACTAACCACCTGGTACTTTTTACCAGTAAAACATTTCAAACTTTTAACCATACTATTTGAAAATATTTTTCCAACTATTTTAATATCGATATTTTCAATAACTAACGGTATAAATGTCAACATTTAAAGTAACCATTTTATCGGTTTATCCTTAGGAGACTAAATATCTGACTAATTTCATGAAAAATTGAATTTTTCTTCATAAAATTTTAACTATTTTATTTTATTGATTTACACAGATATGATTTCCAATAATTACAGTAAAATCATCGAGTATTTAATACTACCTCTTCATAAAAACCAATTTGAGATTTTGATGTTATAAATTTACAAAATAACCTGCCTTAAGAAAGTGATTAATTAACATTCGAACAACGTTAGTCTTTCTAGAAATACCTCCGACCTCTACGAATTATAAACAAACGTGTATTGTTCTCGCTTAAAGGCCATAATATATAAGATCAAGTCAGGCTATTGTTAAACTTGACCTCTGTGTTTATGTAAATCACATATCTTCCATTTTGATTTCTAAAATTTAATAGATTAATAGAAGATACAAATTAAAAATCCTCGAAATATTTAAAAATCTTTACAATATAATTTTATAATATTGTTATTGCTGACATTATACCATAAAAGATATAATTTAATTAAAAAATAATAATAATAGATTTAATAATAGAGTTAATAAAAGATTATATTATTATTATTAGGAAAATATTCATCCTCAAAAAATCCATGAATAATTCTATTTATCAAGTCTTGTAATTTTAAACAAATTATATTTATTTTATTTAAATTCAGAATTTACTAAAAATAAAATTAATTATTTATCGTCTGAATACTATGAATAGGAAATCATCCCTAGAAGGTCAAAAAATAAATTATAACTAAAATAATATAAAACTATGATTTGTACTTTTAATTTTCATCAAAATAATACTTGTATATTTGGATCTATTTATACTTGAAATTTCAAACATAAAACAAATATAGTTTCAATTATAATGTAGACAAAACTTTAAATTATATTTGTAAATATAATAGAAAATGTATACAAATACAAATTATTATGCGAATCAGTTAAACCTTGACAAAGTCGTACAATATTTTATTAAAGACAATGTATACTAATTACGTAAAATTAGGTTACCCAAGGTTATTTTTTAATTTTAATACATTTTTTACTGTTTTAAATTCGCATGTAACTCATTCAATACAACCTTACAGTGGTAAAACAATTGTTTTTATATATATATATATATGAATTATGTGAGTAATATGGCTTGTTTTGTTCTTATATTGTATTAATTTTTAAAATATTATACTAATACCGGAAAAAATAAAAATTCACTAAAGCGTTTGTGTATAACACACACTCGTATTTATTAATATATGCAATAAAATAATTAATTAATTAAGTTATTATTAGATTAAATGAATTAATTAATATAAAAATGATTTTCTTGTTTGTTTTTAAGTTTAAGATTAGATTAAAATAAAAAATTTTAACAGAAAAATAAATTCGGCGTTTTTAAGTATAAAACTGTAAAAGCAATAGACGTAACGCGATTAATGATTATTATTATATTATTATTATTATATTATATTATTATTATTATTATTATTATTATTATTATTATTATTATTATTATTATTATATTATATTATTATTATTATTATTATACCTACGAATTTCACTTTGCTTTTCCTGTCATGTTTTATAGCACACTCATTTAATAAATAAGCTATAACTGTACAATAATTGATTAGTAAATAAAATAAAATAGATAAATTGTGGTTCCAAATAGTATAATAATTGCCGGAATCGTTTTATTAGTTTCACTAAAAATAATGGTTAAAAGACTAGTGTCCTTGGTTTAACTGCCATTTGTTGCGTCAAGGATCGTTTAACAAATTGTTTTTTTTTTTCATATAGTTGGTTTATTTGAGCTAGTTGACTAGAAAATTAAAAACAGATAAATTATAAAAATTATACTCGTTGTAACGCAACGTGTTCAATTTAAGAGAGAGTAAAGTGTAGCGTAGGTTGAAATCGTTACGATCATAAAATATCAATTGATTTAAATAGTTTACGTATGCAAAACGCTTATGTCAAACTGAAATTGTATCGATGATCATTTGCTTTACAAAAAACTAAATTCAACGCGATTACACAATTTCTGCAGATTTTTGGACGCGGTTTAACGAGGAACTAAATCGGAAACACTCAAGTGATAAACAAACGGATATAATTTTTCTGGAAAGCCAACCAAAAGCAAATACGATATAACAATTTACATATAATTTTGTACAATTAATAAACAAAAAAAAACATGGGAAAAATTGTGTGAGACAAAGCGAATGAGCACGTTCACTATCCATTGAAACGTGAAACGAATTGTTAAAACAAATTACAATGTGAAACTTCTGGCAACGATCTCTACACGTGCACGTTAAGCGAACCTTTGACGACCTCGTCGATTTTTCAATCGCTATCTACGCTGATCTATCTGTTATCTTTATCTTTATCTAAGTACATAGGTATACTGTGAAAAACTACAAAGACCGTGTATAATGACTACCAGTCGACGTATGTATACTCTCATATTACACTATTTGCAATTTGTCGCGTGTACTAAATATTATATTTATAAATATTTACAGTACTGTTATTCATTATTAGGTATCGAATCATTATCGTATTTAATAAGCTCCTAAGATTTATACTCAGTCCGAGTATGTCCTATATATTTAAATATGTACGCAGCCTGCTGACATTTTAAATACTTCCTTCATTAAATGGAAACTGTATTTGAGGACAAACAAAGTTAACGTAAAAAAAATTAATGAGATAAATTTTAGTTGATGAGAACAGTTTTTTGAAATGATTAAGAGTTTTTAACTTGTGGCATAATTAAATTAAATTAATATTAACTTAACTCTAAGTTATAAACTAGTTGATGTCCAACCTATTGACAACATTCATATCAATATTATACTTCTGTTAATTGACGTTAATTATATAATATTGCAATTATATATAATAACAGATGTACAAAATATAGTGTTGTATTTTATTTTATTAATTTTCTCAATCATACCAAATAAGTAACAATCGAACGTGAACGACTGCTGAATTAGAATTGTATTGTATTAACTGTGTTCATGATATTAGTAATCAGCTTAAGTCGTACACATTCCGCCATACGTAAAATAGAAATAGAAACGAAATTTTTAGAAATTATATGACATAAAACATAAGGCGAGAAAAAAAAACATTTATATTATCAATATTTATATCAGTGAACCACTAACCACGACTACGAATTTTAAGGAAAAATGAATCAAACATCAAGCAAACAAAACTTATTCGAAGTGCAAATAATAGGAAACTAAAACCTGTTATTCATAAAAAATGTTTATTAAATTAATATCTATTTATTCGCAGTTACTCTATATACAAAGTTGAACGTTTAAATACGTAAATGAAACATCTAAAAATGGAATTTCGCTGTAAGAACACATAAAGTTTATGATGATTATTATAACTTCATAACCACGAAACAAAATAAGTTTGTTAGTACGTTATATTATAATAGGATGTTAATGAAAAGACGAAATGTTTCTTCATTAAATATATAAAGTATGGAAATTACGAAAGCACTTACGAATAACAAAATGCAGTGAATGGTTTTTGTATTCAAAAAACGAAATGGACAAAAGACAAGGAGATAAAGGTACTAAAGTAATGTTTTACAATTATGCATATTAAGAATAACGATTACGAAAAATAGGGTGAACATTATTATAAACACGTATAAGAATAGAACGAGAAAGAGAACGTGGTTAAAATAAAACATATCAGAAGAGTACAAAATAAAAGCATTTGGTACTTGTGTAACCTTTGTAATCACGAATACGGAAACATTCAATATAAAAATAATATTTAAAAAAATATTTACGTTTATTATTATTTTATAAACATTACGAGGAAAAGAAACCGATATTATTAGATACTATATATAGTATAATTCAATCAAACGTAAAAAAAATCTTTAGATATTGGTTTAAAATATTCAAAGTGATTAAATTATAATAATATCTATATAAAGAATTGATGAAATGGAAATGACAAACAAATTGAATTGTGTCACACCGACATTGGCTTGAGTAATGAAATAAAATAGTTGTGTACAAAACTAAAAGTAAAATAAAACACTGACTTCAGAAGAATTATTTATTATATAAATTAATATTTTATTAAACGAAACTTATTTTTATTGTGTAAATTTATGATTGTACTTCATCTGCTTAAAAATAATTCATTTTTATTAAAATCTAATTGATTATTGGAATTCGTGAGAAATACATATTTATTAAAATACGTATTATTCAAAAAACATTTTTATCTTTTGTGTAATAATTCATTATGAAATTTATGTTTTTGCAATTCATTAGCTTATATAATATATGAACAGTAGAACACAAAGAAACTGCAGAGCTTATATGTTGTCCTGTTTAAGTAACTCAAAAAGTTTAATATTTAATGTATGAAACAATTAACATTTTACTTCTAGAATTAAGATCGTATCACAACAGCTGTACTAAATAAGTGAAGTAAGCAAGTGATTTAATAATTATAATGATAATAGTAATTAAAATCAAATTACAACACGCACGTGCTACGAAATACATTATTATTACTGCAAAATTCGCTAATCAATCGCCTACGCCTGTTAGTTTCGATGGAAGAAATTAAAAGACTATTAAAAACAGTCATTGTTATAATGATAAATAATGAAATTTAAAATTCTTCTAAAAAAAATATTAAATGAAAAAACAATTTTTTCGTCATAATGACGTTTTGACGACTGTATTGTTGAAAATGATGTCATATTTGATAATATTAATGATATTCCATTAAAAACATTTGAAGTAGTGGCAGTTTTTTTCATACGTATATTAAATTATGTTTGAATTATTTCTGAAATTCGTGTGGCTTGTGAACTATCCATTGATCGCAAAATGTATTTTTAGAGTGTATACTCGAGTTCAGAATCATAAAAAATAATTACGTTAGTTTATATGCGATCCTCGAATACGCAATTTCAGAAAGACGGTATAAATTATTCAAATAATGTTTTTGTTGATATTGGACACTATATTTGTAGAGGGATTATTATGTGTACAAACGATATGACCAAACTTGCCAATTTTTAACCATATACAGAGTAGTAATTGTATGATTATTTCATACATCATGAATATTTGCCGAATACAAAATCGAAAAATTACGTATGAATTATTTATAGTTAAAATGACTATATAAAATTAAAAATATGGTTGATTTGTAGAACATTTTTTTAAACTGTTTAAAATTCTCATTATCATAGCATTTTGTTTAAATTTATTATATTATTTTGTAATAAACGAAAATTACAAAATTGTAAAACCCATTTTCTAAAACATCTCGATATTCTAGTAATTAAATATCTGTAGGTAAAATATTATAAATAAATAAATATATTACCACTTTTGAATCATTTAAAACTTTTTAAAAAAGCGATTATATAAACAATAATAAATTTTCCGGGACATGATTAACTATCAACATAACAAAAAATATATATATATATGACATAAAAATTGCCAAGGTCGTGGTATATACAAAAAAGTTACATTAAATAAGTAATATTTAATATATTTAATGTATAATTGGATTTATACATCAAATCTCATCCGGCTAAAATTTCATATATTAAATATTACAAATGTTAAGGCATAAAACCTACGGGAAGTTTCAATATTATTTTGTTTTCTATATTTATACTATCGTATAATATTTTTACAATTCTATAAAAAAAAAATGTTTTTTCGCTTGTTTTATTTTATAATTTAACAAACATAGATTTCTATACAAATGTGTTTATAATATACATACATAATTACAATATAATTGTAAAATGAAATTATACATACTGTCCATGCATTATATATTAAAATTGCTAAAATTCAAAAAGTGGTAGTTGTAGAAATATAATAGTAACTTGTGAATTGTGGTAGTAAAATATAAGGCAATAATTAAATGGAATTTTTATTGTTTTATTATAAATGTATACAATCGGCTAAAATGCTAATGAACGTATTTTGAGGTTTCGTACCAGTTGTAGATATTTGGTTTTTACTGCCTGTTAAAATTAAAAAGACGACCCATGAAAGTGGTTTTGTTTTGCATTTGTTTTCTGTGAACAATATTTGACAAATAAATTTCTTTTATGGTAAAAAAACTCATATCAACTCACAGTTGCTCAATAAAAAAATATTTTAAAAATTAATTTAACATAATATTATTGTTTCTTGTCGATTCAATAACTAAATTATTACGAGCATCCCATTACTGCAATACTTTTCGCAGATTTTATCACCTGACCCAAAATTATATCATGCCAGAATTAAAATTAAATATACAATTTTAAAAGCTTTAAACTATTTTATATAATACTCAAAATTTAATATAATATTATAGCAATATAATTGTTAACCCGCAGCTATTGAAAAACTGAGGCGTATTTGAGTTTCTCGACAACTTTTCTCCTTAGAGAAATAGAGAAAAGTATAAGTAAGTTTTAATCAAATTGAAAACCTATGCTTTGCAGTTTTGAATAAATAATCATATTTTGGAATATTCCCAAAAATAAGGATTAAGACCGACTAATTTCTCGCTTGAAGATTATTTAGTATTACGTCACTGTGTGAGTCAAACTTGTTTTAATCAAAATCCCACAAAAAAAAAAAAATAACGTCCTTGCACTTGTTATGTAATAGATAACAACTATGTAAGTAAAACACTTTTTAAGTTAAAACCATCTTATGTACAAAAAGAAAAATCGTATAATCATTGTTATACAATTATGAAAATAAATACAACGTTGATCTTAAATTATGAATCGCGTGTATGCATATAGAATGTTTAAAATAAATATACATATTTATATTAAATGTAAGATTTGTAAAAACTATATAAATTGCATAGCATATTTGTCTCGGTCACTGACAATTTTTCTTGGATATTTGGACGTTTATTACTATTTTAGTTATTATAATTATTATTGGTTAAAAATGAATAGAAAAAATTCAATGTTAATATGAATAAATTAATTAAACCCCAAGTGTCACGCACCTCGACTTGTAAAAAACGCACCCTCTTGCAACTACCGATATATGTGCGTGTAAAAAAAGATCGAATAAAACATTACGAAATAAAATGTTTATATTATTTTTAATTCTACGCATTTGATGTATAATATTCTTTATTTCAATATTTATGTTTAATTTTGCTTATTATAAACAATTAAATTTCATATAAATAACAAAATTAAACTAAACATGATATGATGATGTTTGTTTATGATTTTGGATAAAATAATAACACACAGGTGTTGCTTATAATAACAATTATTCTTTATATATTTTTGAATCGTGTTTATTTTTATTTATTGAAATGGAAGTACAGAAATTATAACTTATAATTCATCTATTTTGACCACTAAAATCGAACATTGTGTACAATTATCGGGCAGTAAAATGTACAATGCCAGATTTTCTACTTTTCTCGCAACATACTAATTCTGTTTATTAACATTGTTCAACATATTAAGACGTTATTACAATAATTAAATCAATATCTTATGTATTACATGCATTGTGTAATTTGTATTAATATATTATCATTTAATATTTTCAAGTTATACAAACCGAAAGTCGAAATAGGTAATTTATAATATGTTTATTTAATTAATATTATATTTTACAGTAATTAATCTTTCCGTTTATTTGTAAAATTAAAAACAAAAAATTATCTACGTACAACATAAAATGCAAAATTAGGGATATATGTTATTTTCACCTATCCTATTTACTTTCCGTATAAAATTATTGATGATAAAAATTGTTAAATTAGTTTTGGAGATATGCATAGGTTGATTTCATACTTCCACATGACATATGTTAGTATTGTAAAAATAAATGTATAGTCCGCTGTAAAATAATTTCTGACCGTTCTTTGTGTAATCTGAATTGAGGTGTTAAATTTGTGACATAAAATTAACTCAAATATAAAATAGTGATAGTTTAGAATTATAAGCGATAGCACGGCCAAACGTACTGCTGCAATATTTTGTGAATTTCATGTGAATTACATATACGTAAACGTTTAAATGGTATTAAATTAACATGCATAACACGAAATTATATTTTCGTGTATTATTATATAGTAGCTATCTCACTAATATTAAACTCGAATGGCATAAATGCACAAGGATTAAAGTATATTAGTAACTTATTCGTAATATCTGTTATTTTACACCACATTGAACTGCTTAGTAAAATACTTAGTTCATACACACACACACACACACACACACACACACACACACACACACAACCTCTCCACCATTTCACGCATTCCTCACGACCGCTTTTATCTGCGTCATTTTATCCTTTAGAAATCAGGTCGTCGCTCTCGTCCAGATTAACCTTACACCCTTTTTTTCATCTTTTATACCATTCTCTCTTCTTCTTTTTTTTTCATTTTTCGCGTCACGTAATCCTGATATATATTTGAATAATAGGTATGTAGAGGGTACCCTTTTGCAAAACATTAGTCTGTAACCATTGTGCACCTATTATTATTATTATAACACTGGCTCACTGCAATTATAAAATATTATCCTGCTGAATGTTTACGCAATCCTATTCACGTGTTTATTATTTCTTTCGAGATTTCAAGTAGAACCCAAACTACTCTTCCATACATTTACAGTCGGGAGGTGATTACAAAATGCGTTGCCTTTTTTTCAGCAGTGATGTTATGTTTGAACGCGTTCTGTGTCACATCAGTTCGTAATATTTGTCATTGTTTTTTCATTCGGTATTTTATTTTTGTTCTCGTGCGTTAACACAATATAAAAACAATTATAATGTATTATTATTATTTATCTACGGCCAACAATAAGTGATATTTTATACGTGAAACGAATATAATGTTGCAGACATTCGTCGTCAGAAACCTAATCGTAGTAAAATGTATATCACGAAAAATAGTTGAATTTATACTTAATCATTAGTTGGTCTGTCGTCAACAATTGATGTGTTCGACGAACGGAAACCAAGTATTTCCTACATGACTTTATTGTCATCACACACAGACATATCGTAAACTCTCGGACTGGGATTCGTCGAGTAGTGCGATCACGACCGTCCGACTTCTTTACACCAACCCCCGCGGCCGTCTGTCGGCGTTTCGTAGCGACGGCGACAAACCCGTATCGTGAAATTAATAAGAACGACGCGTTTTATTCGCGTCCGTTCCGCACAAAAGTATATCGCCGCGGGCGAAATATCAAAATAATACACCGTAAGTCGGTTGTACACCTGCAGAATGTTACGTCACGGCCGCGCCCCGCACAACAGCGAAATCAACGTGACGGCCGTCGACTTTTTTACACGTCGCACGAGTACCCTCATCTGTTGCCGGCGCAAAGCCACGAATGTTCTTCGTCTTCAGCTTTTACGGTCCTTGAAGGACTTTCGCTACCTCTACTGTATTCCTTCAACTTTCATTATCAATAACGTCGGCTATAGTTACTCACTGTGTGCACTTGTTTAGATCTCCATTGACCCTGTCTAGGGCGACCCCTAGATCTTTCCCATTTATTTTTCCTAAAATTAATATTTTACTTCTAGAATTCAGATCGTATCACAACAGCTGTACTAAATAAGTGAAGTAGGCAAGTGATTTAATAATTATAATGATAATAGTAATTAAAATCAAGTTGCAACACGCACGTGCTACAAAATAGATTAATATTATCATAGTATATTAATAACTGCAAAATTCACTAATCAATCGTCTACGCCTGTTAGTTTCGATGGAAGAAATTAAAAGACTATTAAAAACAGTCATCGTTATAATGGTAAATAATGAAATTTAAAATTCTTCTAAAAAAAATATTAAATGAAAAAACAATTTTTTCGTCATAATGACGTTTTGACGACTTTATTGTTGAAAATTATATCACATTTGATAATATTAATGTTATTCTTATTAAAAACATTTGAAGTAGTGGCAGTTGTCAGTGTTTTTTCATACGTATATTAAATTATGTTTGAATTATTTCCGAAATTTGTGTGGCCTGTGAACTATTCATTGATCGCAAAATGTATTTTTAGAGTGTATACTCGAGTTCAGAATCATAAAAAATAATTACGTTAGTTTATATGCGATCCTCGAATACACAATTTCAGAAAGACGGTATAAATTATTCAAATAATGTTTTTGTTGATATTGGACACTATATTTGTAGAGGGATTATTTATACTTTCCTTAAAATTCCGTTTGACTTCCAGACATGGCTTGCCTATTCGATTCGTTAACTCATGAGTAGGTCTAAGATTTATAGACAGTACAAAATGATAAGATATGCATTTGATTTATTAAAAATATGCAGAAATATGCAACAACAAAAATGTGAAAAAATTAGACAAACTATAACCAAAATATTATAATCTATTAATATTATTCAAAAGTATTACATAAAACAATGATGTGGTGTTTAAAATTTTTGGAAATAAAAGATCTTCTGTTAGATCTTAGTATGTTTTTATACTTGCTGAAGCTACGTTCAACATCACATGACGTAATTTTTGCGTTTTTAAGTTTCACAATTTCCCCAGGAGTTGGATTGGGATGAAAATCTTCATCTAAATTACTTCCATTTAAAGTTTCACGTATAATGAACATAGATTGTTGTCCACGATTTTTTTTTAAATGTTTTGGAAATTTTTGTTGAACTTTTCGGCAGTTTTTCCTTTATTTTGGCAAAACTTGATTTGGTGTTTTTTAGACTTCCATCAAGTGAAGTGACGCAATTTCTAACTTTGGAAAATAATGATTGATAAAGCTAAAATTACTTTTTATATAAGCTAAATGATTTTTTAATATTCTATTTTCGAATAAAGCTATCGTATTTTTTATAAACATCGCAGTGTTTTTGTCCAAAAACAAAATTATTGATTTTATAGAATACAAATTATCAGCTTAATATTCTTTTGCTAACCACCACGGCTTAAATTATCATAAAAACGTTCATTTTAGATGTTTATTGTTGAAATATGCAACAATATATATTTTATTTAAAACATGCAAAAATATACAAAATAAAATAATCACCATTTACTTCATTATGACAGTGTTCGTGGACATTTCAAACAAAAGCATAAGACAGTAGTTGCAAAAAAAATATGCCAATGCATATAAATCCTAGCCCTACTCATGAGGTATGTATTGATACCGGGTTTTTAGTAAATTTGTTGTATTTCTTCATTAGTTTTTCTTTTGTACGCTTCGTTTTCTAAAATAGGTCCATATATCTTTCTAAGTACTCTTTTTTCAAAACAAGCCATTTTTTCTTCATCTCCTTTAGTAGTTGACCATGTTTCACACGCGTATGTCAAAACTGGTCGTAGGAAACTTGAGTACAGACGTTCCTTTGATCATCTTAAGAGAAATTTTAACTTAAACAATTTTTCTAAAGCATAATAACCCTTGTTAGCGGCTGGCATATAGCCTCAATTTAATTTCATTATGTATATTTTGTGTTGATTTATGTTGGCCCCAAGATATTTGAAATCTTTCACTTGCTGAAAGGTGTAATTGTCTACTGTCAGGTCCGAGTCGTCTCTCGCTCCCCTAGTCATAGCTAAATATTTTGTTTCATCGTGGTTTACTTTCGGACTCGTTGGCTTCGTTGCTCCGATTAAATCACGTATTCTTTCGTGCGTTTACATTGAACATACAAACAGCGTGGCAGACACCACGCAGACTAAAGAAGCATACCCAGCACTCCGCAGACGCCAACAGACAACAGACACGCCATAATTTAGCGTTGTAGCGTTATAATTAAATAACGTCGATGTTGACGACAAAACTGTTGTACGCAACGCGCGCCGACGGTCTTGTGTTTTGACTTTGTCGTTCGTCATCGCGTTCACGACGGCCGCGCAGAAAAAATATCCCCCAACGAGATCGTCGGTCGGTGCCGGCACGCGTGTCTGTACACGCGAATCGACCGTGTGTCGTCACGTGACGTGTCGCGTCGCGGTTTCGGTGGCTTGTTCACGGTTATCGCGTTCGGTGTGAAAACGTTTCGGCCGGGTCGCTCGGCCAATTCGGCGACCGTAAAACTCACGGCGGCGGTGGCGCGCGGGTAAGCCCGACGTCGGAAACCACTCACGCGGGCCCGGCAATGACGTGACGGACGAAAGTGAAACGAAACGCGGCTCGGCAAACGCAAACAACACGAGGAAAACGCTCGCCCGGGTTTTCAACGGTCCGTGTGCGTCGATAATACGCGTATACGTATAGAACACGATCCACCGCCCGGCGTACAAACTATTAGTACAAGTCTGTTGCGGTCGGTGTGACGATTATTATTGATTTTGGAGACGTGGAGATATTTCAAAAGAAAAAAAAATGTTTTAATTACGTCCGAAATCGGCTTTGATTACGTTTGTTCACTCATCGTGTCGGTCGGGTACAGTGGTGTTTGTATTTACCGCAACAAACAAAAACGACCTGTTTTGAACGAAGGAAAATGTTCAATTTGGAAACGCAGTTTCAAACTTGATTGTAAACGTCTGGAGTTAATGTAATGATAGTAATTAATGTGTGAAATAACGTCTGAAAAAACACGTATCTAATTTAAAAATTTAATCTGAAATCGGAACATCGATAATATTACTTAAAATAATTCGTGCGATTGGAGCAATCTATTTATAACCGTACACGATAGATTTGAATAAAAATTGCAGCTCGCTAATCATTATGTATAAAAATAAAAATAAATCTCGACATTGTTTTCCAGTACTTTACTATATATATTTGTATATAATAAATAATGTAATATTATCTTAAATGATCAAATAGGGGGAAAAAGCAAGAAAAAAAATATCCGTTTACATTCTCAAGACGAAACACGACGTTTTATAAATGTATGTATATATATATATATATATCCGATTTCAAAGGTTCTCGACGTTTATATACGAGTTATGCGCTATTTATTATATTAGGTATCGCACCGTATTCGAGTTAAAATGTTCGTATGAAGTTCGTTTCCATATGTTTATCAGAATTTAATGTTGGGCGGCCCGGAGTTTTAAAATTGCTCACGCCACATGTGTTTCGTGCAGAGGGTCAGAGGTGCCAGTCTCACGATACGGGGAATAAACGCGTTGTGTCGTGTTGTAATGGATTCACGTGTAGACTGGCACCTCGAGGACGACGTGGAGTAACGATAATTGGCTATGACTATGAACCATTAATCTTTTCTAAACCGTATAATACACCCGTACCATACATCATCAGCAATGCAATATGAGATTTGAACCGTAATACGATGGGTACTCGTTACGAGCGAATCCGAGAGGATATTTTAACACGGTCGATCAACACAGAGTATGTTTTGGCACAACAAACTGTCCGTCAAACAATCACTGTTGGTTATTTCGCCGGCCTGACTCCAAACGTCCAGTGCCATAGAGTTGCGTGTGTGTTCGCACAAAACTTTTTCAAGTAAACATTTTCAACTCAAAAACCATAGTCGTAACAGTGAATAAAGTTCTTGATTGAGTTGTACAATACTATCGAATGCTAATATATCTTATCTTGACATAATTCTCATTAGATTTTACGTTTGAATGTTTGGTTTTACTTCGATGAAGGCAACACATAGCTGTTATATGTTTATACACACAAAATAAAAATGTAATTAAATTCTTGACCATTTGTTTTTTTCCAAATTTACATTTTTTTAAAGTATTTAATTGGTACAAAATCCATTGGCTATTTATTTGTTTTTAAATGAGTTGAATAAATTATTGTTTTACATAATATTGTTATATATTATTAACGAAAAAAGAAACAGTAACATATACAACAAATACTGATAAAATATTTACATAATATTATAATTGCACGAGACGCAAAATAATAAATTGCATCACGCTCCATCTTCATAAATATTCAAACGTGTGTGTTTAAGTTATATTGGATATGATTTAAATATTAATATTAATATTATTTAAGCATAATAAAAAAAAACTTTTATAACTTATACGTTCATGAAATTTAATTTCGTAAAATTAGTTTCTATTATGTATAAAGTGTTAATTTAATGTATGTTAGAACAAAAATTGTTTTCTTATATTTAAAAAATAGTAAATACGTTTTGAGAACATCGTTGACATCCGTTCGACAGAATTATCGCTCATTTCCGTTCATTTGATATGCTTTAAGAAAATCACAAATAAACTATTAATTATAAAGTTCCATTAACTCAGAGATTCCACTCCATTTTCTTTTTCATCATAATTAATTATCACTAGCTAGCACTGTATGAAATTTATGTTTTCGGTAACACGATTTAGTGGCTAATTAAAGGTTTAATTTTCGTTAAAAAAGCGTAATTGTCTGTGACATTCACCGGAAACGCCCTAACGTTTGAGTGCTTATAACTATCGTTTGATGTTTATGAAACATTGTATAATTCTCAAAATTTTAAACAATTCATAGTTTACTATCTAAACGATATAATTATAATTACATAAGTACAAAAGTAATAACTATAATACAGCACTTATTAGTCAATAATTAATATTATAAAAATCATAAGGGTATTGAAATGTTAATTATTTTATTAAATGCAATTAATAATACATTTGTTTTATTTTAATAACACTAATAATAATAATAATAATAAAATAAAAAATGAATAATAATAATATGTATACAGTGTTGTTAATTTGAAAATGCAAAAAAAGTTTTTTGTTAGTTTAGTAGACTTAATACACAGTCTGTACAGGCAAACACAACAAGTAAATATAAAAAGCAGAGCTCGGAAGGTATAGCATTAGAGAACTTGATTTTTAGCACATAAATATGCACTTAAAAAAACGAAATATACACTATAAATAGCACTAAAAATAAAGTCATAAAACTATTTTATTTTTTTTTTCCAAATAAATTTCTAGGTACTTTTGATTTTATAAAAAAATTAGATAAGGAGATTTGGTAGGTTAAGCAGTCGAGTAGGAATTTTTAGGTATTTGGAACGACTGGCACAATTTCTGTTAGCATACAAATTTGAAAAAATATAAGTATATTAATGAATACATATATTAATAAATTTTATGTTAATTTATTTATTTACATTGAAAATAACATTGAATTATATGATCTTTTCTTTTATTTTCGAATTTAAATGATCTTAGGTTATTTGAGAATAGTTTTGTCGAGAACGATCATTCAACATCGACGGATGTTACGAGTGCGTAGTTAAAATGTACCAAATCATTGTAATTTAAATCTTCAGGAATACCATCTAGATGTTCAGAAGTTTCTTCTCCACTTAGAATTTATGATATTTTTAGTATTGACGATAGACTACGATTTTTCCAGTTCCTGGTTTATCTCTTTTTGAACTGCTTTTCCATTTGCATCATTTAGAGTTTCAAAAGATTTCTAAATATTTTGAATTATTTTAATTGAATCCGTTAATGGTACATTCTGTTGTAAATTTTTATCGTATGATAACTTTAAGCTAGTTATTTTGTTTTTCTTTGATTAATAAATAATAATATAAAAATGTGCTATAAATAGCTATTAAAACTTATATTTAGCAATATAGTTCTAAAACCCGTAAATATGCAATAAATAGCAAAAATAAAATTCGTATTTGACATCAATAAAATGTTAAACATATTTTTTCTTACTTAGAATGTTCTAGGGTTCTCCAAAAAAAAATGCAAATACTACAATTTCCTAGCCCTGGTAATAAGAGTATTGACAAGAAATGAATAAATTTGAAAATATAAGTTACTCATTAGCGATACTATTTACATTGATATTCATTGGGTTCTTTGTTAATTAACATATGACGCGCTTGTGTAGTTTCTTCTGTAATTGTTTTCATTGAAAAATCTTTATGTGAAATATAATTTGGTATAAATTAAAGGAAGAAGGCGATGGTATTAGCAATTTTTCTAAAATCCATGTTCTGAAACTGTTGTGTCTTATTTGCGTTGGAATGCAATTATATGTTAGCGGTGTCTAATAATTGATCCATAAATCAATAATGGTTTTAACAGTGTTTTGTACATACAATTTTAGTTTTTAATTTTGTATGCTTACTGTTTATGTGTAGATTACGCATGAGTAGATAAGTATTTGAAGCAAGTCTGTCAATACAAATATGTAAGGCTGGGTATTAACGAGTTAAAAGTTAAGTTTATTTTAATTAAGTTACTTACTATTTTCATTTTTTATAAAAATTAACGTTCAACTTAATACGCTTTATAAATTGACATGTAAACTTCAAGTTAATTATTTGTACAAATCTATCTAAATTAGTTAATCATATAGTAACATCAAATGCAATAGTGTTATTCATAGTGTTTGATGACATAAACATAATAATATTGAACACTATATAAGATGTTGGAGACCATAACTTATTTCATGCGACTTTATTTTAATGATATTTATACAATTTTAAATTTTAAATAAGTTATTTACTTTTTCAAAGTTAACTTTTGAAATTAAAAAACAAATATAAATAACTTTCAACATAATTCAATTTATATTTTTGTAAGTCAATTCAACGCGTTAAAAAAATTTCGTTAACTTATCCAGCCTTATGAATGTGATCTTTCAGATTAAACGTTCATTAAAATATAGTCCTAAGTATCTGTTAGTATTATACATAGGAATAGGCGTATTCTATAAAGAAACACTTGAATATAAGAAGTGTTGTAATGTGACTGTTGAATGTACTGATCTATTTTGATTACGTTTAACACGTTAATTAGTGTACCAGTCAAACACACAATTGAGGAAAATGTGTAAATTCATAGATACCATTTACAAATTTTCATCAATTAATATAATAAGTTTTATCATCCGCCACGTAGTCGGTTACAAGTATTTTTTTTGAAAAATCAGTTAGTCAGCAGTGTAAATAATAAGTGATAAAAAAAATACTTCTATGAGGCATGACTGCATAAATTTCTTAATTAATGAAATTAATTTAGAAATTATTTGAGAAATCATATTTCAATGTATACACTATACGTAAATATAGTACTAATTTTGAAAAAAAAGAGAAATAAATAAAATATTTTACAAGTAATAAAAGCCAGTATTACTTTTTTACAGAAACTAAATTTAAAAACAAAAAAATAGATTTTGTACGTTTATTTATTTAACATAGTATGAATCATATTTTTAACTGACCAGGTTTCTTATAAGGCCAGAAATTAAAAAATGTACATCTGAACTTAAGTAATCACTAAACAATGACCTATTATCTATTATTATTATTATTATTTCTTTTTAGTTTTATTGTTTCTTTTTAAGAATTGTACCATATAGATATTAGTACCTAGATATATTATAATAGTATGTAGTAACCAAAAACATGTTACAGTTCTTATGAGTGTATATGTCAATATTATATCTCTCAGTGGTTATATATCTACATATTAAATGTACACAAGTTAAATAATTTTCGAGCATTATTGTACTACTGAGATAAGTAAAATAAATATAATAAATACAAATATATTTTTAAAACAATTACGTGTTATCTGTTTATCTAAATTAAACAAAGAATATATACACTCATATTGTACTTAAATTTAATTATAACATCGGTTTCAAAGTTAACTATTGTTAATAAGTTCTTATAATTTATTTCATTCAAATACAAATTATCCTAAAATATGGGTTAATATTAATAATATTGTAATAATTTTCACGATATATGGATTAAGGTCTTATATAATAGTACGAGTATTCTTTTTAATTAATTGAAATATTGGTTTATTCTAGTAATTATTAAAAATAACGAGTAATAGCATAAATTATAAGTAATCACAAAAAAAAAAAAATTAAAAAAATACATTAAACTTACAAAAATAATATATATCATTAAATTATCTAAATGTTTAAAAAAATACATTATCAAATTAAATGAAATTATTAATTTGAGTACAATGATCATTACCTACTCTTTGCTACAATAATTTAAATTATCATATTTTTCAAATAATATATTGGAAATCATATAATATCCACTCCAAAATAATTAGTAATAAATTGATATTAATTAGTTCGTATACTCGAACGATATAAAATATTGCTTTATGTCCCATGACATTTTATTGATGAAAAAATTCGTAAATTCATTTGAGAAAAAATTAAGTTCCAAATGATTTCGATATAAACGTATTTTAATGGAAACGTGTAATTCCGCCGTATTGTTCGTCAAATCAATAGTACTAAGTGTTAACAACTAATGGAAATCTAGACATCATATAATACACGACAATTATTGATGAACATATTATTAATGTACATATGTATACGTGCGGTCGAAATAGATGTTGTTCCCAACAACGGTTAATGGTCAACGCTCGTCATCAGTTTTACCGTTACGACAGGGAAATTTCACATCATCCATTATCGCACAACCGATCACATGACAAAACAGCGGAGCCGTCCTCGAGATAACGACTAGCAATATAACTTGCTACACACAATAATCACTATAGTAGTAGTTATTCCAGAAGAGTGTGTGTGTGTGTGTGTGCGCGCGTGTGTGTTTATAAGACTTACGGGCGTGTATTGGCCTGCGGGGAAAAAAATTATAATATATTATTCTCGGCGTTTCCCCTCGGGGTCTGAAAAACCATAACTGGAACCGCATGTGTATGTATCGTCACGGGTCCCGTTAATGATGCGATCCCGACCAGAACCGACAACGTAAAGAATAAGTAAAAATTATTATGATTTATCAATACGACGCAGAATGGTGTTTTTTTCCTATTCTATTTGTATTTCCTATCTTCGTTTGCTTTATCTTTTCTTCCCGTCCGCCTGGTCCCGTCTTCGCGCCGGGTAAAATATGATTTATCGGGCCTCGTAGCGAAAACGTTATGGAAAGGCAAAGGGAAAATAGAACGGAAAAAGGGGATACTACTATACGGGACCGATAAATAATCCGAAAGAAAACCCTCGTGTATAGTGAATGTACACTGAAAATTTTTCGTACGTATTATACTTGCACTACATATATTGTACACGTTATTCCAGTACATGCAATAAAGGGTTGTCGAAACATACATACTTTGTTCGGCGTTCAGTGGTTTCGCAAAACTTTCAGTTTTTAAATAGGAAAATATTTTAATTGCCCCTTCAGATTAAGTTATTAGTTTCGTATCAGTTTATTATTACGATATTTTGTGTCAATAAAACGTTCAAACTTATATTTCAAATACCTAATACCCGAACGAGCAAAACATGTTTATATTAATCATTTTTTTACAATTTGAATTGATTGAATTTTTTTTTTTTGTATACAAAGTAAACTATTTTTCAAGACGAATTGTTTATAAAATATAATAAATTTAACTTCTATAATTATAAAACACAATTTTGTTCACATAAATTAAAAACACAATTATATTTAAATAATCCACACGTATTTGACCATCGAATTAATTTAAATCATTGATTTTTTTTTATGAATTCACGACTGAAAGAGACAAAAAGACAAGAAGAAAAGACACATTCATACTAATTCTTCGGATTTATATTAAAACCACTTTGCTTTTTGTACATGTTCACAAAATTGTATTAGTAAATGATTTATTACATACATGTCATTCAGAAATAATTTGTATTTATAGCATATCGATGAATCTACGTAAGCAGATTAAATTCAAATGATGAAAAATAGTGAATACTATACATTACTCTTATAGCACAGTGCTCGCAAATGCACACATTTTACCATGTAAACTGTATAAACACACTGCACATGGAGAATACAATATGTAGTCGAATTCTGATTTTTGATAGATTTCAGCCAAAAATCGCGTACTCAATTTACAAATTTAATAGTACACTTAATATAATAATACGTTAGTAGTTAATAATACGAAGTACACGTGAAAACACATATAACTTTCTTGCACGAAACTCGTATAACATAACAAATTATCCAATAAAAGTACAAAACACAGAAGAATAGAAACACTTATGGTTGATTATACATAGTTCAGGCAGAAATAAATTTATTTCGAATCATAATTTGGAAACGTATTAATAGTATATAAATGGAATGAAGATTTCAAATAGACGATGGTAACATTGAAGCTAAAATTATAATCAACATTTATATTTGTTTCAAGTTTGTATATATTATTAGAAAAAGAAAAACTTATGAGATTTCTAATTGCACGTATTTACCATAAATGCATCCTGTGGACTTGACTAAAGTTTCAGACTTTTAATGGTTAATGTGCATCCATATTATGATTTCATATATTTTGTCAAATAATTTCTCTACGTTTAGAGTTAGAAGAAGTTTGTCTATCATTTATTTATATTCTAGAAGTTTAAATGGGTGTTGTTGTTTTTAACTTTTTAATATAATTGTATTCATTTGATACACTTAAATAAACTCTCATCAAAATAATATCATAGTTCTATGGTGCATATTTATATTAGTATATCTAACAATAGTAATTTACAGTAGAGATTATTTGAAAAACAAATCAAACACTTAAATTAAAAAGATAAACATAAATATAATAGTTTTAGTATAAGCGTGTCACTATGGCCATGATATCACCAAAGTAAAATATATATTTTTTATGTTTATATTGAAAGCTCTCATCACACATCAATATTAATTAAAAATAATGAAATTGTTTACATCAAACTATTTTCATATTGGTTTTGTATTTCGTTAATAATAATTTCTCGCACGATAAGTACACAGTTTTAATGAACAGAAAACATTTATATTGTGAGGTACCCATCCAATGTATCATAACATCCTATCACTCCTAAAAAAACACAAATTGAATATATTTGTTTATATAACATATTATTTTATAAAATACGTGTACCTACTTTAAATAATATTTAAATTAAATATAAAGACCAAAATAAAAATGTTTAAACAAATTTGCCAATAAAATAATTTATTTAAAATACAATTTATTTATAAATACACAATTTGTATATTAATGTGTTATATTAGTGTTATAAAATACAAATAACAAACATTTTTTTTTTCATCAAAAATTAGGTTTCTACCAAATTCCAAATTAGCAATTATAAATTATCAAATTTAAATAAGCTCAAATCCATTTTACTTGTTTTCAGGTGTTGTTGAGAAAACTAAATAAGAATTATTAATAAACGTGTTTTTTGAAATAAATAATGTTGTGATCAAAATTACGTTCTTAAAAGTATTTTTTATTAGTAATATTATTATTAATGGAAATTTCGTATTTCCATGTTAAATTTTGAAAATTACAATTAAAGTATTATGAAAATATTATTATTAACATAAATAATATATGCAATTATTATAAATGTTATTTTCACTAAGACAATATTGTTTAAGAAAAATATTGTAAGGTCAAATCAATATATTTGTTTACATTAATAAACTATAATGTAAAAGATCAGTGACTCTATATACATTAGTATATATATATACAAGGTCAATAATTTATCATGAACCAGCAATTTATTTTTTTCGTTATTCGTTATCAAATCATTTAAAGAAAATGTATACAAATTGTTTAAATTTCATGCCTACTCTTTATACCTCGAAAAAATGTAGACTTTTGATTTTTCACTAGCCAATAGAATTAAAATAAATTAATGAAAATACTTTTTCAATTTTTATTTCAATATTATTCCGTCTATAAAGATTACTTAAAAAATGTTGTCATAGGTGTACATTTATGCGTAGTTCATTGGAAACTGTAATATATCAACAGCTATTGTATAGTGATTTATATTCATCTCAATTAGAAGGAAAAGTTAACGACCGGGCTTAAAAATTTCTAATAAAGTGTCTCCAAAAAGGTTAAATTTAATATTCACAACAGTATGTTTCTAGTTCATCGTTTGTCGAACTTAAATGCTTATTACTCGGGAAATATTCATTGTATTTTAAAAATCAATACGCGTTAATACCCATAAAAATATATTGTATATTGAGTAATTACAATCATGAGTTGCCGTTGTTTAAAAATTAAAATTTGATATAGTTATAACAAATAAGAAAATATAAAAATTATTAAAAAAATATAAGTTATAATTACAAAAAAAAAAATTAACAAAAATTATTTGTATTTTCCGAAGTATAGACTGACCATAATAAAAAAAATCATCTTGTATAGGATACTTAATTCAATATATATGAAATTATTCATTTCAAATCGCTTCAGCCACTTAAAACCTTAATATACATTTACTAAAAATCTTTATATGTATGGTTAGATATTCAGTTAAAACATCAATAACACATTTTTAAATTTTCAATCATTATTTATTTTAATTTTTATAAACATATTTTTTCCAATACTTTATTAAATAATACTACTATTTTTTCTTACCATTAAAATACGTCGTAATAATTTGTAATATATGAGAAAAAACATAAAATTTAGAATAAACTTTAAAGAAAAATTAATTAAAAACTAAATTTCTATTTCACTATGTATCTGACGATAACTTTTAGTCGAAACCGGTAAAAAATACGAAGCATGTCAAGAAAGTAAGTGTATTGAGGCTCCCTCGGCCCTCGGTAACTTTTGTTTTTTTTGATTTATTGGCCACACAACCATTCTGATTAACTCCACCCCTGGAAAACGAGACCAAAACGAGATCAGTATGTTAAAAACTGTGGCCATAGGAACATTTCTCGTGAAACATGTCGATTGAATATGCTGCCAAGTGTGAAATCCACATCGTCATCTACTATCTCGTCGTCAAGGGAAAATCTTCACTTGAGGTGTTTAATGAGGTAAAAACTGTTTATGGTGTAAAAGCTAAGAATCATACTATTGTCTACAAATGGTGTTCCACCACTTCACCCTTAGCCAAAAAGATCATGGAATCCGTGTTTTGGGACCTCAAGGCATAATTTTGATTTAATGTTTGTCTCAGAAGGAGACCATATCATACGCTGCAAAATATTTATAACATAACATAAAAATACTTTAAAAAATTTGAGGAGAGTGATTCAAATAAAATGCATGCTGTCAAAGGGAGTCTGCCTGTTTCACGACAATGACCAGACCCCACTCAACTAACGCCACGAAGCAACTTTTAGACTCATTCGGATGGGATATTTTAAACCACCCCAAGCATTCCCCCGACCTGGCGCCTTCAGATTATCATCTTTTCACTTCCCTGAAAATACACGTAGGTGGAAAAAAATTTTCAATGGACGAGGGTATAAAGTGATAGATCGAGAAGTGAGGAATGAGGTGGTGGGAGGGTTCTTTAAGGCAGGCATAAAAATTGAACCTTCGCCTCACCACCGGCATTCAGAGGAATTGACTACGTGGAAACAAACTTACATATATAAAATTGTAATCATGTAATTTTTTTTTAATTAATTTTTTTAAAGTCTACAAAAATGGAGTACACGTATTTTCTAGACATGCCTCGTAAACATATTTTATACAAAAACTCTACTTTTTTGATTTTGTAACACTCATTGACTCTGTTTAATATATTATATATATTTATATTTAAAAAAACTAATTATTTATAAAATAAGAAAAACAAAAATAAGAAAAAACTAAAAAAAACTAGAAATTAATACTTATAATAATTAATGTGTTTATATATAAAATTTATATATAAAAAAAATTATTTATTATAAGTATTAATTTCTAGTTTTTCTTAATTTTTTCTTACTTTTGTTTTTCTTATTTTATTAGTAATTAATTTTTTTAAATATAATATACTAGCGTATATTTATAAAGTTGTTACTTATTTTTCACACTATTTGAATAAAAATGAATGTAGATATATCATAAAAAATAGTATAAATAGCACAGTATTTTGACTAAGTGGTTAACTATAGAATAAAAAATGGTAACTCATTTAAATCGATATACCTATTTTTTTTTCAATCATTACAATAGTGTCATCGGTAATAATATGATCATATTTTGATGTATTCATATACTATATTATTTTACGTTATATTATTTATCATAATATTCTTTTTCATTATTATTTCACCACGATTTTGTAAACTTAGACATAATCATTACTATGGAACCCCATGGGAGTTTTGTACGACAGGAAGAGGTCATTTTTCACCTATAAAAAGAGACCCGTTCAGCCATTGAAATTTGAATTCCCTTTAGCCCATGCAACAACCGTTAATATAAAAAACAATCCCTATCCATTACGGTGACAACCTCAGCTGATTTGTGGCAGTATTACACGTTCAAAATGGCAGATCGTTTTTTTCTCGGGGAATTTCGTTAAAATTGGATCGTTCGCATTTTTAATGTACTCTGATACACCAGAGTCTCTCTAATAAAATACAAAATATTGATATTATTATAATATTATATTTTTTTACAATGGAAATATATCGATAGAATTATTTGTAATATGTAGTTATAATACTTCAGTCCACGAAAGTTTTGTTAAATCCATTGTGCATAATACTTAAAAAGCACTACAAATATTTAGTTGGAAGTAAGTATTTTAACAACATAAAAGAACTATACATGTCTATATAGGCAAGAAATAGTTAAGTTACTACATATATCCAAAAAATTGGAATATATACGTATTAAGTAAGATATTTAACAATGTTTATAAATCATTATTGATAATATAAACTGAAAATTACAAAAACTCATTTGTATGTTTTTTCGTTAAAAAAACAATGAACATTAATTCTATAAATTAATACATAATATGAATACACATATTTTCTGATAGATATTTACTGTTTTTAACTACTCTAAACATAACTAATTAGAATATACTTATATACATTATATATTCATGTAAATTATATAATATAATATATGTAAATTTAATGGTTATTCTATGAATAAGTGAATAAGTAACATTATACGTATATATATATGGTGTGTGTGTATGTATATGTATATAGATAAGATAGATGAAAAATTGTTATTTAATCAAAATATTATTCTTTCGGCTGAACACCGGAAAGAAATTTGATAAATTAGTATGTTTGTCAATACGATATCAAAAAGTAGAAAATCCCTTTTTGGATGATCGGCTCAATTTCTAGGAATATTTTAAACTTTGGTGGTAAATAAATATTTATTTGGTTGGTTGAATTAGTAAAAAAAATTAAAAAATTGAAAGTTGAAAAAACGACAAAAAATGGCACAAATTTTATTCACACGATAAATTAAATGAATTGACAAAAGGAATGTAAAATAAAAACTAATAACTCGTAAACAGTTTGCAAAGAATCAAATTATAATTTCTAAATTATGTAAATATATGCATATAAAATATTTATTTTGAAATAAAAGAAGAGTTGTTTTTGTCTATGATATACACCCACAATTTATAAATCTATAAAATAAATACTATCATAAGACAATATAATTTATAATGTGAAATTATTAGAAAATACAAAATAAAAAATAAATATATAAGAGACAGTAAATGAGTGGCTTCAATATTAAACAAAATGCGAAAAAAAAGATTAAGATGGACCGGATATGTTCTAAGAAAGCACAAAGGCGGTAAGATTAATATAGGAAATGTATGTAGAAAGAGAGAGAGGAAGAGAGAGACTAAAAAAGAGGTGGTTGGATGTAATTGAGAGTGATATGAAGAAGGCTCGTATAAGTGTTAAGAATTCGGGAGATTGAGCTAAATGGAAATTGAGAACTATGAAAGCATTAGTTAACAACAACAAATTAATCCAATTTAAAAATGTTCAATAATTATTTTCATTACTATTAATTATAATAGTCAACACATTATAATTTCAATAATAAGCCATAGAAAAAATAACATATTAAATATATTATAATTATAGTACCTGAAATCGATAATCGATATCCGTGTACAGTACAAGTAAGAATTTATACATGATCAGTGTCACTCATAATTTGTTTTAAAAATAATGTGTGATAATATAAACATTCTGTATGAATTAAACACTGATACGAAAAACTAAAAATTCTATATCATATATTTACTCATTTATGTCATTGTCGGCTGACGCATAAACAATTGCCAATAAACTATTCATTTACTGACGCTATTCGAAATAAATAACAATATTGTGATCGTTTTTCCAAAATTGAATCCTAGTAGATAGATAAACTGAAATTTTAATAATGACTATAATTTGTATGTACTCCCTAACTATTAGACTTGTTTTATAAACGCTTTATAATGCAAGACATTCCTATTTTAATATAATTAAATCCTAGTCATTTACACCAATCTATAATTTGAATAATTAATTTTTTTAATATAATATACGATGTTATGCACACACATTTTCTTATTTTTATGTAATAATTCTAGTAGTAATACATTTTTTGTCATACACTATTACTTAAAATTTCGTTATACTTGATATGAGATCCTTTAAATGTCTTTAACATTCTTTCCGCATGTTTCTTGTAGAACGACTCGACAACATCGTTTACATATTGTATACAGTTGTATTTTGAACCATTTGACTCACAAAAGTTATTTGTGTTATTCGTGTGCGTGTGACGGTAGTATCTTACAACAGTATTTTTTTTAAACGATAAGACCAATCACTCGATGTTGACGTGGGATACTATTGTATTTCACAGAAACTTACTATTTTTTTGTCATATGCTAGCAATAAAGGAAAACTGAATTTTCAACGGAATGACGTTTCCTCTCCCACTATTTCTTCCCCTACACCTTCCCCAACCTACATGATAACGGTAAAAAAGAATGATGGTAATAATAATAATAATAATAATAATAATAATAATAATATTATTATTATTATTATTATTATTATTGATCAACGAACAGAATACATATAATAATATCTCTTTCGTAAGTATGATGAAGTGTGTATTTAAATAGGTTCATTTTTCGTGCAAGTAACAGCGCGTGGCTTGTTGTCGCGAATAAACGTTTTACGTCCCTTCCATATTGCTTTCGTGCCCAGATTTTTACTGTGCTTTTATTTTCTATCTAAGAATTTAAACTTTAGTCGACGAAGTCAGAATACTCTCTTGAATGAGGTCATAACGAAAATATAATTTATATTTCTACGCCCTCTCCGCGTCGATTCGAAAAAATAAGATTTAAACTGAAATGAGGAAGGAATTTAACTTAATAGTTGGTATTACATTTTATTTTTTAATTTATTTTAGATTTTGTTCAAATAAACATCTCTCGAATACAATAACGAACGAAATTATTAAAAGTAAATGACAATATAATAATAGAAATACCCATTTATTGCATTAGTAAACTAGTATGTATAATTAAATAAGAATCATATAATCATAATAAACATAAAAAAAACAATCTAGTTCAGAGTATTATCTGAATAGAATGTTGATTGGCAATATAGATAGAATCAAACAAATTTCATGCTTAATTTACGAATTATGTATGTTCTAGTAAATCACAAAGCAATGATAGTATTTAATTTTATTTTATATACGGCAACGATTTTAATACGATGTTCATAAAAAATTGTATAATAATATATGCGACGTTCTAAAATAAATTACTCAAATGTTTGTATAATATTTGGTTCATAAACAAAGTATAATCTATTTTGTGTTCTTAATAGTAATATTTGGTTTATATCTATTTAATTATCACGATTTCAGAGTGTCAATTAATTCAAGTTCGCGTTAAATAACTAAACATATAACAATGTTTTGCTTATAAATTATTTAATATCATCGTCATTATCGCTATGACCGAGATTAAGTCGTTAGGACGTGTCATTTAATATATCATATAACCAGGAGATTTATTTAACTACTCTAGAGAACTATGAATTACTGCTTGTATATATATATATATATAAGTATATAAGCAATAAATATAAGTTTAATAGCTTACCTCGACCAAACTCATATTAAACGTATTTAAGTAAAAAATTCTTCATCCGTTGATAGAATGTAATAGGTTCATTCGATCTGATTTTAATCTCGTACAGTATTTCCTTACTTAATATTTTTAGTTGAAGTTTAAAAATAAATACAACACTTTATACTTTCATTAAGAAAAAGATAATGTAATTAAAACTTGTTGTACAAACTATGAATACAAATCTTAGTATTCATTTTATTATATATTTTAAGTTATGAATATGAAAAACCTTCACTTTTAAATATGAATGTTTCTAATAGTTATTTTAACTAAAATCTTACGAAAAATAATTCTAAACGAAAAATCACTTAACGATTAGGCATATAGTAGTTATTTTATTTATTCAAATAAAAATTCTAACTTGAATAATAAAACCTAATTATATATATATGTATATTGTAGTATATTATTCAAATCATCTGTTACAAATAACCGTCAAAATTGTACGTTTAATTTTATTTATTTTTATTTTTTTAAATTTATTATTTTATGCTTAAAATACCTAAATACATAATAGAAATGCAATAATAACACACAATAAAGTTCATCAATGTAACTAGGATTTACTTTTTCATTCATTTAAATTTGTCCAAACGTACTAAAGGTCGTTCGAATAAATCTATTGTTATAAATGCCAACGCCTGTGTAACATAATGAATTATTGACATAGGAGGGGATGATTAATTTTTAAACCTTGACCTTCTAATAATCATTTTACACAGTGACAAAAATATTTTTATGTTTTTACAGGTTAACATTTTATACATCTATGAATGATAGTATTCGAGGAAAGTGGAGGGTATTTAGAGGAGAATACTCAGCTCGATATTTTTTTATTATTTGAAAATAATTATAACAAAACGAAACGGGTTTTAATGTGTTCATTATACCTGCGAAAATATTACGCAAATATTAATATGTATTTAATAATTTATACGGCTAAATTGAAAATTCGTATAGTACAATAAGTTTTAAATTATTTACAAGTATATTCTTTGCAAAATGTAAATTTAAATCACGACTGAGACGTACTTTGATCAATTATATTACATCAGTTTAACTTTTAGGTGTAGTACATATTAGTATTATTTGTAAAAATACACAAATAATTATTGAAAAATAAAATATTTGGATTTTTAGCACGCAGGTTATTTTACTATTCTGTTATCATAATCAATCATAATGATTATTATTTACTATATATTTTTATTGATACATATATGTTTTTTTTATTGACATATATATATAAAATTGTAAAATATTATATTATCTTTTTCTTAAAAAATAGATTTTTTTTTTAGTTAGATATAGTTTGACGTTTCTCTTATATATTGTATATATGTTTTATAGCTATTTTTTAAACATACGTATATTGTATTGAAACATCAATATAGTATGTATACATGGTACATACGTATACCTATATGATAAATAAATAAATAAATAAATATATATATATATATACCGCTTTTCATTCCTCTCTTTGTCTTTAAAAAAAGTTTTTTCTCATCTCCAAAACTTAATTTTTCTCGTTTCCTTGCTGTGCACGGTCTTAGTTATTGACATTTTCCCGATGAGTAATGATTTTGATTTAAAACTGCGTTTCCCCTACTACTGTAACCTAATTTCACGGTTCCCTAGTGGGTACTGGTGTTATTGTATACCGGGGCGATTTCTCGTAAAAGGAGGAATCTCTAAAACGAACGTCTGTATAGCAACCATAATATACGAAGCAAAAAAAAAAATGAAAGAACGCTGTCACCGTCAAACCCGTTAATGGATCATATATAATATAAAGGCGTTCTCGGTACACAAAATGACTAATGTATGAAATCGTTCGGTTACAAAAAGCTTTCCACTCACAGCTGATAAATGGTCAATAAAAACTCGTGTCAAAGTTTAAAGTTATGAACACATTTTATTAAGAACACTCATTCTATTAAAACAAAATCACCCAATGTAAATATGAAACACATGTCAATATTTTAAAATCTCTTTTTCAGACTCTAAGGCTGATTTAACATGATAATAATATAATACATATTATTTTGTATTAATATAATATAAAATGAAATTTTATTTTTTTGTGAAATTAAGAAATAGTCAATAAGTCAATAAAAAAAAATCATAATTAAGCATGCACAAAAACATATAATCAAAATATATTCACTCGAATACTGCATGGATGTATGTATATGATATTATTAAACATGCCTTTAAAATTTAATGTTATAATCAAATGTAATATTTATAAAGTTTCGAAAATAATCATCTGATTTCTCAAATATATAAAATAAATGCATTTAATAAATATATTTATGTTTCAATCAAATGATTAATCATACCACACTATTCTTGTTTATAACTATATAAATATAGGAAATAGTAATTAATGAATTATATATTATTAAATATAAGCGTTTTTACGTTTAGCATAATACACAACATGAAAAATGAAATCGTATGCATAAGGTATGAAATATTTCGAATAGGTTCACTTTTTTGGAGGGGGGAGGGGGTATCATTTTAACTATTCTATTATGTAGGAACAAAATGTTTTTGTGCGGAAAAACTGTTAAAAATATTAAATCTTGTGTTAAAGTGTAGTAATACGATCGTAACGGTTCAAGTTCAAGGGTATCTAACTCAAAAAATAACACTCAAACGTGTTTCAGACTCGTTGAATGTTAACACGTTAAACGGTGAGCTTTTAATATTAACTCTAAAACATAATTAAAAACGTTAAATTAAAAAATAAAACAAAATTATATGTACGCACTGACACACGTCTTACGTATTATTTTTATATACCAAAAGTTTTAAACATTATATTGTTCAATAAACACGAATTAGCTTTTTAATTTAATCTTTTTTATAAACATTAAAATGTGTTACTTTATTATTGTGTTTATTTACTATATAGTACTCTATAGAATTTTTAACAAACTGACTTTATTAAACTATCAACGAAAAAAAGAAATAAATGATTTCTGTCATCATAATAACTATTATTATTTTTAACATTAAGCATGAGCACTTTTCACAAAATTCTATTTAACATTGTCCGTGCAATGAAGCCTCATCGCTCATTAATAATTGTATCTAATATATATATTTGTAGTTTATCAACAACTTATACAATATTGTATATTGTATAAACTCATATATTACTTCTACTAAAATACTTATATGTATCTAATATCTTTAATTATTATATGATTAAAACTTCTTTTTTTGGATAAAATAATTATCCATTTTATGAATGCTGCAATGAACGTTAATTATGTTAATCAACCGCGTATTTTTAAATATTATTACTAATCACGACCAGAAACAGCCGATAAGAAGTCATAAACATTGTCATCTATGCGTTTCTTGCTAATGCATTTTTCGTACAAAAGTATTTCAGGTACACAAAATGATCTTTCAAACAACTATTTCAGAAGTACAAATGTGCCCGGTTATAATGAAGACTAATACTATGCATAGTCAACACATTGTTCAAGTAAATTATGTACTATATAATAGTTTATTGTTTGAAGTCTCGAAGATAACGTTCATAAGTTTTGGGAATCGTTCTGCCATTAAATTATATATTATATTGTATTCCTTCAAATACTATCTAAGAATCTCATGGTTTAGTACTGTGTCGAACTGATGACCTAGTTAGGTATTTTGCTTAAATATAATAATTACTAATAAACGTAAAATTATAAATATATTGATTACATTTGAGTTATATTAGGCTTTTCGATAAAAAATATATATATAATATAATAAATATATATAAAGATGAAATCCGATGTCTGCAAAAAAAAATATAGAGAAAATACTATTGAATATCCATAAAAAACTTTGTAAAACTTTCTAAGTATCTATATATTTAATTAAACTAAATGTCAACAATATAATTTAATTCGTATGGTGAAAAGAAAAACCATATATGTTTGGTAACTGTATTCTGAATAATATCATAAATACTACAATCATATTACATTATTTAAACATTACATCGCAGCTGTTATTTATTTCATTTTATTAATTAAAAACACAGAAATTCAGATTAATGCAAAATATATTCACACGTTTAATATAATTTCTTAACAGTATGAAAAATATATATATAGTATTATCTCTTTATTCAACCTTAACCCAAATAAATTTAAAAAACAGTGCCAATACTAAATAAACGATTTGTGTGTTAGTTACGAAGTTAAGTTGAATTTTAAAATTTAACATAAACACTATTCATAATTCCTGTTTAAGCCAATTTTATGAGATTAACTATTATATTTCCAATTTCAGTAGATTATATTTTTTTTAAATCATCTTTCTATCATGTTTTTTTTTTAATCATCTTTTTATCATATTTTTAACTGATTTACTTATTCAATTTCGTGTAATTATATTTTTTGCGATTTAAAATGACAAACATTCAAATTTCTAAAATTAGAAATGTTGAAATTAAATCTAAGTTTTATATAACTTTTAAGCATATTACCATTAACTTATTGTATTGAAACACGCATTTGTTTAAGTTAATTAAAATGATAAATTCAAAACACATTCGTTTTTATAGTTAATTTACTTCTTTTTTTTTTTTTTTTTGAGAAAAATATTTACTCAATCAATTAATTTTTTTCTTAATATTGTTTTTTGTAACAACCTATTTAAATATTACATTCGATACAATTTTAAATTTATTATTTTTATAAAACACATTTGATTATTTTTTATAAATATATAATGATAAAAACCAAATGTTGTTATTATTTGGCTATATGTTTACACTGTATAATATCTAATTTAATTATAATAATTTTGATTAAATATGAAATATTTATAAAAAAATTAATAATCCGAAAATACATATTTTAAATTCTCGAACAAATATATAAGCTGGTAAAAGTTTCCTTCTAGTCATCAATCATAGTTAATAAGTATAATATAATGATTATTATATTATATGAAAATAACGCATGTTATTATGGCATAATAGATACCATATATAGTATCATTAGCTCTGCATGTTTGGATATTTAAAAAAAAAACCCTTATCATACCAAAATTCTTAAAGTATAATTTTATAGTAATTGTTCCACAAATCATTTAGTAATCTCACGAATGAATTTCTAAATGAATTAATAATATATAATGTCATTTCAGATCATAAATATTAACAAAATAATAAATATGATTTATTCATATACGTGTCTTCCATAGTTTGTTGTACCCGTGTATTTATTTCATTTATACATTACATAAGGTATTATCATTATTGTTACATAATTTATGCAGCATTTAGTTAATATTTAACAAAACAATGTGGGATGTTGTGAAGCACGTACTAAAAGTGCAATACAGACTACAAAACGTTTTCGAACAATCTTTTTCAATTAAAATTCATCAAATGGTTCAAACACTAATTGTGTGCACAATATACCAACTTTAATGACAGTTATAATAATAATAATAATAATAATAATAGTAAAATAATAATAATAATAATAATAATAATAATAATAAATTTAAAAAAAACAAAAAGAAATTATGTACATCAAATAGAATTAAAGATATTTGATGATCATATTGATGGGAAAATATGTATCTGCCCATTTCAAATAATACGAATATTGTCATAAATACACATATAAATAAATAATAATGACTATATATAATACATGCTTTTATAACAGCATATTAATTTATGAAAAAAATATTTATGATTTTCTAGATTAGAACTTTATCTGTTTTGATGCATTCTTTTTTATATTTACGAAATAAACAAAAACTTAATTAGGGTTAAATTTATTAAAGTCTAAGTTTTAATCTCATACTATCCCAAAATCTATTCATACATTATTATTATTATTATTATTATTATTATTATTATTTATATTTATTACATTACGTACATTATACACTTGTAAATTGTACTTGTGTTAAAAACAAATATATTAAACACTTATATAGGATGATTTTACTAACACAATAGTATATAATATAATAGAAACTGTATTGTTAGACAAGAATAGTTTTTTCTTGAAATAAATATAAAATTTACATTTACACCCTTCGAAATAATTAAACGAAAATAGTAAAATCATGTAAAATTAATCTATTTTATTGTATAAAACGTCATGCTACACGTTTGTATCCCAATGATAGCATGAATCATTTCATAATTTGTCAAAAGCAAAACATTAAATTTTCCGTTTACAATGTTATAATTAATGTTGAATCTTTAACATTATTTGATAACATGAAAATAAAATATTAAAACGAAAATTTAAAACAAACAATTTATTAATCTTAATCTATTTTTTTAATTGATCTTTCCATATTAGTTTAATTTTAGTGTTTCTTTGTTGTAAAATCAAAGCGATTCATTTAACTTTTTATATTCATAAATAAATATGTGTATTAACTATTAATTATTTACATATGTTAAACTCGATTTATTATAATTTATGTATGATGTATATATACAAGTATTATACTATTTTAAAAATCCGCCTGCAAACGTCTTTTGAAATAGTTTTATTATCTACCACACGTGTTATATTTCGAATATTGACAAAGCTAATATTAAGAAATAATAAATTATCACTACATGTTATTAAAAAAGTAAATCTAATAAATTCTAAATAATTTAACTTCGAACAACGTATTCCAAGGACAAATGTAATGATCGTTTTTCTCTTGACTATAGCTATGATTATATGTGCTGGAGTACTACATAACACGTTTGTATTCGAGAAACAGACATCGAAACGAAAAAAAAATAAATAGAAATTAAGATAAAAATCAACTTATACGATATATATAAACGAGAATCAAAATGAAAATGCGACAACGCCTGTAGCGTAGATACAAAATATAACTAGATTAAAAATATATCAAATAATAATAATAATAATAATAATATTAATAATAATAATAATAATAATAATAATAATAATAATAATAATAATAATAATAATAATAATAATAATAATAAACCTTAGTCGTCGATAGGTAACCTTTTTAAGTGGTTTTGAACATAACATAACCATTTCCCAGTCAAAACCATCTATTCCCACTCGTAAAGAATTGTCTGTCTGTACAACGGTATATACGTTCGTATTCACGTGCAGTGGGGCAGGGGAAGTGAGTATACGCATACGTATTATAGAGGTCTCTTTGTTTTCGAGCCCAGCATGAGGTACCGGCATCACGTGATGACAACCGGTTCTATACACACATCACGTGCGTGTATGCGTGCCCGTTCGGAATATAAGATGGTTGAAAAAAAATGAAAATAAAAATAATATAATAATAATAATAATATAATAATAATAAATAAATAAAACTACAAAATGCTCCTTTTATGCGAATGGTGCTGTTGGTGTTGGATGCACAAAAATTCAATCCAATTTTCCTTCAAACTAACCACGAAAAATAAAAAAATATAATCTCAAAAAAGACACCATTATTGATTATTGTGCACAAAACGATTCGAAACCATTTGAAAAAATTCAACTCAAGTTGAGTTTAGGTACCTGATGATACAAACTCGGAGTTTTAAACAGACATTAATACAGATAACAATATTTCTACTTGAATATGATTTTAAAGTTTATTTTAGTAATATATTTTTATTAGTAATATATTTTTTTAGTAATATATATTTATCGTATCAAAACCAGCTGTCACACATAAAAATCCATGATTAATAAGCAGAGCGACGCGTAAATGTTCTTTGTAAAGTTGTTTTTGTTTTTTTACCTGATATTTGTGTAGACGTTTGGAAAGTGTTATATTTCATTTTATGGCACTATGTAAGATGACCGATGAAAATAATATTCATATAGTTATAAAACTATATCATAATTCCTATAGAGTTAAATATTTTACTTAATGAAATTTGAATTGTTATTATTATTTTAATTCCCAATTTAGTTATATAAATATTTAATGGTTGAAGGTTTTAATGGCAATTGATACATTTTACATTAAATACAATTTCAAAGGAAATCGAGTAAAATATTAAAATATAGTATCCACTTATCAATAATTTTACTGACTTTACCATTTATTTAATATTTATCTTAACTTTTAACGTTCATTTTTTTTTTTAATATAAAGTGCAAAATTATTTGTATACCAACATATATCGAATTTATTAGCTAACGCTTGACATTCATAAAAACAAAATGTTAAAATCGTCTTTATTTGCACATTTATTATTACTATTCTATTATTTCTATTATTATTATTATTCTTATTCTTCTTCTTATTATTATAAATGATATATTATTATTATTATTATTATTATTATATTATTATTATTATTATTATTATTATTATTATATTATTATTACTATTATTATTATGATTTTCATTATTTAAATCCAAGTAATTTTCTTTTGATTATAGTAGTCATTACTCCGTAATAAACCAGTAGCGATAGTATCAAAAACATAAAAGGGTCTTTGTAATTAACTTTGGGTAAAAATAAAATAGGGAATTGTGACTAGTTATTAATTAAAAAAAATAAATAAATAATGATAATGATAAAGAAAGAAAAACATTATAATAAATGCAATTATAATATATTCTCTTCATACTGACCCCCTATGGCTATCGGCCAAAGGATTTACTGGTGTAACAGAGGTAGCTGGTAGCAAAGAAAAAAATAAAATAAAAGTAATAAAAAAAACATATATATAATAAACCGGTTTCCAAATCGAGAGATAGAAAAGTGCTCGAGGCAACCCGTGTGTTATTATAGTCGTACAGTCATCTTTACGATCGTTTTATTGCGTTGTATTCCGTAGACTGTGTTTCGGCCTAAATATATTGCCCTGTAATATTATACTGTATACACAATATATATATATATATATATATATATAATTTTTTTTTCATCCAACCCGAAAGTAATAGCATTATATGTGGTTTTGTGTGTACAGATTTTTTACAAACAAACCTTTTGTGGCCTATACGCAAACACACACGCATGAATTAAATATAAGTGTAAACTATAGTTATTCGAAATTGTTTGCAACACAAATATCTGCACCCGGAAATATTGCCATTTTGTACTAGTGTTTACACGATCTCACTGTAAAACCATATACATACACACGTAAATGTCATCTATTACAACACCAAGTGGGTTTCATAATATTTTAGCATATAATTTACATTCCGCATGGACAAGTCTTTGCAGTTGCGGAAATCGACCGTTTACATAAATAATTTAAGAAACTGTCAAAAGCTGTTAAAAAAAAAGTTAATAAAAATTATAAACGAAAAATCTCACATTATTATTTTTAATTGTGAATGTCATATACATAGGTAATAATCGATTTAATTCGAACAAAAGATCCAAAAACCAAAGAAACTAGTTACAGAAACTTATCTTATATTGTATTAACGAAAACAATTTAACTGATTTATCGTTCAACAGAAAATAAATTCAACTCAATAGTTTAGCACGCCTACGTCAATATTTTGATTAACTGCTCTTCATCCTACAACCCCAGATTTTTTTTCTCCCTAACTATATCAATATACAAATAGTAGTTTCAAAATAAAATATTATAGATTTATATATATAGATATATATCAATAATATGATTAATTTAAAAATATATTTTTGAACCTTAAATTATCGAAAAAACAGAACGATATTTATGTATATAATTTTTCGACGAATTTAACAATATTTTTCTTCTTCAGATAAGTTCATCGATATAAAAATTGATCGAAGTATTAAAATACACATCCCAAATGAAAAGTGACGTCGAATTATTCGTCGACACAAAAACTTAAAAAACCAAAAAAAAAAAAATACTTCCGGTATCATTTGTTATTTCAGCCGTACGTGTCTATATGACATTAGAATATACTTACTAACTTTTCATATTTTTAAAAGTGCCGGATATTACTTCTGTGACTTAATGATATTGTGTCCAATATATTTTCCCAGCGGGTCGTAACTATTAATCTGAACATAATAATATGAATATTGTAAATGCAGGTATGTATATTATATAAACAAAAGAATTATATTTAAATTTTTTAATTAGTATTCTCGTTTTTAAGTTTTAATTATAAATATATGTAGGATATAGATATGTACATAAAATAATCAATAGTCATACTTAACGTATTTTGAATCAAAATTTGAAATACTACTTATCTAATTGTCTACCTTAAACCGGCTGTGAAAAAGATTAAAATACAATTTACTTCCGTATGGTACATTTCAGAAATTATAATGAAATCAGTGGCGTATCCAGGGAAGAAAGTTAAGAGATTATAACTCCTCTCCCCCCCCCAAGAAAAAGTTGTTGCTAAATAGTTAAATAATATTATTAACATCGAATATGTACAAATAAAATAAAATAAACATTAAAAATTTAAAAGTAATAACTGAATTAGTATGTATCGTTGAGTATTATGATTTATATTGTTATTATTATTATTATGTTTTTACATTTTCAATATATTTCTAAGTAGGTACATAATTCAATTAATTTTTTACTCCGAAATTATTAAGTAAAAAATTAATTATATTACCACCAGAACATTAAATTTGTTCACCAGAACATTAAATTATTCTATAACAATTATTACTTTATATAAAAAGAAATAAATAAAAAAGCAATTTCTTTTTATTAAATTTTTATAAAAATGAAATACAATAATATTTAAGTGCTAATAATATATAATAAGTATTCTATAATATATATAATATGTTTTTTCATTAATATACATATAACAATTAGTAATTCATAACACAATTGCATAGCTTGAATATTTTTAATTATCTTTTAATAAGTTATATAAATATAATGTTTATAAATGGGTATATATAGAAAAAAATTTAAATACATTGTGAATCATATTATGTGTTTGTGTTTTTAAATTTGTAGAATATTTAATAAACACCAATAAAGTATATGAGTATACGATATAATTAATTACATTATATATTATAATATATACGATACGCAATACATTATATTGTTGGTTTGAATTAATTATCAAATGTAATAATACGAACTAGTTTGGAGGGGAGAAATACTAAACGTATTGCGTAGTCGGTAAAATGGAAAAGACAAAAGAAATGGTTTGCCATCAATTTTTTTTTAATTCGACCTCAGACAAGTGGTTATAATATCGTCGTCTAATCTCGGTATAATGGTTCCCTTTTTTTGTCTCGAGCTTCGGTCTTCATTCATTGTGACAAAAAGTAAGCGTGCGGATGTTCGCGCACTCGTTTACGTGCAAGCAAATATTATTAAATATCTACAGAAAACATCACCCTGTATTGTCGTGGTGTACACTAACTGTACGGACCACGGGCCACGGGTATTGGATAACATCTCGACGGTAATCTAAGACTGTAATACGTGCGTATTGTGCGTGAATTTATGAGCGCTCTTTACGCCCCGCCGGTCACCGGCACACACTCGTACACCGAACTGGTCGCATACGAAATATTTATCATCGCAGATAATCTACGACGGCACACTCGTAGAGGTTGCTTGGTCGTTTGGGGTTAATGGCGGTTTCTAATAACATTACCCGAAAAGAATATCGTCGTCGGTGCACGCACGAACGCGGTATTATGCGCAGTAGGTAACCGACTTTATAAGAAAGAATTGCGTTAGAAAAATAATACGAACCCGAAAAAACACTCGTTGTACGTATATGCATATACATACGAGTATGCTGTTGACTCGCCAAAACGTTCCCGGTAAATCGTTTTTGTTCGCAAATCGTAACATTTAAATTGGAATTATTACCGACAAAAGACCGCTGCTGTTGCAGTGCCGGAAAGAGTATTATTATAAGAAATAATTTATTCAATCGATTTCACGTGCATCGGATTACCTTTCATATCATCCGAGCTCCTGCACACTACACAAATAGTTTAAAGGAATTTCATAAACTATTTTACACCTGCGTTATATTATAATATATAATCACCTATAATATATATGTATACTTATACTTAAAATATTATAATAATATTATTTACTATCGATTAATAATTTATTTTATCACGAAGTTAGAAAACAAATTGACAATTGATATATGATACATAATGTTATACGTATTATATGCAATACGAGAAAAAACGCGATAAATAATTACTTACGTGGTATTATAAACTATAATTGTATAAAATAATTGAACAGGGGGTATTAGATTAAACGTAGAACTTACACGTATCATACAAAGGTCTCAAAAACAAACAAAAACACAATTGACTGCTATATCGTATTTGACATTCGTAAAAATAATATTCAGACAGTATTGTAATGGATCGTTTATTTATTTTATTCCCCATTGTATTTATCGACGAAATCTTTTACGAAATTGGCCGTTTAAATATTTTATGGACAAAACAATAAAAAATTCCATCGATTTTTCGTAAAAGTATTGAATATATTTATCTAAGAAGACTGTCGTCGTTTTTTTATTATAACAGTCGGATATGTTTCAGTTTTCTCTTCTTATCATACGTGTTATAAACATATAACGCATATGTACCTAGTCGTGCTATAAGATCTGTCTCTATTTATCAATTATTCTATAAATATTTTTCGATGGAACTATTGATTTGTTATGTATATTTATTATAAACACAACAGACGGATTTCGGTGGCAGTGGCGACGCGTTGTGTAAATATCATTATGCATAGGTCTACGTGACGGACGGTTTTCCGAACCCGTCGGCGTTCGACGTACCGATTCGTTTTAAACGACGACGATTCTTCGTCCGACAGGTGTACTAAATTTGCGACGAATATGGGCGCAGCGTTCGAGTGACGCTCGCGCACCAACAAGCGCGCATCGTCGTACATCGGCAGAGGGCGTAAATCGTCGACGAAAATGATTAGCGCTGATAACTGTTGTACGAGACGGTCGCAGAGCTCTCCGCCGAGCGCTGCCACGTACAGTGAATGCATACATGCGCGCGCGACGGACCGCACGCGGACGAACAATGATGTGGATGGCGAGGAGGGCACCGGCAATCGTCTTCGGACGAGTAGCAATCATCATCATTCATTTCGATGAGCGGGACACAATAGCTCTGGAACAGTGTTGTTGTTGTTTTTTTTCGTACATTGTTCTATACGCGTTATACATATATATATATAGTCCCACTTGTCTACTAGTCACTACACTCCGCTTCTACCCTCCTTTCACTACTCGCGTTTTACGCACGGCATTGGCGGCAGTGACGACAATATAGTATAACAGATTCATTTAGACCCCGGAGCCAATGGATAACCTCTCTCTCTCTCTGCGCACTAAAAACACACATTATATACGCACACGCGTGTGTTCAAGTTTCTATTCAACGTCATCGTCTTCCAGCCATCACTTATTTCTAATCGTACGAGCGTGCATCAAATACACACACACGGGCAGTTGACTCCAACGACGATCAGCAGTAGCTGTGACGTTTGTGGTTGATCGATTCATCCTATATATATATACTCCGTCAGCTAGTTGCAGGTCACATAAAATGCGATTTAAATAGAAACTACTTTTGAAACATTTTAGGTTTCCGGTATAAATCCAATGACTGGCCATCTATGTGAACGTGTTGTTTCAAAGTCGAATGTAGCAAGGAGTACTTTGATGCAAGATCGTTCGGAGTCACTATTATGTTACCGATTACAGAACAGTAAATGGCTTCAAATGTTGACATAAATGTTTTTAAATGTTATAAATTATATTTATAAATTATGATAATTTTATCGATAAATTTATCGATAATTTACTTAAACGTTTAAAATATTGATTCGAAAGCATGACTTACACTTTAATAATATAAGTATAAGTGTCTAATGAATAGTTTGGCGTTATGAAAAAATAAAACGATTGTTACAAACAGGTGAATATTATAAAAAAAATACCGGTGAAATTGACAGGTAACTCAGTTAAATAAATATATTTGATCAAATAAAACACTTGTAACGATTCGTATCAATTTCACTACACAGCACAATAACATTTCCTTTTTGTTTACATATAGCTACGTAAGTTCTTTGTCACTTTAGTTTTCCCGGGAAGGCACCAATGTTGACTTATGATCATTAGTGTATGGGAGCGGCCCGAAAATGTTACGGGCACCATTTGAAACTGAGGTGTGCGCACGCCTTTATTCGTGCTGTGTATACTATTGCGCCTACGTATTCGGTTGACCCGTAAACGAAATTTCTCACTCGAATCGCACCAAGCACAACGTATACATGTATAATTTATACCGTCATAATTCACTACACGTCACGTTCTGCCAAGGAAACGTAATATATTTCCCTAACTACATATACGTTGATTATATTACAGCACGTGCTCGTAACATAAACGTATGGGACTTCAGCTATCCCAGGACTCTTTGTTGGGAACAACCAATAGGACCAGTTTACCGAAAGACATTACTTATAGTTTAATGGATGCATTTAAAAATTCAAATAATTGTCCGAACAATATCCTATCGTAAACATTCTGATGCATGCACTAAAGTGTGTACACTACGTTTTACATTATCAAAGATATGATAATATTGTTCATAAAACGAACGCGAGTAAATCTCGACACACGCTTAAGACCATATTTTTTATTCAAATACGACTAATCCAACAAAATATGTTGTTGCAGTATTAAATGTATATAAATGTATACAAAATATATAAGTACATAAACATTTAAATACATAAAGTTATAAAATAATCATTGTACAATAACATTAACTACTTTGCGTGTTATAATCTGGTAAAAATGACGATAAATCCAAAATATTGTCTTTTTGTTTAACACAAATTCTTAAACAATTAAAATGGTAAATGAATACATATGTAACGTCAAAATATTTTTTGTCAACTAATCTTTTACTTTTTATTATACAACTGTATACAATATACTAATACCATTTCAAATCTTAATTAAAATGAATTTGAAACATTTATTTAAATATGGCAGTTTCAAAAAGTGTATTGATGATTTTTTATTTTTTTTTATTTATTAATGTTTATTCATTGTTTATTAATGTAATTTATACATAAAGATTACAAATAATTGTTTCTTCAACTATAATTAATTTTAGATTAATTTGTTTTGATATTTAATACAAATAAACAATTTTCGTTAGAGTTCAAAATTGTCGACTTAACATTATCATAGGTAGATTTATTAAGAATTTTATTAAAACAAATAAAACCAAAGATCATTTAATTAAATATTTTATTTATATAGAAATATAAAATATACTAAAAAAAAATAATTATAAAAATTAAAGAAAATGATGTTTAGTTATAAACTGTCACTATGCATAAATAAATTGATAAATCATTAGATTTAAAAAAAAATTGAAATATTAGTAAACTCCTAAAAATATATTTTTTCAAATTTCTTTTATATTATTTGTCACGCATACAAAATATATGTAAATATTTTATTTGAGAAAACACATGGCTTTAACGTTTATATTCTATTAAAAACGTTAAGATAATTATCTGTATATGCAAACTAAAAATTAAGTACATATATTAATGTACTAAATCGAATATATTATTATGATCGTGAATATTTTATCGCCGAGTAGGAAACGACAAGTGGTATTTATAAGCAATCGGGATTCAAAGTTGTTATATAATCCTATGACAAGGCCATTTTAAATAATATAAAACTCAGTTAATATATTTAAAATTGCTGATTCACTCGAAATACGATATCTAAAAGAAGACTGTATACGTTAAAGAGAAATTCGTTTACTACGAATTCGATGTAAAAATTTTTAAAAAAAAAGTTTAATTAAAAAACTATAAATAGACGTATCAAAAACACAACAATGCTTGTCATTTCCATGCATTTTCAACGTTTAAAAATTGTCAAAAATTAACGACTGATTTGAAAATCGTGGAAGAAAACTTAAAACATTATTATATCTGGCAATGAAATGGGCAGCATTACCGTTTGCAAACGCTAATTCCGGTTGTCAAAAGGAAACAATACCCAGCGATCTTAGTATTTTTTTCTTTTTGTAATGTCGGGTTGCTTTCACTAAAAATACATTTTAAAAAACCAACGAAAAGAAAAAGAAAACGATATCGCGATTTTTACGGATTCGATGCGGACGATTACCACTATGGAAAAACTTTTCCGCGTCTTTCATTTACACACGCGTCGCGTTGTAGCTATACATTGTTCTCCAATACAGAAATTACCCAAACTCGCATATTTACCGAGATTCAAATAAACTTTTTACAACAGGACATTAAAAGTTTCAAACCTTTTATTTTACATGAGTATTTTTGTTTTTATTTTTTTTTTTCATATGAATTTCTCCTTTGGCAAACGATAATCTGGATTCTCGGTTAAATGGTGTGAATAATGTTATTAGAAAATCGTGAACTTTTGAATTACGTTGTTTTGTGCAGTAAATATATATATACGTATATTTTTATTAATTATGCACTGATAAAGTTTTCATCTATTGTGATCAAGTAATTTTTTTCTCACAAAGACCGGGTGAAAAGTTTTGGCTAAGCTTTACGTTGGAATACTTATATTTTTTCTACGAATAATGAGTTCCATTTTCTCTTTTTTTTATTATTTTATTCATACAAATACAAGTTTTTTAACACACTTGATGTCTTTACAGTGTTCTATTTTTTCTTTTTAACTTTTTTCTTAGTAAGTAATTTTTTAAGAAGTTGTCAAATGAAATTATCTATTGAGCGTTATATCTTATAATAACAATTAACGATCATTACTTAAAATCGTAATTTTATTTTTGTATACATAATTTATTCAAACCATAACTTAATAAATCATTTTTAAATTCAATTTCAAATTTATACAATCCGATATGCACTTAAATTATGTAGATAATCCATTTAATGTGACATTTTCAATTTTGAAATTAAAAATTATTAATTTTTTTAAATAAAATCAAACAAAAATAATAATTTTTTTAATAATATATTATGTTTATTTTAGATCTAAGCCCCATTCCATATCTTTTATAATAAAAACATGTTCATTGTTTACGCCATGTGAAAAATTAATTTTGAAATTTGTATTATATTTAATTTTTGTATTAAAAAATACTATACGCCACTATATATTTACTTTATACATCTTTTGATAACTTACGATTATATTTATAATACAACATTTAAACATTTTTTTCCGAAAATATTGGCACATTATCACTAATCATTAATTCATTTACATTATGTGAATGTGTTTGTATAAAAAGTAAAGATTGTGGAACTAAATAATATTATAACATGTTTAATACTGTAATGGTTAAGAGTTTGTAATTTGTATTTTAAAAATCCAATGATAATAACGATTAAAATAAGGTGACAAGTCGTAAATTATCTATAAAACATAAATATGAAAAATAATTATACGCACGTTATATTTTGCTTACTGTAATTTTATTTATGTTCGATTTTAAAAGGATTGTTGTTTATTTTTAAATCAGTTGATTTCATGATATGTTTATTTTCAATGACCTTGATAACTATTTTCTTACAATCTTCATTATTATGTTATGTTATATTAATGCATTTTAAACATCTTCAAAATGTTCATATTTCTTGGAAAATTATTTTATACGCAAAAAAAAATACACTAATTTCCAAAACGTATGTAATATAATTATATTATGTACGTTTTGGAAATTAGTGTAAATTTTTTTTTATTATAACGGTATTCATACCATTTAGTTATAGCTTATTTTTAGAAAAAAATAATTTCAATACATACTTAATGTTTATCTTTGAGTATTATATGTTAAGTGTGTTTTATAACACTATTATAAATACTATAGCAATGTGTTTATTATATTGTGTATGTATACTGAAGATATTTATCTGTACACGAACATACGTAATTCATTTTCAGAAAAGATGAAAAAAGGTTTAAAATGAAAATGTTCAAAATTATATCATACATAATAAATTATTATACTCGTATATAACGTCATATTTAATACTCGTATGATTAAGAAAATATAGGGCGACATTTTATGAAATGAACTTGTTGTTTCGAATAATTCAATCGTACATAATATACTATGACACAATAAGAATCATAAAAATCGTGTAAACTAGGTAATAACAACCTTAATATTTTTTCATTACTATCAACACTATACATATACTGTATCATAATTTATTTTTCAAAAAATATTATATTATACACTTTGAAAATAACTTTTAACAACAGTGGTTTTACTTTCGAATTTAGAATCCTCCTTTGTCAAATACGTATACTGTTATATACGTAAATATTTTAATACAAACCACTAAATAAATACATTTCATAATCAAACAAAACCCACCTGACAGTATTTCAAAATAAATAGTATGTAAATCTAAAATGATTTTGAACTAGTGGTATTATACGAATCACGTTTACAATATCATTTTGTAACGTTTTTAACAATTTCGTAATTATAATGGGGAAATATTGTTTTGTTTTACAGATACATTATTTTATTCCAAAATATCACTACCACGGCGAGGTGTGTATGCAATTTAACTACATAGACGTTTACAACGATAACGTTCAATTATTTGTTAACTGACCGAACTCATTTCTACAATAAGAGTAACTACAAATATATCTAACAACAGAAGCACAATTAGAGTAGCCTACAAGATTTTAGCATTCCAAAATCATTTAATGTTTTCCCTCGCCTTCTACTTCAAAATATTTTTATTTCCTATTACTGTAAATGTATAGATAATAAATAACAAGCTTAAAAAATTATTGTTTTTTTTTGTAAGTTTTTTTAATAATACTAGTTAAAGCTCGTAAAAATAGTAAAATATTACTAAAATTAAAAATAAAAACTAGTAACATTTCTATACATTTTATTATTTTGTTCTGTTATATAAATCATAACTAATGATCAAGTACTCTAAAGTTAATAGTTACTAACTAATACTTTGTTTGTCTGTTGGCAAAAAAAAGTTTTCTGTTTTGAGAAAAATCGACAACTATTTAAATATTAAAATATTATTTCCTATGAAAACGATTTTCCAAGCTGACAGTATTGAATATTTAAAGAATAAGATACGTTGGTGTTGCTAATGAAAATGATTCTAAAACATTTGGTAGACATAACAGGAAATTTAAGTTTTAAATAATATAATAAAAATACTATTTGTTTTGTTAAAATTTGTGTTCTAATTTAGTCTAATTATTTTTATATCTTTGCAATGATAATTTAAAAATGGTATGTATTTTTCAGTGGGAGACGTTTAGCATATTTCGATATTAATTGTACTAATACGGAAAACTAATGTAAATCATACTAAAAAATACAAACAATTCAAGTAGTTTTAATATTATTTAATAATATTAATAAAACATGTATTTATTTTTATTGTTTTAAAAAAAATTACAAAAAGTAAAAAAAAAATTACGAGTAACAATTATTTAATGTTTTTTTTCTCTTTAAAAAAGAGAAAATAAAAAAATATTTTTACGAAATTAAATTCAAGTGTTTAAAACTATTTAGTTATCAATTTATTTTAATTTTTTTATTTCAATTTATTTTATTAACAATTATAAATTTCAATTATGTTTAAATAAAAAAATACAGATTTAATCTCAACTATAACTTAAATAAAATCATCTTTATTTCTCGCTTTGCATTTATAGCGAGCACTCGTTTTAACCGAATACAGCAAACAGCCGGTTACAACGAAAAAAAATAACTGGTCGTTGGAAGTCGTAATCGATTTCTATTGTAATTGGATTATTTTTTAACTAAATACATACATTTTGAAATTATTTTATTAATATATATTAGATGATTAAGCAAATATGTACATTTGGGGAAATATTAACTTTTTAAAATGAAATATAAATATTGTTAATTCATAACCTAATATAATAAACGTTTTTAATCTTCACTTTTTAACTTTTTAATTTGTTATCGTTTCAGCGTCATTTGTTAATTTTAATAAATTCCCTAGATGTTTCTAAAAAAAAAAAAAACGAAAATATTCTCATCTTCAACGTACAACATAAATATATACTCGTATATTTATATATATAATAAAAGTTTTCAATTATTGTTTAAGTTTAAAATAATTATTCATACTGACACCAACACTATATCAAAAATATCGTATGTGTTATTAACTTTACAAACTACACTATTATAAAATATAACGAACTATGAAAATTAAACAACATAAATAATAATTTTCATTACTTTTCACGCTTATAATATGCATGTTATTAATACCTTCCTTTACCTACTAGCATAAATTATACTCAATCGTTAATTACAAAACTATACGGAATTTAACAAATTGATTAGTATAAACTGAAATCAACTTATACACTAACGTAGTAACCTATTATCCTATAATCGTATCTTCGCAACCTATTTATTTTATCTAAGATGCGAAACATCTAAATAAAACTATTTTCATAGATACGAATTAGTTTTAAGATCAGCTCAATCAAATAAAATTTAATAACAAATATTTGATAATTTTAATTTTTAATTTTCTTATGTGAAATATTTATTCGTTAATCATGATATTACAAACTGCAAATCCATGAACATCTGATTCTGTTACAATTCTTCAATATATTATGTTTTCATCATGACGTAAAATCTAAGTTTAGAAGTTTAATTATCCTAAAGTCAGAAATAGCATGAGAAAATAGATTCAGTTTCAAAATCAAAAATGTTTTTAAAAATTGTTTTGATTTGAATTGCTTTTGTATACGATAATTTATTTTTAATTTGTATAATTTAATTTAATTTTTTTTACTTTTTTATTATTATTTTTTCTATACACTATGATATATTTGTTGTTTGTCGAGCATTTATGTTTAATAAACTAATTTACAAATATTTGAACAATATTTAATATATTTGTTTAAATTCAATTATTCCCAATAAATATAAATTTTATTTTATGTTTTACATTAAAAGAATGAAGTTTCATAAATGCATCTTGTAATACTTTGAAAATACTCAATAATTAAAATTAAATACAAAACAAAAGCTATTTATATTTTACTATTACTAATTCAAGTCGGATGAAAATAAGTTGCTTTTAAATAACTGGCTAAATATATAAAACAAGACGATGAAAAAACTATAAACACGAACTTTAAGTTTAAATTGAAAAGGGGACACTACGATGGCTTAATACTCGTTCTATAGTTGGTTTTATTTGAAAATTGCAAGGGAGTAGTATGTTTTGTAGAACATAGTTTTGAACTAAAACTATAGGTTCAAAATCTATAAAAAATTGTTGGGAATGCACTGAAAGAATAATAAATAAAATTTAAGGGGATAAGTTAGAATACAGTAGATGTATTGTGTTTTTAAAAATAATATAAATTTTAAAAAAAAAATGTTTAAATTTACAAAACTGACCACTTTATTTATTAATAGCTATAAATTAACATTAAACTTTGAATTTAAGTAAACTACTATGAGCGTTTATTCAGAATAATTTTTAAAAAAATTTGCTTCGAAATTCAATACTTCAACTTGCAAGAAAATTGTTTTCAATTGAAAATGTCTACTAGAGAACTAGATTTAATAATGTTAAAAATAATTCTTTAAGTTAATAATCTTATGAATATTTATAATCAATATTATAAATATTTTTTATCTTGTACAATATGAAATATAATTTTAATATCATATTACATATGTATTATATTTTAATACTATTAACATCATTATCATCATCATCTCTATAATCACAAATTATCCTTAAGTGAAGATTTTCATAAGAATACTTTTGTTACTAGAAAATATTTTATGGGTTATAGATTTCAAACAATTTATATTATCTTTTATAATGGAAACAACGTCTATTCATTTGCCATATTGTACAAAACCTATTTTATCTCAAGAAATTTAACACTTAAATTATCAATTTAAATAAAACTGTTAAAAAAAGATACACGATAAATTGTGCAAGTCCAAATGTTGAATATTGAAAATATGTTTGTTTACGACGGTGTTGTAAAAATTAGCAAATTAATTTTAAAATGTAATTTAATTGTACATTATTTGATATTGTACACATATCTTTATTTCACCTTATATTATATTTTGCATGAGTAACATAAAGAGACAGAAAAAATATATGATATATTTATTTAAACTGCAAAATACATATTGTCGGAATTCTAAAAATCAATGCTATAACTATGCTAAATATAAATACGAGTATGTATAATAATGTACCACCAGTCAAACCATTATAATATTTACATTTCAATGCGTATAAGGTATTATTCGGGGAAAAACAATGTACTTAATTATTAATTAAATAATTGTTTAAAAAAAAAATACATTCGGTTTTAAAAAGTTAATTTATTAGTTGGCATAAATATTAAAAAATAACGTTGAACAACAAATAGATTTATTCAACATTTTCTTCACCAGCTGTATTTTTATTAGAGTACGAGTACTGTTTATTGTATAATATAAATAACAACTTCTCATCAAAAGATCGTTATTTTAATATTCTTTCTACCTATAGTACATATTATAGTTTTAGGCATCGCTAATAAGCTCACTAATTTCATAAATAATTTAATTAATTGCGAGCATTAAATTATCTATTAATACTAACGCGGCAATTACAAAAAATTAAGTAGATAAAAATTATAGTTATTTACTCATTAGACATATATTTCAAATTAAATTATAATATTCATACACAACGATAAACGAATATAATATGAAAAAAAAATTATATTTAAGAGTTACTTATAATAATAAAAGATTATAAATATTTTACTGTGGAACAATTCTTTTAATAAATCTTTATTTCATAAAAAAAAAAAAAAACAAAACAAAAGTCCTCAAAAACTGTACATTTTGCATTAATACCTAATCCACGTGCCGGTTCATTGTAGTATTGCATCTATTTTTGTTCATACAATTAATATGTGTAAATTTCCTCACCACCTTAGCTTGTTAAGTGAAAATTCTATTCGATATGCCACCTAAGAGTATGAGGTATTACACGTAACATATTTTTTTTTATAATGATACTCCTCGACTTAAGCCTAATTCACTTACAGTCGAACGTCAATATATTACTCGTCCATAATGTATTTTAAATTATATTTATTCACACTGATTGTACAGCTATTGAAAAAACATTAGTTTGTAATAAAATAATTTATTAAATTTAATTAATTGAATTTATATAATTTTTAGAAATTACTTTCGATTAACTAACTATACAATTCAAATTTCACGTCAATACGAATGTTTATGTTAATTTTAATATGAATTGTTTGATGGCGAAAAAAGGAAATAAAATTTCCACTCAATTACTGCTTTTTTATTAACTAATTAAACAAAATTATAAAAATCAACGTGTTCGTATAAAAGTTTACTTTATCCGAAAACCCTTATTACTCTTATTGACAAACTGTTTAGGAATTATTAGAAACTTAAAATATGAATAATAAACCTAATTTATGTCGGTAAACAGCAGATTATATTCATCTCAATTCCCGAATTTTTTTTACTATACACCTTACTAGTTACTTCTCTGTTCTCATAGTTCAAAAATTGTTTTATGATTTGCACATGATTTTAGGCTATTGATTACGTTTTTTTAATTCTGTTTTATTAACTTCAATATTAATAAACCCGATTTAAAGTCTACACTTTACGTTCGGGATAATTGTTTTTATTATAACTACACATAAAAATGTCTAAAAATACAATATTGTTTCATTATACAATTTAATATGGTATTCTTTTTTAATACTTGAGTAATTAGTTCTAAAAAACTAGTCAAAATTATTATAATCGTAATTTAATAATTATTTAAAACCAATTTAAAAATTGAATTTTATAGTTTTTTACTATGAAAAATGTAATTTACCTTTTTGATACTATATTGGGTTCTGTGGACTACGAATAAAATTTAACCATTGTTGAGCACACTGAAAAACAATGGAGTTGATTAAGTTAGAATAAAGTGATGTCTCTCCAACCCACCCTGTTGATTATTGTTATAACTTATTTATCGGTATCGTACAAATACATATGAATAGCATATTGAAACTAACATATGAAAAATTTTTAATTTTCCGTACGTAAACCATTCTTCTTGTGAACCAATAAATTAGAATTAATTTTAAATTATTTAAAAGAGATGTACTTAAAAATAATATGACAAAGAAAACACATATATTTTATATATGTATATCACAGTAAATAAACGGAACCATGTAATAATCTATGAATGTTATTCATAAAGTATATTATTATATTTTATAATACTTGATATAACAATTGTTAAAGATTTTATTAATTTTTAAATATTCCATCATATGAAGTGTTCAAATATTATACGCAATGTACGATTTTAAAATTAAACAATCTAAAATTAGTAAATTGTTTACAAGCAGCTTACGAATGTTCGAAAATTAATCAAAATACGAATGACCTAAATTACATAGATGCGAAACGAAACTTACATAAAATTAAAGGAACAAGTAGCAACTATATTGACTGTTGAATATAGCTTCAAAATAATTTCTTGAACACTTTCCAGAGTAATAAGTTAATTTTAAAACTTTTGAAAACATATAGGCGTATAACACTTATAAATAAAAATAACTTTAAAAGTAATATATGAAAAAAAATATATTTACAATATACTTATTTCGAGAATTTTAAATATTTTGTATACAAAATTCTTCATAGACTAATTAGTATTTTAAAGTTATTTTTTATTTAATTGAAAACTAAAAAAAAAACTTTGAGCATCAAATATTTGGAATTAACTTTTTAAATAAAAACATTAATTTTATTAATATTTGATCCTTTGTTATCATTATATTCTCCTTGAAAGTGAATATTGAATCATTCTTTGTTTAATGTTCAAATTTATAATATCATATATACAATATTTAATTGTTTCTCGAAGTATCACTTAAAGGAACTTAACTTTTGTACATTTGAATAGTTCTCAGATATATTTCCAATTTTTGTATTTTTTCAAAATTACTTCATTTAAATTCATAAAATAGCGATACATTCTTATTTATATAACTATTAATATATTTATAAATAAGTTATACTGAACATTAAACGAAACAATAATGTAATTTGAATCATATATATATATACAATGTTATTAAATATAGCATAATAATATTATATTAGGTGTTCATTAAAATTTAAATAGTTATTGTTATTATTATTATGTTATTTTGTAATAAAATACATTTTTATCATAGTATAAGATAATTTTGTTTTTTTAAATTTAAACTTTCTTCCAAAAATCTAATTTATAATTCATGTCTCAAATAAATATTTTATATTAAATTCATGAATATTTGGTGTCAATAATATTAATAATTATATCTTATTATTATTTTTAAAGTATTTTATTTGTCATCGGATTAAAAACTGTCAACAAAAATATGGAAATATATACTTAATAACTATACCATTATACACCTATATTTTATGTAACATGGAGAAATTGTTGTATGAACTAAACGCATATCATAAAAATATATAGTCAAAAATGATAATCACTGAATTATATTTATAAAAATATGTGTTCTGTATGGTATTTTTAGTTTAACTCTTATCAGTTTTATGTAAACTATTATATTACAAACTCTACTTAAATGTATTTAAAATTCGGACATTTTGTATAATTGTAAATATGATATTAAAACATGCATATGCGTGTATTTGTTAACATCATACTTTTTGCACAAGTGAAGATTTTCGATGAAAACTATAACCTGTTCCACTTTTCAGATAATGTCATAGTTTTTTTTTAATATTATTATTCGTGGTAGCAAAGAATTTTTACGAATTTATAGTCACAAATTCACATTGAAGAATAATACACAAAGAATTATGAAATTATCCACCAATATTTTTTCGTACTCGTTATGTAAACATATGTTATTTCTGATAAAACACAAAATATATCCTGACCCAGTTAATTCGTAATTAAATTATTTAATTAAATAATAAAATAAAATAAAATAAATAAATAAATTAAAATTAAAATTTAAATTAATTATTAAATATTAACGGTGACTAATGTCTGATTCAATAGTTTTCATTTACAGTCTCTAAAAAAAATGAAAATATTACATACAGGTGCTCATGCAGTCCGTAGTAGATTGTACTTTAATCGTAAAACTTTACTGTATGTATGTGAACTAGGTAGACGATTTATTTTATATTATATTTTTAAAATATAATAGCTAAACAAATTGTACAGATTTACTCAAGAAAGATTATGATAATATACAATTTTGTTTTGTTAGAGCCGTATTAAGTAAGAAATAATAATTTACAAACACTACAATTTTAGAATATTAATTTATTATTAACTTAGAGTATTACAACTTATATCTGTACAAAATGACGATTACAAAATTTAAATGAAAAATAACGGACTGAAATTAGAAGTAGATGCTAGAATTAAAAAAAACAACAAGTGATAATTCGGACGTGGCAAAATATTCAGTTCGAGAAACATGTAAGTTCAGATATATATAACCTTGATATGCCTAGTGACCCTATACGTTTCAGAGATCTCTTCTGTGAGAAAATTGATGGAAACAATACTAAAGTATTTGAGAAGAAAATTCTAAAGAAATTTGTTGATAATCACACAGTAATTTGGAGAAATAGACACAACAATAAACTATAAAATCTCTTTTGAAAATCAGATACGTATATTATACAAAAAATTGAAAAGAAAATGATGATGTAGACAAGATGTATGTGACAGAAACAAATCAACGGTCATTTTTAAAAACGACTATTTTGAAGAATCCGATCGATAAAAAACCCATTTAGATAAGGCCTCGACTACGCTGGAAAGACTATATAAAAAGATATTTTGAAAAAGTAGTACCATTTTTGCAATGAATATTAGAAGCAGAAGATAGAAATAAATGAAGTAATATATGTTTTTAGGTTTCAATGTCTGAAAACTGACGATTAAAAAATAGAATAAGAATAATGGTCCAGTAATTTAAAAAATTAGCCATTTTTTTATTTTAATCTAACAAATAGTACAACAAAGACAAATGTACACAAATGTTTAAAACCCGAAATCACAAAAATTATACACAATATCCGCGTATACGTATTTCGACAACTTCGTTGTCATCATCAGAGTAACTCACGCTAGATAACGTAGTTGTCAAAATACGTATACGCGGATATTGTGTATAATTTTTGTGATTTCGGGTTTTAAACATTTGTGTATAAAATAATCACAAGTTCTCTTATATATTTTATTTTAAAGACAAATGTAACTCATTGTTTTGTAAATTATAATTGTAATTTCAAAATGTCCAATCTATTACACTGAAAAATCATGTTCAATGAGCAGTCATTGTCTAGAAGTATATTATACTATGCATATTTTGATGAAGCAAGAACGTTAAACTTTAATCTGTAAAAAAATATTTACAATTAAAATTAAAGATATACAATATTATATTTTATATGAATCGACTAAATTATAATTAATTTTAGTAAATTTAAAGAATTATGTAAAAACTCAAATTTTAAATTAATAGGTACTTATTTAAAATTAAAATACGTTATTCCTGAGTTACCTACTACAAAAAGGTTTATACTTTTAATAATTTAATCGCATTCCTTTGTAATTACCTGCAAGTGGTATTAATATACGGAAAATAAATTTGCTAGCGGTTTTTCTAGTTACTATATGTTATAGTTACTATATCTTATACTGTATATCCAGTAACACATTATACCTACTTCTTATATAGTGATATATGAGCATGTATGTGCATTCTATATTTCAATTACAGACCATATAGATTAGTTATATCATATCCAGTAAACATACATGTGAAATGCATACATGATTCGTCTATTTATACGAAAATCTGACATTTCAATTGAATTATTCAATTTTAAATTTATTAATTTGTATCAGTTCAACTTTAATAATTTATTATTCAATAATTACTTTCAATACATTATCTAATATTTAATCATAATCAGTAAAGGCAATAATAAAAATAATAATAATCAGTTTAAAATTTGTTATGCATAAAAATTAATTAATTATTCAATTTTTAGAACATTTATAATACAATTATTATCATTTGACCTACTACTGGTAAACGAACCCACACACAATGTCGATTCTTTACTATGTAATAATTATTTATTTACTGTAATGGAAATATTATATTGAATATATTTTTTATCTCATTAACATTACGGAGTAAAAATTTTTCCAAAACAACAAATTTAATAAATGACTCTAAAATATAACAAAAATAAATACAGCAATATTATTAAAATACTATACAAAAATATCTGAAATCATGTTCAATCGTTTTTTTTAAAATAATTAATTACACTAGCCTTTACACTAGGTAGCATAATTGTTATTATTCAAATTATTTGTTTTTCCTTTTCTATGCGGTTGATGTCTGATTTGGCGTGACGTGAGAAAACTCAATTTTAACACTGTTATATTAATATTCTTATACGTGTTTGTAGTTGTGGTTTGTAAGCTATGGTCGTTGGCATATCATTAAAATTCACCCAGATAATAATTCAAAAAAGCAAACCGTGTTTTACAATCATTAAGTGTTTCGCTTAATGCTTTTCTTTTGTCGTAACAAATAATATTTATATTAATGCGTTCTGTTTTACTTAACGTTGAAGTTTATGGGAAAAACTTTTACTCGTTCGTAAATTTATAGCCTCCGGTAGTTGACAGTGAATAAATTTGGCAACATTTACCGGCCGAGTTTTGAGGATTAAATGCGCATAGCCAGAAATAAGCATACCTACGGATTTATGCCTTGAAAGTAACCAAGCAATTGTGCAAGTGAAATCACGTCAAAAAAAATATTAATAACGTTTGCCTTCATACAAATTTTATGATCGTCAGTCTCAATGTATAAATTGTGAATTTTTTATTATCTAACGAAAGTTTATGATGGTGATAATAACAAAGAAATAAACAAATAAATAAACAAATAAATAAATGATTGATTAGGTATAATATAAATCGCGCATAAGTTTCACAAATTATAAGGAACTCACTATATGGACATTAGAACGGTATAATATATGCCGAACAACCTTTCATCTTGCGCGTGAAATAATGATCACTCAATCACGTGGTCGCGGATAATCCCCTGACCCATAAACATATCAATAATATTTCTATGTGGACGAAAATATAACAATTATCGTTGTAATAATTCAATGATCTATTTTTTTCAGTTACATGCACGAAGTACAGGCGTGTTATAACGAAATGATTAATATTTTAAACACACAAATGATAATAATATATAATGTAATATCGTGTTGTACAACATTTTTGTTTTCCATTTTAGAAGCTCGTATTTTTTAAACACTTGAAGGAAATCGCGGAGTTAATAATATAACCTATACTTATATGACTACATAAACCTTTATGCTTTTATCTGTTATAATATAATTATTGTTTAGCGAATAAATTTCCAAATGAAGTGCGCACTTCACAATATATATTACACAACTTGTAAATAATTGTATGAACCAAAATAAACGACTATTATTGATCAATGATTATATATATTCATTGAATTATCTATTTTATTGATTTATATATTATTAATATTTACGTACACATGTGAGTTTTTATAAAATTCAATGTGGATTATATTTTGATAAGCGTACGAACAAACTATTTCAATTATATGAAATAAATATGATATTACTTACAAAAATTGTATTACTGAAGATTTTGAACTAACAATTACGTGTTGTAATAATGTCTATACTAATTTCAAACTGACCATGAAAATCAAGTATTAGTTCACAAATATAATATACCGTTTTAAACAATAATAATTTATTGAATATAATAATAGTAGTATAAGTATCTACCACGACTACCCATAAAAATCATTTTTCAAATTTAGTTTTGGTAGTTTAAACTATCCACGAGCAATTTTCTGTACATTTGATTGCATAATATTAATATTGCACTATATGTGCTTGAATTCTATTACACGCATGTTTTTCATGTTAAACATATATATATATATATTTATTAATTGCCTGGAGACAATGTAATATTCTTAAATGATTTGAATGTAATAGACATTCGAATATATTACATAGTTGATTAAAATTTATTAATATTAAAATTACATTGTTTTTATTTTTAACGTTTATACAATTATTACAATTCTTCTTTTAAATAAATACAATGATTATTATTCTAAGTGTAATATTCTTATTATAATTAATTCGCTATATTAACGGATTCATAGTTTTTAATTTCAGTTACTCGTGTATAATGGATTTCATAATTTGACTTTCAAATAAAAGATAGATGTCTGTTTACACCAAATAAATAAAAACGTGCGTATTGGTACTTGTTATTGTATTGTTCGCGTGATAATAGGTATATACATATACATATATATATATATACAGCGTCATAATTGCATTAGTATCGAATTATGAATTTAAATTAAAATGATAATGACTATTGATGTTCAGACTTGTGAATGTGAAGTGGCTAAGTGGCAAAATGAATGTGAGAATGCAACGACTATTATCTAATGGGTCGGCGTGATAATATTGCCGAGTAACGAGTAGCAAAGTGGATTTATCTCATTTTAGTATTCGCGACGATAATACCGGTCAAACCTTATATCAAAAAAAAAGTTATTGTTCCTGTTCGGCTAATACCGCTAAAAATGGACAATAACAGATTATGGAATTAATGTTCGCCTTGGAATCGGTTTTAAATTGTGTGTGTGTGTGTATGTGTGTATTGTCGTGAAACGAATAGTGATTATACGTTGTAAGATTAAATCTACTGATCACAGCCATAGATCGAGATTCGGGATCGGTAAAAATCCTAATAACAGTAAATCGTGTAGATCCGTGTTATTTGTCCTTGTGAAAATGGAATATAACAAATAGGTATTGTATAAGTATTATTTTACCGCATTTCAACGTATTACGATACCAATAAACTCTAGTGTTTCAAGAACGTCATAATAACTGCACACTTCCAGATTGTTGTATAATAGTGACAATAAAAATAATAACTAACGTAATTTGTTTCGTTTTTTTTCCATACATATAGCGGTAGTCATTACAATATATGTTGGTATACTGCAAAACGATTAACGTCCAGCATCGTCGCGTATCGTTCAATCTGTCGAAATGATCAAACGAGAAAATCGTTGTGGTCTCGTGTTTAAAACAAGGTCATAATATACATTACAATATTATAGTCTCCCACCAATACACATCAAATGTGCGGATCGAGCGACTGCAGCAGCGGTGATCATTAGTCATAGTTTTTAATCGGTTCGAGCGATTGACGATCGTATAGTGTTTTATAATTTAGTCGTAAGAAAATCTGAGAGTAAAAAAAAAAAAATCCAAACGTTTTTATCTACACGAGACGTAATCCGACTGTCATTATAGAAATTAAAAAAACAAATACTACTTTACTATAACAGTAAGATGGCAATAGCCTTGAACGTTATTTTTTTCTAAAATTGTTAAACAAAATAATTATCAGTATATGTATACACTATAATGGTATTATATATCGTAGCATATATAAGTAAAAGGAGAAAAATAAAGTGCATATATTTTACACACTTTATTTTTTCTAGTTAATCACATATTGTTATGGTAACAATAATTACCCACCGAGTGTTTATTCTTTACTGATATTAATTTATGGTAGTTATACTCTCAGTATATATGATACTGAGTCATTCTCAAGTTATCTTGTATAATGAAAAATAAAAAAAATTAGGACCGAAAAATAAGTATATTTTGTCATTTTTAAATAAAAACAAAATTCAGTATAATAATACACATTACATTTCAAACACATTTATGTTTATTATAAATTTTTTTTTAAGCAATTTATAAATTGTTTAAAATTACAAATTAAATTGTTATTTTATTAATATGAAATGCAAAATTGGCATTATATTTAAAATCAACTTTAAATATATTTAAGAGATATCGTTTTACTCGGAAACTTACGTATGTAAATAGCAGTTTTTGTTTTTGTTTTTTTTTTTTTTGGATATTTAAAATTGGCTTCCAATTAATTTAATGTGAGATTATAGGAGTATAATTGGGTTACGTCTGATGCATATATATGTGCACGCACCATACACGTATATACTAGCAAAGACAGTAAAATGTGTGAATTGGGCAAGTAACGATTAATATTTGATCATAATAACTCCGCTTATCATACCTAGTGTACGATTACGTAATATAATCATATACGTTTAATAAGCATTTTAAACAATGTGATGATGTGTAAAAAGATTTGCATTATGATATATTGGAACCTACAATTAAAACGACGTTTTTTACTATACGTGTATAAATGATATTAAACGCTATCGCGTTTATCGTTTCAATGTAAGACAATTAACTATGAAAACGTAATATAATCATTACACACACAGACACATAGACACACACACACACACACACACACACACACACATATATATATACATATACATGAATAACAAACATCAGTAAATATATCAAATAAATTAAATTACCAACAAGGTATTTAACAGTTTAATTTTAAGTGTATATGTATACAGTATTATTTGTGATTATCGACATAAGCATAAGACACTATGCTTTCTTGTTTTTTCACCCGTAAACAGCTATAAGTTCTAACACGGTAAAACGAAATGGCCCACCCTAATGTGTGTGTATGTATTTTCATAATTTTATACTACCCTGAAATGATTTTGAGACATTCGCATTTATCTTTTTATTTTTATTTTTATAAAATAGGTAAAATTACTTTGTGAAGTTAACGCAAATTAAACTCCATAAAGTATTCTAATAAAAAAGTAAATACGATGTTTGGAATTTCAAATAGTATTGTTTTAAATGTACATATGCGACGAAACTTAAACCTAATATGTAACCTAACATGTATACTTTACGACCAAATTTACTGCCCCAGTTTAGGCAACGTGAAAATATACACGCACACAACACGTTGATCATTATTCAGACCGTTCAAGTCCAATTTAAATAATTTTATAGCGTAAACTCAACATTAACAATTGACTAAGTAGCTATTACCGTACCAGATATCAAGTTAATCGTGCCCCTTACCATACAGACGCTGTTTCGTTTGATACATTTTTGTATATTATACAAATATAAAATTTTATGTCCACGAAATTATTAATTTATAGTTTTTAAATACTCTAGTACCGTGTTCTTCTATTTGATTTTTTGTCGTGTCTGCACGCTATAATCGGAATTGCATAGTCAGTAAGTACATATTATATTCATGTGTTTATACATTTCAGCGTTATTGAAGACTGCAGAACGCGTGCTGTATTATTCATGCGTTGAATATAATATGTACGTGTGGGCTTTATAGTAGTGAACAACTTCATAGCGTACACTGTACGGCACGTATACGCATTTTGTAGCGTTTCATCTGTTCCCCATCATTTTCCATTTAATACTAATGCGTTTCACATGTTTAAAATGTTGTGTCCGCTTCCCATAGGTTAATGCTAAAAAATAACAATAACAAAACGGGCAGTGTTTAATCTGAACGACCTACTTTAGAAAAAAAATGCTGTGTTAAATGCATTTCCGCCTTTTCGATCGCCGGAAAAAGAACATACATATATTCATACTAAACAGTTCAGTGCACACAAGACCTTAGCTTAGCTATTATGGAAAGCTTCTTCATTATACAATTACATCACGACCAACTGTGTGACAGGTGTTACGTTAAATCAGTGGTCGATTCGATTGTTTTTTCTTATTGTTTTATGAATGTTATGTTAATGTTTTTTTATAGTATGCCCTTGACTCATAGTTTTCACAATACAGATACTTGGTTTATTATTAAAATTAAATTTTCGAACAACCGCAGATGCAATATTATTAATCTATAAATTTAAAGATATACAATTTAAAAGTATGTCATTTTATAACATTATAAAACTATATACATGTAAAATTATCACTCTGGGTGAATAAAATTGAAGTAACCGCACCTTTAGACAAATCAATAAATAATGTTGATCAACGAATATAAATATATATATATTCTAATAGGAAGTATCAATACTAATGAAAATGATAAGCATAAAACAAATTTATATACATTTAAATTACCATTTGAACCTAATCAAATGATTCTTCTTTATGAAAAAAATGTTACATATTATAGCTAAATCAAAAAAATGTATAAAGATTATTTACAATAATTTACAACAGTGCTAATACAAAACTAATAATGACGCTATTGGGTTAATATAAGTACAAATATAAATTTTATTACATGAAAAAAAGAATTACATTTTTCTATATAATCCTAGCAGAATGCAAGTTATACATAGACAATTATTATTATTATTGTCATCCGCAAATCCGCGTTGATAATTTGAATAATATAAGCATAATGCTAAACAAAAAAACAAGAATATACATAAATATATATATTATCTAAACACCGACACAATAAACTATAAATTTTCCAAAACAAAATGAATGAATAATTTTGTGTGAAATTTTCATTTCGAAAACATAGTTAAATTTATGGCCTATAAAACAAACATATTTATTATTTATAAAACGAAATCACACGAGTGTATTTCAGTGTGTGCAACAAGAAATACGGTCGATGAAAAATTACACACTGGAAGATAATTCCCCCCCCCTCCAAAAAAAAAAAAAATATACACTGATCACAAATAAACGATCTTTGGTCACATAAGTTTTTCTGATGCAAATCAAAAGTAAAACCAATACGACTTGTCTATTGTAAGTAAAGGTACAAAATTCTATATATAAAAAAAAACAGCAAACATTTTAGCAATTATTATAATTAAATTATCATTTCATTTTAATTACATTTTAATTTACGATATTCAATGAACAATATTTCATTTTATACAACACACTTCAGTTAAAATCTAAAAATACGTTCAAATCATCAAATGACTCATAATTCGAAAGAAACATTCACTATCGTATTTAATTATTTTATATCACAGTAATTATCATGTAATAGTTATAACTAAGTTTTAATTCCAAATTATAAATAATAATAATGAGAATAAGATAAAAAATAAAATAAAAAATAAATATTTCATTTTAATATCATTGCAACATTATCTAATCAGTGCTGGATTCAACATTTGAAAATCTCTAGACAGTCCAAATCTCGAGGCCCTTTGCCTTATCTTTTCTACCATCGATCATTAGACATGAAAGTTATCTAAATATAATGTTGAAAGAAGGCTTATGAAAAAAAAATTAAGAATATCAAAATCAAATATTGACTTAAATATCCGTTTACTGAAAATCCAATGTGAAACTCATCGTTCCAATCGTGGTTGGAAAGACACTACAAGTAAAGAACACCGTACATATATAAATGAAACAGAGAGTTATATATAAATAAACATGTTGAGTAGGAAGTAAGTTGATGTGTTGTTGATAAGAATTTTCAGATTGTTTCTCACGTTAGGAGATATAAATATTGATATATTTATCTGCTATTTGAGGCATCTAAAAGGCATGATTCCTACTTTGCCCTTTTCCCGCATTCTACCTAAGAATATCAATAACAAGATAAATCTTATTTTTTAAATATTTTAAAATAATAAGGATCATGAACAATCCTAAAGGATTAAGATTAATCACTTTCACATTAATTATATACAAAACAAATATATAAAAAAAATCGTCGACAATTGATTGACTTATTATAAATACAGATTATTTACAGTAAATAATATATAATACAGCACATTTAATTTTTGCTAATATTAATAGTAATAAATATGATAAGATTTACTAATACCATAATTTAATACTGTATAATAGTGATTATCTTTATCAAAACGAATATTATATATAATATTCGAATAAGGACTTGTTACATTATAAATACTTAATTCGCTTATTGTATTGTATTTATTAATACATGTAATTTATTATTATAGTATCAATGACTAATCAATAATTTTAATCACGTTCGTTTATTTTATCATATCAAATGTTTAAATGTATGTGTATATACAAGTATAGTATTTAATATTTAGAGATGTACTACAAATTAATTTATTTAACAAATTTATTTTTGGATTATCTATTTAATCTATTTAATGTCTTTGGAAAATGACGTGTACATGTAAGTAAAATGATTGTTATAACTCTTAAATGTGCTAACCACATTACATGAATTATGAGTGTATTAAAATTCAACAAGACAAAATTCATTGAACAAAATTAATATGGAGTCTATTTCAAAAATTGTATATATATATATATATGTGTTATATATTGTATTTTACCTGACCATGAGTTTTAGTCGAAACCAGTAGTTAATAAGCAAATTATTTACAATATTTAGATATTTTTTAATTTCATTTTATAATACTCATTGGCTTTGTTTCATATATTATAGAAATAAATGGAAAAAAATTTTTTTTTTTATTAATAACTAGTATTATATTATAGTTTTTTTTTAGTTTTGAATACTTTTTATTTTATTATTTAATTATTTTTGCATTATATTATATATTTGTTTATAAAACAAGAAAATAAAAAACTATAAAATAATAGTCGTTATTAATAAAAAACATTATTGTTTATTTATAAATAAGTATGTATCTACTGGATGGTGTATAAAAACCAAACCAGTGACTATAATATATATCGTTTTATTTATTTATTCATTATTTAAGAATAACAATACACTAAATATCATACAATTCTACATTATAAATAAATATGTTATATGTTTCATTTAATTTTCACGTGACATAAAGGCGCAAAAGAATATAATATATTAAAATATTTTACAATCGTAAATGTTATAATTTCTACCCACTAAATAATCGGTAAATCAGTAAATTCTTCAATGTTGTAGAACTGAGCATATAACATAACCACAGGAGTTATTAAAAATGTTTTTAACAATTATCATCTTAGTTATTAAAAATGTTTAAAACAATTATGATCTTAGATTCGTAATATAAAATATTATAATAACAGTTTTATTTTCGGCGGTAAAAACTAACGCAAGCATTGCACATGAAAATCGTAAATAAAACGAGACGATTCACGTGGAAATTAACTGCACGTAAAAACATACACCTACAATTACATATTGCTATTGTTTTGAATCGAACCACGTCCTAGTGCACTGTCCGCGGCGTGTGCATTTATGCGGCAAGATGAAATACGTATACATAATTGTATTGCAGTTTCGTGTACAATTATATTCCATAGCTTTTTTTTTCTTTTTTTTTTCTTTTTTTTTTTTAGTAGCGAATACAATACGTCCATCCGATAAGTATACAATTTCGGAACGATCGAAGAATGAACAATTGTAATTACCTCAGGGAAAGACCTTAGAACGGATGCCGTTACTGTCCGTCACGTATAGTGTCGTATTAAACGCAACGACGCCGCGACGACATATCACGCACGTGCGCAATTACGTATGTGTTTACTGAACTGGAGTGATATCGACGTGAAATCGATTTCAGACCGTCGGCAACACGCTTGTTTCCGTCGTTGTAGATCGTTACGATTACGTTATTGTCGCGATACCATCATACGCACATAATTTGTGCGTAAGTGAATCTGCACGCGCGCACACCACGTAGCATACCGTACTCGCGCCTACATTAGATAATATTATGATATTATATCGTGTGTGTGAGTGTATACGTAGGCGCACACGCGCACGCGACCGGTGGGGCAAGGTGCGACTCGCGTACGTTTTCCTCGGCGATTTCGTCGCGGCCGCCGACGCCGCCAATCGTCGACAAAAATAAAATCGAGAACAATACAATTTGCCGAATACACTATGGAGGTCATACAGATGATGTAGACAGAATCGCAATATGATTTACAAGACTACACGACTTGTAGTGCTTATACACTGGAATCCTTTTTCCAACGCGCGTGTGTGTCGTGCACGTACGCGAATCACGAAGGTCTCCTCTCCCCCCCCTCCCACATCACCCTCTCACTCACTCGCTCACTCGCTCTGTCTCTCTCTCTCTCTCTCTCTCTCTCTGTATATATATATATCTTTCTCTTATTCTCATTCCACGACTCCGTTAATCCTCTTTTTCATTTTTCGTCTCCCACTCCTTCACATTCCTTCAACTTTTTCAATATTCACCATAGTAAACGTATTTTTGTTTTTCAGTTTCCGTTTTATTTTCATACTCAATTACGGTGACATTTCTATTAGCTACGCGGATGTACGTATATCTATAATAATTTTATATATATATATAATAGGTTATAATACAAAAGCCGTAAATCATTCATAATAGATTTTTAACTTTTTTAAGCGAATGCTTGTATTGGAATTAAAGAGTAATATCAATATAAAAATAAATAATTACAATAAGATTGTCATAATGTCTACCAAACTCAATTAAAAACAATCGCTAAACTTTGTTTTTTTTTTAATGAAGAAAAAAAAATTGAAATTTTAACAATAAGTTATACATTTCTACAATTACGGATCTAAGGCTTAAACAATTTATACACAACTAAGTTTTAGAGATAATAAATTAATAGACATATAAATAGATATAGTAAAAAGATAAAACACATAGTATATATATACAAAATTCAAAGACTAAACTTTGTCCTCTACATAAAACCTACCACCATGACATTGTAATATTACGTACCGCGAAAAACATAGCCCTTTTTAAACTGGTTAACTATGCCTTTTCCGTTTTTATAACCCGCGATTTCTAATAAAAACGATTAGTCTCCAATCATAAAAATGTTGAATAAAAAGTATTCGGAGTAAGCCGATCGTTTACGGTTTTATCATTGTGTAAATTATATTTACAATTCTTTGACGAATTCAACAGAAACGAACAATAAAAATTTTATAACATATATTTATGGCTTCTAATAATTTACTTTATACTATCAATATTGCAGCAACACTTTATTAAATTATTATATAAATAAAAATGCGTTATTTTTTTTTTTTTTTTAATTATTATGAAATATAATAATTTTATTTGCACTTATTGTAATTTAATTTCTTAGTTCCCAAAAATAAAATAAAATCGTATTGATAATATATTTGCATATACATATCAATAGGTTATATTGTATATTAACTTTTATATATATATATATATATTTATATATATTCATTTATAATTACATTTCTATAAGTATCGAAACAAATGTTTTAGATACTTGTATTTATATACTTTTAGGTATATATAAAAACAATTAGAATACTTTTGTTACTTAATAATTCATTTTTAAACTCCTAAATTATATTGAGTATTGATTATTTGATCACACGTAAAATTGTAAGTGAACACAAATTCATCATAAACTATATCAAATACGTAATTATACGTTTGTTTAAATATTGTTTCATTTACATTACATAAATTATTACGATTTTAACTGTAAATAATAAAACAAATGACTTTTTCACCTGACTGATTAAAAATAAGATAAATATAATATTTTTCTGTAAAACGCTTCCAACTTGAAACTTTGTAAACACATATATAGTGTAACAATGTATAGTTTAGATTATTCTAATTTATTTACGATAGCACTTAATGAAGGCAATAAAAAAAATATATAAGAAAAACTTTTAAAAGAATTGTCTATATTGATTTATAGTTTATTCACAAGAAAATATTCACCCAGAGCAATTATATATAATATAGCAAACGAACTATAACAATTATATTATATTAGGTGTACACATTATATATTATCATTATAACAATATTATCTATTAGTATTTTATATAAAATGTCAATATCAATATCACCGATACGATAAGTAAGAAATAATATTTGCTTTTGCAATGTAATTTACTATTCAATACAGTAAGAGGTTCTTAAAAGTAAACAAAATGTTTTATTATTTAGAAGTATAAATAAACAAAATAAACTTATATAGGTATCTATATACGGGGTTTTTTGCTTTTATTAGTGCGTAGTTATATTTTAAGAAAATAAAACGTCACATACGACTTTGCGATAAGTTTGTATGTTTAACTTGCAACTGATATGAGCAAGTTATATAATTCAGTTTCGCATATACTTTTTTTTGTACAAATATTTATTTTCTCGAATCGGTTAATTTAAAAACAATGTGTTAAACTTCACAAAAAAAATTATTATTAATAATATAATTCATAATATTTAATAATATGGAAACCATATTTGGCATAATTAAAATTTATTCATAATTACAATAGTATTCTTAAACAAACACAAAAAGTTAAAAAATCACCAAAGTCGCGAGTAAGAACTGGAAATTTCGGTCAGGTGGATCGTTGCAGATCAGTTGAATGGGTGTGTCAGACAAGCATATATAATTTTAAATAATGATCGCATCATCATCACCATCATCACTAATTAATAAGATAATTTCAAAACAACTATTATTTTGAGTTTTGACACTCGACGTGCATAGTCTGGGAGAGCGAATCCGTCGATATATCTATGCGACACATTGTCGAGGAAAAGCGGTGCAAAACACGAGGTGTTCGGCCAAGGTCTTAAACGAGATAGCGCGTGGCCAATTTAAGAACACCACCGCTGCTATTGCTCGCTAGCCATTACGATCGTACACCTTGTACTCGTATATATCTGTATTTCATTTATTTATTTCATTTCGAGCAACGCCCGCGCAATCGTCGGAATGATAGACGAAGCGAAGAGTGCGCCAAAAAAAGACGACGATATACAGTCTACGGGTACAGTAAAACGTGGTTCGAGGGACGGTCGAAAGGATAAATGAAATACATCTAACAAAGGTATACCGTTATATCATTGTAAAATCATCGGACTACAAACATTTTCTCGTCCTAATAATATACTGCTAATTCCTTCCAAAATACGAGCGAGAAGCGATTTTCGTACACGTAAAAGCATCTCTATTGTAAGTTACAACTCGGATGTTCCTTAAAACAAAATCTAGTTTATGACGTAACAGAAAAAATGTATAAAATATCATTCTGTTGTATATTTATGCTGCTGTCAGGGGAGGCCGGAAATTACTTAAATTAGAAAAATTTAATAAATTCAGTAACTTATGAGGTGGTTGAGAAATCGCGCTTTACATTAAAAACCAAGCATCAGGCGATCAAATACATGTAGTAGCAATTGAAAATATAATAGTCCCGAAAGTTTCACGAGACAGAAATATACATTCTTTAACAAATAATTTTAACGTTATGACTTATTATACTTTATTCAATAACAGAGTTATGTTTTGGCAACAACAGAAAAATGAATGTTAAAAAAAAATTTCTGACGACCTGACAGTCGGAAGTCATTGCCCTGCAATGAACTTTTTTCTAGCTTGATTATTTTTAGAATTTATTTACGTTATTATACTATTCTCTAGAAATAGTTAACAAATCTTTAAAAGTGTATAAATAAATTATTTATTTGTATATTGAAACATTTCATAAATGCAATCTGATTCCTTTTTATTCAACATCCATTTTAAAATATCTGAAACGTATCTTGTATTCTATAACATAGCAATGACGTAAAATAAAGACTAAGATAAAAATTATTAACGATGGACTATTAAAAAAAAAATATTTTAAATAAAAATTAATATATATATCTATATATAGATATATATCGAACAAGACCAATGAGTATTAAAAAATAAAATTAAAAAAATATATATATAATGTGTTTATTTACTACCGGTTTGAACTACAAGTCATCGTCAGATATAAAGCAAAAAAGAAAATACAACAAAAGTAAAAAAATAAATAAGAGTTTACGGGGAAAATTATGATTTTTATAATAAAAATATACATAGAGTCAAACCAAAAATTATGAATAACATAAAAATAATAATAATAAATAAATAAATAAAAAATAAAAACAAATAAATTATATATAACTTAAATTTTAAATGGAAAATGTTGGTCTGTTATTAATATTATTTAATACATATTGATATAAATTATTATTTTGTTTAATTGTTTGTATATTTAAAATATTATTAAAGTATTACTTAAGTATTCTTTTTTTATATATTAAAATTATTATAAAACATGTTTTAACAAAATTTGAATTAGGATTTATTTTACTTTATTTTATTTCAGAGATGTGTTTTTTACATATAGTTTTAAATTTCTTATTAGTTTTACCAAAATAAAATGTATTATTACTGCATTTTAAGTTTGTAAGTTCTAGAACAATTAAAATTTTTATAAATTTATCTGTAAATTGTTTAATTTTATAATTGATTTTTAAAAGAAATTATGATTAATATCGTATGAGAGTTTAATGTTATTAGATTATATTTTAATATTTTAGTGAATATATCATCCTGATTATAAAACTTCATACTTCATACAGCAATTGCCAATTAGATTACTTAAATGTTTAGATTGTTTAATATTTTTTGTAATTTTTCTATGTAACCAATTGACTGTGTTGAAATTATATTTATTTTTAAAAGCGATATCATGTATAATATTAAGTTTGTGTTTATAATTTTATTTATTTAAAAGAATACGTTCAAGTCAATAAAAACAGAGTTAAAAATGGAATTTTTTGTGTAAATGGATGATTAGTATCATAAGGAATAATAGAGTATGATTATATTTATAGTTTAAACAGAACTCGGAACAAATAAGTTCAATTTAAATAGGTAAAAAAACACGAAAAAAAAATTATAAATTATAAGAAATCAGAAATAATATGTTATTAATTTAAATAATATTTCTATCGATTTTCATTTTAAATATACTTAATTAAGAAAAAATATCAATATCATTCATAAATGATAAATAAATAATAATTGAATAATACTTTGTTGTTATTTAATAACGCTATGTCAAAAACGTACTTAAAAACTTAAACAACTTGACAGAAGGTTGACTTACCAAGTGACCCTCTTCCACTCAAACGTCAAATCATATATAGGTCGCTATTTTGACTTCAATTTCTTTCCACCTCTGATTTTGGAAATTGGCTTCCCTATGCTTTCAGTTATTTTTCTTTTATTCTTACCTTCATCTCTGATACAAATTTTTTCAAATCCACACCTTACGCTTCTCGCTTATTCACTTTTCCACTTCTCGATTCTTCTCCTTTTTATACATTACATTTCAATGAAATCAAATATGACATTATTGACATCTATTGTACCTCTTTCTAATAACAAAATAATCATTTTTTCTCATCTCTCACTTCGTAATTATTCTCATTCGAATATAAAATAATTATTTTACTAATTGACTATACCATGTACACGATATATGCAATGAATTATGAACCACGTGTAAATAATTATATGTCAACTGATAAATAACTATCATCTAGTATTAATTTGACGTCTAAGCAATTTAATAGACTAAAATATCTATATGTATATTTTATAAATTTAAAAACGAAAAATGTAAAATATATCAATTTGTTATCGATATTATTGCCGAAATTCAATAAAATTGAATTTAATGAAATCAGCATGCTAATGATATTAATTATTCACATGGTTATTATACTGTTTGATTTTTAGAAAAAAATCATGAAGAGGAAGGTAATTGACTTATATTTCGTCATACGATTTAAAATAGTGAAAAGAAAACGGTCTGGAAACCTCTCACTCTGACAAAATGTTAAGACTTTTGACAGATACTCTATATTAGTTCTGTAAAAATCTTAATAATCATTGAAGATTTTTTGAATCATTTGAAAAATGCCTTCATTATTCTCAAATAGAAATATCAGGGAATGTTTAAGTTTTTACAAAAATTATAATGAAACCAGACAAAATCCCAGTTTTGTTAGGGTAAAATATTGAAGTTGGAATAATCTACGCCATACGTAGAAATTTTCCCAAATAAAATAATAGGCTGCAATAAGTTAGTGAAAAAATAATGACAATATCAATTAAAAGAGTTTAAAAACTAAATAATATTTACGAATTTGTGGACATTTTTAAAAAAATTTTAAAACCCCTTTAAAATATTAACTGATTTATATCACAAAATATAATAATATCTACATTCGTGTCATCATTGAATAAAATTACTATTTGTTTCAATTAAAATAATATATATTAAGCACAATAAATAAACTAACACAATGAAAATTATGATTTTAAACTTGAACAGTTATAAGAAATTGGCAAGTTTATCATTAACATTGACATCCAGGAAATAGTATTTTTATTCATTAAATATGTAAAAATAGAAAATTAATAAATTGTATGAATAGATTCTATCTATTGGCACCCACATAAAATGTTATGGATGCCAAGACTAACCGAAAAAATCAGCAGATGTTTAACTCAAATAACCCAATATTAGGTTTTTGTTAAGTTAATTTTTAATCCATTATCAAAACGTGCATTTCAGTAAAGTAATTTTATTTATTTATATTATTTTTTTTTTTTATATAAGAAAAGAAAAAGAAGAATTATTTAAATTTCATTGAGTATTTCAAAAATATTTAAAATATAAAATTAGTTTTCAAATGTTCAAAAAATACAATAATTATTTTGATTATTTTAAACATTATTCCGTTTGATGAACATAATTTTTGAAAATCATTTTCAATTTTAACTATATCATGGTAGAATGTAAGATATAAAAACGGCAAATGTTTCAAAAACGATAATTGAGATTAAAAATATTAATTACTTAACACACATATTATTTAGAAAATTAAGTTTTTTAAAACCATTAAATATTTTAACAGTACTAAAATAATATAATTGTCGAATTTCCCAAATACTTTTTTCTTAAAATGTTTGAAAACTAAATATATTTTTCATTATTTATGAATAATACCAATTGTTTTAATGCATAAATACTACACAAAAAACATATAATTATATACACTAATATGAAATATATAAAATGAATATAGTTATGAAAACAGAAATATACTTCAATAATTAAAAATTATGACAAATTATTTATGATTTACAGTATATTCCAAATTATTCTCTATTTATTGTAACTGTATCTGTAATTATTCTGTAAAAAGAAATTATATTTTAAAGATATACCGTTCCAGAACAGTATACTTTTAAAATATCACAACATATTTTTTACAAAACAACATAAGTGTTATATTTTATTAATATGAAAAAATCCAAAATCAACGGATAAGTAGGTGGTACTCATTTATCAGTTAGTTTATTTACCAATTGCCTTAATGATATGCCAAAATAAACAATATTAAACCAACAATAAGGTTCGATATTACATAAAAATAATCTTCGTTGAAATTATTATTTAATTTATTATAGAAACGTTACTGAAAAAAATATTATTTTTCCATTTTACTAAATAACATTGATACAATATGTAAACAAAAGACTTTTTTAAGTGTTTACTATCAACAAGTTATTACGGCAACCTAATAATAAGAACACTTTTAATGTCAATCACAGAATATTTTCATTAAATTGTTGATATAACATGATATTTGATTAAATGTCGTTTTAAGTATTCTTTGTGTTAAGGTGACTTTTGTTTGACACTACTATTAGTTGATTAATATATGTACATGTACATATATAATGTACACACATATGTATGTGTGCGCTGTCTGTTCGTGAACAATATTGCGTTGTAAAAATGACATCCCACATGCACCATGCGCATGTGTAGTCGTCAAATAGCCTCGACAAACCTTCGACACGTGTACCGCACCTTAACAAAATAAATAACAATAATAATTAACATGGTAATAATAAAATGAAACTGTTACGCACAGAAATATAACGAACGAGTAAAAAATAGTCGATAAATACGTTGACAACAGTTATTATTGTCTTTTATTATTTTTAAATATAATTTCCATGATGAATCCATTGGCGTTCATTAGTCAATGATTTTTGGCAAAAACCGACAAATTGGCTGTATGCCAATTATATTAGACGAGCGTGGACGAAATTTTAAGTGACCCGTATCCCTCTCTCCCCACTCCCCACCTCATCTTTACCATCTTTGCCAAATTATATAACGTCATAATATGCTGCTGACTGCGTAACAAAAACATTTTATTTTATTTGAGTAATATTTTCAGTGTACGTTTTTAACACAAAAGTAGTGTATCGAAAAAACCATTTCAACTAAAAATAAATATACATCGAATATTGTGTTTAACAATGAATGTTTAGTCATTTCAGTTAATAATTATTAATTTTTTTTTCACTATTAATTACACTAAATGTAGGTTAATTCATAATAGATACCTACCATATATACACATACACATTATTCACAAACATGAAATTTATAGTTTAAAGTTTAAACTCTATCGTAATACAAACAATATCGTTCGAAAACATTTATATTTTCTAAATAAATAATAGTTTTATTATGGTAACGCGTTGTTACGTTTTAGACATGCTAACAGTAAAATATTTAACGAAAATCATTGTTTAGATTTAATAAATTAATTTTTTTACTTAACAAATAATAAAATAATTGTTTATTTTAATACCACTTTCGTCTCATCTATTAAGTCAGAAGATTTAAAACACCAAATAATTGATCGACCAACACAAAATAAAATGTTTGAATGTCTCATCTATAATTGTCTAAATTTGTCATTTAAATTAAGTTCGTGAGTACATTTTTAAAAACATTGAATTTTGAATCATTATTTGAATTACTTTTAAATATTAGTTTCATTCAAAAGTTAATTAATCACAATCCATATAATAATCCATATCACTGGATTATATGTAGACCATTATAATTACATGTATATATACATATATTAATAATAAAATAGTAAATCTTTTTACTTTAATTTATTTTTGTGTACATGGAATATATAAATAGAATCTGGCAACAGTTCTAATCAAATTCATTTGAATGTATTATATTATAACGTTAGATTTACAAATATGAAATATTTACCGTAACAAAATTAAAATGATTAGTATTAAAGTAAACAAAGAAAACGATAAATGACAAAATTATGTACATTTATTACTTTTAATAAATGCAAATAATATATAACCGATCGTGATTTATTATTTCTTATCAATATGTATAATTAATACATATTAATAACCTAATATCAATAGTCTTAATGTACAAAATTAAGATTAAAATTTTTAAACGAATTTCAACATTTTGTAAAGTTAAGAATAATGTAAAAATAATTTCTTAATAAGGACAATAAAGATAAATACGAAAACAATGATAAACTTCTATATATTCGAAATTTTATTCAAAGCTTTTCAATTTTCCACACTTCTTTTAAACTGTGAGAAACAAATCTCGGTCCATTACGAATATTTCAATTTTCATTTTGAATATGACAGTGGCGGCTTTTTCAGAAAATAACAATCACTGCAGCCGCGGTGCGTATATTATTATAACAATAGATACTCCATGTAACGGGTTATATAATATACCTACACTGAAAAGTGGATGGAAGTGGTTAAAAGCGATCGTGATATCGCACAGTAGTATAAATAAATACTTCAATATCGAAAAAGCATTATGTCTATACGGTCCCCAGAAGATATTCCGCTACGCCGCTGTATAAAATATACTTTTGTGTCACGCGCACTGTAAACCGTACACATACACACACACACACACACACACACACACTGACCGGGCCGTATTGAATGCATTATTGTGTGTGAATGACAACATCGCTTCTTGAGCCCACTCGAACCATACCATGCACACATGAAAGTGTATAGTGTACGCTACCCAAAGGATAACGTTATATCGCGAACACGGTTTTCACAGTCATAGTGTTTCGAACTCAAAATTACGTCGAAATCGTTGTTCGCATAATACACGATTGTGTTCGTATGAAATTATTATTGTCAAATAGTTAGATAATATTTGATTAGTATACTTATTCGATATTTCTTGATAACAGGTACTCTAATAATAATATAAAACAAAAAAGTCCTTTAATACGTTTAAAACATGACTTATGAACAATATAGTTAAGTAATCGAATATAAAATAATCGTTAAAATCAATATTTAATCGAATTATATCTAAAAATATACATCATATACATAAAAAAATGTCTATGATTTCGAAATATCGTACTAATATAATCTATAAAAATAATAATTATAAATTTACTTTTATCCGTTTGTAAGTATTTTCAATATTTACAAGTATATTAAGATCCAGTTTTATATTATTTAAACGAGGACTACTATAAATACTAGACTTTTTCTTATCTTATCAAATGGTATGCGTACATTCAATGTATCAGTCAAATGTACCAATCTACAATACACAAATGTCATAATTTATTAAAATGTGTAAAACCATATAATAATTAACAATATGTATATGTTAAATTCAATTATTTTTGAATAAAACTGCTATTGGTAACAACAGTGCTAAAAGAAAACTCAACAACAAGTAAAACATTTGAATATGTATGACAACATATAATTTACTCAGGTAACATAATTTTTATTTCGAATAGTATTTTTCCACTAGCTTAACAGGAGCCCCCACGCACATCATGAACAGATAAGTTTTTGTTTTAAATTTATGACACAAACACTCCCATCAAGTTCTCTCACTCTTTCACTCTCTCTCACTCACTCTCTCTCTCACACACATACACACACACACACACACACACACACACACACATACACACACACACATACACACACTCTCTTTCTCTCTTCTTTGTTTGTATATTATATAATTAACATAATGGATTCATCGAGAGCGTGTATACTCCTTCAGGCTGCACGTATATATAAAATACAATTTTTAAAATCTTTCCTTTATGTGCACGTCAACACCGAAAAACAAATTAATAATTATACATGTATGACCTCGTCATTATTAAAAAAATAATAAAAACAAAAGCTATAGTAAAAACCCCGTTCTTAGAGTATGAGATAAAAATTGAATTCAAAATTTATTGGTTTTCCTGTGTATATAGAGTTCCTAGAGCGAGAATGTCAAGGTGCATCATTAAATCTTGAAATTGTATATGACTTTATTACATTTGGAAAATATATTGATAAGAAAATCGACTTACAAAACGTAAAATATATTAAACACGTTAAAAACGGGAAATACTACTTGAAATAAAACACATATAGATATCTGCGATTAAAATATTCTATCAATTTTTTTTTTTTTTTTTTAATAATAATTGTATATTAATGTAATAATTTGTTGAAATAAAGTGTATTTTACGACAACTGTACAACGTTTTACAAACAGTAATAATAAAATTTATCGATTAAAAAAAACATATATATATACGGTGAAGTGACCAGCCAGCGTCATATGAAACTAAACCTAAATTTATCGAGAAAAAATCTTTATAGAGGGTCTAACTCTTTTAGTTTTTTTTTATACGCAATTAAATTTTTTTTTAATAAAAATTAATCTACTTTACATTTTTTGTTGTATCTTCAAAAATATTCAACTTTTTAATATACTTTTTATTATTGAATAATCAAATAATATACATAATTAAACCGAAAATTTTTAAACAAAATTTTACCGAATAAAAAAGTAATTTTTTTTTTAAAAATTACCATTTTTTAAAAATCAATCTCGTTTAATTTTTTAATAACGTTCAAATAACTATCTTTTTTTTCATTACTCTACAGAAAAAGACCTAAAATACCATAAAAGTTATATTTTTGTATCTTTCATAATTTTCGAGAAATACGCTGTTAAACCTAAGTTACTTAACCGTCTTTTCTAAGAAAATTTCGTAATCGTTTAAATTCTAAGAATATCTTTTAATACTGAAACACTCGGCACCTCTCCATTTTATTATTTAGTATTTGTATAATTGTTCGAGATGTATGTTTATTAGATTTTAACTGCTCATACCTATTAGTCTATAGTCTCTTGCTCTAACTTAGTAATAAATTACTAGGTGTGTAAGTACTAAATAGTCTCAAAATGCCAAAGTTATTTGATTTGCCATTCGCTCATATCGCTGATATGCATTTTATATATGGATTTTGTAACGGAAATGCTCGAGCTGCAGTGGAAGAGTACAGACGCCGATATCCAGGTAGGCATGTTCTCGGGTATCGATCATTTATTTTAGTTCACCGGCATCTGCGAGAATTTGGTTTAGCATCACGTCGTAATAAGCATGGCGTAATTTTGGATGCTGAACTTGAAGAAGAAATTATAAACATATTTTTAAGAAATCCAACTACGAGTATCCTGCGAGTATCAATAAGACTGGGCATACCAAAAACTTTTGTATGGAAATTGTTGAAAAAAGAGGGCCTCCATCCGTATCATTACCGCCGATCTCATAACTTAATAGTCGGAGATAAGGTAGCAAGGTCTATTTTTTGTATGTGGTTTCTTCGTCAAAACAGAAGATGAAATGATTTTTTAAATCGTATTTTTTGAACAGACGAAGCAATATTTACTAGAAAAGGTATTACAAACCACGGTAACGCACATGTTTGGGCTGTTGAAAATCATCACGTTATGTGGCCAACTACATTCCAACATCAATTTTCAACTAATGTTTGGGCTAGAATGATAAATAATTTAATTACTGGACCATATGTATTGCCGAATCGACTTAACCAAAATACTTTTTTGAACTTTTTACAAGAGATACTTTCATTACTTTTGGAAGATGTGCCACTAGCAACACGACAAGACATATGGTTGCAACTTGATGGCGCTCCTGCACACTTTGCTCGTTCAGTATGACAATTTTTAAATACTAATATTATTCACAATGGATTGAACGTAGTGGTAAAATAGCTTGGCCACCATGATCGCCTGATTTGACTCCATTAGATTTTTATTTTTGGGGATACATGAAGCAGAAAGTTTATGCTGTCATTGAGAACCATGCACAATTGTTGCAACGAATTAACGTTGCAGCCGAAGAAATACGGCAAAATCGTTCTGAGGTTTTAAGAACCATTCAAAGCATGACATTCAGAGCTCAAGCTTGTCTGCAGTCAGCTAGTGAACACTTTGAACATTTAATTAATTAAGTACAACACTTAGTTCTTAATACAAAATATTAGTTAATTATTATTATGATGTTTTTTAATTTAAAGTTTAATTTATTAAGTTTAGTAATTTGTTAAGTTCTTTTTTGTATTTAACTTACTATAAAAATAAAGTTATAAATGTATCACTTTTTTATTTCTCACAAATTTTATTTCTCGTGGTTCTCATTGACCATTGGCAATAAGTAATAATAACATTAAAAAATGGGTTATGTTTAACAGCGTATTTCTTGGAAATTATGAAAGATACAAAAATACAGCTTTTATGGTATTGTAGGTCATTTTCTGTTGAATAATGAAAAAAAAGTTATTTGGACTTTGTTAAAAATTAAACGAGATTGATTTTTAAAAAATGGTAATTTTTAAAAAAAAAATTACTTTTTTATTCGGTAAAATTTTGTTTAAAAATTTTCGGTTTAATTATGTATATTATTTGATAGTGCAATAAATTAGCTTGAAAATAATAAAAATTATATTAAAAAGTTGAATATTTTTGAAGAAACGTCAAAAAATGTAAATTAGATTCATTTTTATTAAAAAAAATTTAATTGCACATAAAAAAAAAACTAAAAGAGTTAGACCCCCCCCCTTTAAAGGTTTTTTCTCGATAAATTTAGGTATAGTTTCATATGACGCTGGCTGGTCACTTTACCATGGGACACATTGTTTATAGTATAGTATAGAATAAACCTGCAGAGGTGATGATCAAACAAATACAAATACCATTTAAATTTACTGTATAACAATATTAGCAGTATCATTTGTTAAATACACTTTAAATATTATATATTTAATCAATGGTAGTTTCTAGTATAATATATTATATTATAAATATTAAATCATATAAACAAACATAATAAACATTTCAGTATATTAATAAATATGATTAATACATATCCTAATGGTCGATCGACTGTATATTATATATATATATATAAACAAATTTATATTATTATGTTTCATATCGGACTACGTTTACTATTTACACATCAAAGTTATTTAAAAACGTTTAAGTGATATAAAGTTTATAGAATTTAGAATTACACGAATATAATGATAAATATTTTTAATTACATTTGATATGTAAACATTTACAATATATCTCGAAAAAGAATATTATACAGAAATTTCGATGCAAAATTCATATATAATTCCTAATTTAAGTAATTAAAATTACTCTGAACCGTTTTTAATTTTCTATTAATTCAAATTAAAATTATTAAAAACAGTTAAAACTGTATATATTTTTTTAATGTGCTTTACACTTACATACACATATAATGTTAATTTATTTTCAATAACTTTCAATTCCTATCAACAACTTATAAACAACATCTAAATTAAATATGTACAATATCTATAATTAATTATGTTCGATTTGATTCATTTATACCTCGGTTAAACAATGCAATCATATACTGGGAAAGTAGCGAAAGTCATTATAAGAATATGTAAAAAAAAATTGTATAACATGCTGTACACCAAATCTAGATATTAGAAGATATACATAATTTAAGTCGAAGCTTACTGGTTACATATTTGATAAGTATTTTATATTACTTTAAGTAATGCAATATGTCGATATAAATTTGACGTTTCATAAATATAAAAATGTTACCCAATGACCACGTAGTAACCATTAATCATGTTATTATTGTTATAAATTGGTATTGCTTCATTTTGGTCAAATATGTCGATAACACTTTTTGTTTCATCGAAATTTTTCCTATAATCAACAGCTGTATTAAGGTATATCCCCCATCAAATAATAATAGGTTGTGACTGCAAATTTAAATTTGGATACATTTCTTTAAATGTCTTTATTCGAGATGAATGCGAAAAATGTTTTTAAGTTTTACATTTTCAATCAATTTCAAATATCTTATCAATTATTCATAAAATATTTAATTTTTGTGTTAGTGTTAATAAATATGCAATTAATATGCATTTTTAAAATATATGCAAAATATGCAAAACAAAAAAATGGCCATAGAATCTACGCATTACGAAACGTTCACATTTCAAATCAGAATTATTTCCAACAAAGTATACAAAAATATGCGACTACATAAAAGTCTGAGCCCTAGATACTATTATTGTTATTATTTATTTTCTTATTTTATTTTATTTATTTTTAAATAAGTTTTAAAGACAAATCTTTAAAGTGCGCATTACGCACTCGATTGGCTATCAAAACGAAATTAAACTGTACTCCTTTTTCCCGTGTTTAGCTACTGTCCTTGGAACTTTTCGAGGCCAATTTGGAAACAATCCAAAAAAAACGCGTTGTCGTTGTCGTCACTCCTTTGGCTAAGCGTTATTAGGGTTAGCATTAACCGATAAACAGTGACTTCCAGAACGTAAGAAATAAAATAATATATAAAACCGCCTATTATTAGCGGCGTCCGGGCGATTTGTATCATCGATCCCAGTTGGAATGAGGACGAGCGAGCGGGAAGAATAACGCTTCGGTTGGCCCGACCCCAAAAGTCGATCGTATTGTGACATTCTGAACTCGTTAAGCGATTCCCCCTCCCCCTCCCTTTCCCTCCTCAAACCACACGACCATCACCATTCTTCATTTTACGAATCGTGTGACAGCGACTTTTCAACGTGACTAAAAATGCCGTTGACAGCTGTGTGACCAAAGAAATAGGCGAGTAGAAAGTTCGAGGGTGGTGAACAAGAGAGACTGCTGTAAACAAAGAGACAAATGTATACGTTTCTGGAGAAATAACATTAACGACGGTCGGGACAGAAGGGAATTCAATCGAATGATATGACTTGGGCTGACAGTTTTCGTTAAGTGCACAGTGCAAAAACATAGTTGGCTGACCTGACGGTTTAACAACCGAACCCCGAGTCCAGACATAAACTCGTAATAATCTCACTAACAAACCTTATTATTCGTATTGAAGTGTGCATATAAAATAGCGGCGTACAATTTACCACTGTAAAATTATCAAGAATTTGTCACTCATTGTATTTTGGTCGTATAATTATAATTATTGTTTAACTAAAATAAACGGAAAATAATATGAACTTGACATTTCAACTAAATACCTATCATTATAATTATACAAATGTTAATGCATTGTCTTCTATATAATTATACTGAAAATCCTTTAAATTCGTCAGTTAGTAATTTTGTCAAACATCTATTTTCTTGAAAATTCAACGAATATTTTATAACAACTACGCCTAAAATCGTTATGGTAATAATAAATAATAATATTATATATTATTAATAATAATTATAATTATTAATAATAACAATAATTATTAATAATAATATATAATATATAATAATATTATAAAAACCGTTTTAAAATATATTATGATACTCAATGCACATCCATTGTACATCGTAAACATATTCATAAATAACTTGATATGCCTTTAATTATTTTCTAGTACGTAGGACAATATTTAAAATATAATCGGTGTTTAATATTATAAGATATAATGGTATATAAAAATTGTTTTAAGCAAAATTTTGAAGTATAATTTCTTTATTGATCAACATTATTTTCCTATTTAATAGCATGTAATCCAAACAATTAATTTTAGTTTATCATTAATTAATATTCAAATGTGAACTCATTTATTCCAATAAAAACGTATTAAGTATTTTACTCATGAGATATCCTTTAATTTTATTATCTATACTAAATATTTTTGATTAAAATTTATATGGTTCAAAAAAATATTTAATGACTAAAATGTTATATTAAAGGTGTAAATATTTCTCATTCATTAGATTAATTGTGAGTTGATTAAAATGTCTTGGAAATCAATTACCATAATTAGATCAAAATTACTGCATAAATAAATTTATACGAGTTTTAGAATGAAATACTTTATCAACCATTAAAAATCTATCAAATTTACCTACTTATGTGGATCTTAAAGAACAAATTAATCTAGATTTTTTTTTAATTTGGGTATTTTGTACAGGATTTTAATTTTAGGGAACCGTAGATTCATTTGTCAATAGATTTGAGGAGCAAGTTACTGGAAACTATTGAGATTTCTCTAGCATTCAAAACACGATGTTTGATTGGATAATTTATAATTTAAAATTAATTTAAATTACAAATACACCAATTAAATTGTTTTAGAATATTTTTAATCCAAAATATATTTTATAGTTTGTATTGGATAATTTTGTTTTATGTCGTTAAATAAAAAAAAATAGTTTTTTATACCAAAACTTAAATTCTTAAGATTTTATTCTATATATTTATATTTAATTTTTTAGTTATAATACACACAATGTTCTATAAGAATAGCTTGTAGTTTGTACGTAAATATCTGCAAAGATACCTAATATTATATTTCCAATACTTAAGTACCATATGAAATAAAATAAAATCTCAGTATAATTTTATTTTAATATCAGTTATTGTGCTTCTTTTAGTTTTAAAAATGAACGTTTCGCATTTTCATAACTCCGATATATTAGATTAACAATAATAGATTCTCATAAATGATATAAGTTTAAATAAAAAAATAAGTGTTTGTTGCTATGAATTCTGATTGTGTGAAAGATATAATATTGTTATAAAAGTCAAATCGATTACTACGAAATTCTGCTACATATGGTGCGTACATAAGCTATAATTTTAAAATAGAAAACTTTTGTACCGTAGTAAGAATAGAACAACGTCGTTGAAAAACATTAGAAAAAAAACGTCAAACAATGAATTATGATAACAGTAGTTTATAATTTTGTCGATGTTAGAATCTAAACACGAATATAATTTATCACGCAGCTTTGCCATATTTTCATGTTGTTATTTATTAAACAAAAAATATTCCATGAATACCATTTTGTTTTGGTTTTTTAATTATTTGGAAAAAATTAATAAGTTTATAACTAACAATTATTCAAAAAAAACGAATAATAAATTGAGTGTATTTTGAATAGTTTTGATCATTAAATAAACGATTAAATTGATTTAATACAATAAAACAAAAGTCGAACACTTGATCGTGTTTACCTACATAGATTAAAAATTATAATCAACGAATAATAAATGTATATAACACATCATTTTTCTAAATTTAGATAGTTTTGCCTTGAAAACTCAAGTGTGCCTGCTATAACAGTGTCGAACTCGAAGAATTATGGGTTTCGTGTTGTTGGCCTAGAAAAAGCCTTACGCGGTAGCTGACACCGTATTCGCCAGTACTGTTCGCGTGCTCGTCTAAACACAATATCTTGTGCTCGGCTTACAAATTACCTTGGGATGGCTTTGGAAGGTTCCCAAGACATAGGACAGACGTATTTCATCGTACCGTCGGGGATAATTTACTTCCTCAGATCACGACAGTTTATCGATGTTTTTTTTATGAAGAAATATTGTTATGTAATTTCCAACATTTAATAGAAATATTTTAAAAAACAGTTCCTTTAAAATATATTTTTTGAAATCTTGTAATATTACCAACTAAGAATTTCTTTGAAGGATATCTTTATTTCGCATAATTGTATTACAATATACAATACAAACATTTAAATAATCTTACTAAACAACAACTCTCTAATTAAAAAATTGTCAATCAATTTTTTTCTATCACAAGTTCATTATTAAACAAAATGTCTAAACATTCAATGACATGTTTTTATTTCAGAATAACATTCGACGATTATTTCATATCACACTAAAAATTTAATAACTAACAGTCATATAATATTATTGTCCAACCATATTTTATATTATTAAACTGTTAATTTTTATTCGACTTCAATAATAATATATTATTAATCTCCGAGTGTTTATTGTAATTAGACGGACAATATGGGACGTTCTTAAAATAACTGTTTCCTTCTTTCTTTCTTTTTCTCCTTCTTCTTTTCTTTTTGTTACTATTATTATATGTTCATATTCTTTTTCCAATCTCTGCACTGTAATCTGCCACGACCTGAAAACATGGTACAATTATTGTGATTTTTTTTAGAAATGCTAGTAGGAAAAATATTCAAATGACGCACTTGAATATTGTACGCGTGACGGTTCTCTCGTGTTGTAATAATAATATGTTATTTTTATTATATATTTTTTTTTTCGTTGTAATAATAATTATAGCGGCAATCTCGTTGCCAATAGACGATACGGTCATAGACCACCATTATAAAACATTTAAAATCAACAAAACAATTTTCGAATAAATTTGATATTTCTGAGTATTGAGCGGTTAAATAAAAACCCAAAATAATTAAAAACCATTATTCACAATCTTTATTATTTTTAACCTCATACCAGCATTCGTTGTCTCCGGTCTATTTAACGAACAATTTAGCAAAATAATATTACGTAAAATTTGAATTGTGACGTTTCGATTACAGTTTAAATACGTACTACTGAATTTGAAGAAAAGAACATGTTCCAGGGCATCTTATAGTTATTTTGTAAAATTTTGTCTGACAAAAAAGTTATAAATTTAAAAAAAAATCTTCTTCGTCATATGATATTTTACGAAAACACAGCGAGATACTCTTGAAAATATTTTCGTCTTTAAATTTTCAAATAAGTGTTTATACTTTAAATTCAACTTCAACGCCACAGTTTTAGAATCTGTAGTGTATGGTGATTTTTTTTATGTTGTTATTAGACGAAAACAATAAATAAGGGGCAACGTCAACTTCAAAACTCAGCAGAGTTAAATCTTTAGAATACATAATATGATGGTAATGCCCATTTTTATACAGTACAAAATACCAAGGAAAACAATCCATAATTTAGACAAATCCGTAAAACCAATTACATACTTAACCAATATTGACGACCATACTTAACCAGTTGAGCACGTAATTAGGTATACAACATTTTAAAATGTACATTTTATTTAACTGTCGACATTTTAACAATAAATTCAAATACCAAAATTCGTCTCAAATAAACCCTAAAATACATGATGAAAAACTCAAATGTTTTTTTTCGAAATTCAAATCTAATAAACCTAAATTTCACAATTTCGTCTACATTTTTAGTCTTTTCGGACATTTTATACACGTTGTGCCAACAACGCAGCAACTGCTTATTATTATATCCCATACTGTCAGTTACAGACGTCGAAGTTTTATTTTGCTTATTGCTATTATTAAATTATTTTTTTCAATAAATTAATTAGAATTAAACTCGTAAAAGTCAATTCAATGCCACGTCTTTATTTTTCGATCTACCTTTTCTCTGCAATAATAACTGTTTTTTAACTCGTGGTAATCATAAAAGTTCATTCTAAACATTTTTTGTAGTCAATTTTATTAAATATAAATTAAATTTGAAACCAATTTTAAATTAAACGTTTAAATACTTAATCATTGTATCGAATTGTAATTATTATAAAATGGTTATTTTATCTTTTTATTATCACATATACTAAATATTATTGCAGAATTTTCTTACTGATTGTATATCTTCTAAATATAATAATTAAATTTATATTTTACATTTAACTAGTAAAACATCGGTTATTTTACTTTGATAATGAATCCAAATTTTATGGACCATATTTGTTAAAATAAATACACCAAATAACACAAATAAGAGAAATAGTTATTTTTCATACGAATATACAACGATAATATTTAATTAAATAAAAAATAACTATATTTAAGAGTCAAGGTTTTAAAGGAATGTTTACAATTTTTTTATAAAAAAAAAATATTCAATTTATACAATTTTAATTATTCATTAATTAATTATTGGTAAAGAAACCGATTTTATCGATAATTAATCATGCGTAATTGAAACATTTGCAGTTATTTTAAAACGATCATTTATTACAACTACTGTCTCGTCGCAAAACGTGTTGTGAGGTTCCCGTCCATGTAAAAGTTCAACATCCGGAATCCACAATGACTAACTCTTTACAAAAAATTAAAGAAAAGGATCACCAACCCACGACTGAGGTTTAAAAACCGGAGTGCACGATATTTAATTATATTTATGTTGTATACAGAGTATAAGTATAAATTTATAAAGTTATGGCATGCAAAAAAAAAAACAAAGACATGATATTTATTTACAAAAAATTAATTAAATAAATGTTACCGTCCAATATTAATGATTTTATATACATATTACTCATGTGTGCGGATGCACACATGTTGTTCATCCTGGATCCTTCTCAATCACCCGATCACAGGTAGTAAACTACAATAGTCTACTCCATTGTTTATTTTTTTGCAAAATGTAAATAAATAAAAAAGAATTTTCTGTGAAACCGACATACATTAGGTGCTCGCAAGATGGACGAAAAGAATAGAGTGACCAAAAGATAATTTTCCCCAACTACGGAAAGACATAAATATAGTACCGACAGTAGATATTAATCAATTAATATCGTCCGACCGCAATTACCATTATCAAATAATACAATCGTATATCGGAAACCAACAACTTTCCCTCTGACTCCGTTACATCACAGTGTTTTCTGTAATGTTATAGTCACATGTTATTACTAAATTTTGCTTATGGATATTTCATTTCACGAAATTACGCCGAATAATAAATTTAAATAAATAATTTAATAATAAAAAAGTGAATAATGTATAATGAATATAATACACATATGTCACTTTAACAAGCAGAATCTAGTTTCTTTTGAAATATTGATAGTTTTTTATTTAATTCTGTGGTACACTTGTGCCTTGTGAATTCCCAAAATTTAGTACACGCATTCCGAAACGTCGTTATTTAACTAATTGTATATAACTCTCGTAAATCACATATTCCTATTAAATATTCAACTATTTCGTATTGAATACACATAGCTCCAATGTTTGAATACTATTAATAATAAAACCACTTTAGAACTTTAGACAAAATACAATTTTTTTCTTGATATTTTTCATAAATGAAAATAGTGCACCTTTGTTATGTGTATTTCTATATGTATAGAGTGTACACGCATAAGCTGATTGTACAGTAATATAGGAATCCAAGAGATTTTTATCTTGGCTTTAGCGGCTTTAAGCTAATAGATTTTTCGTAAAAAGTTTTCAGATGTTATGTGTGCATTATATTGTAAATCCAACAATATCGTTGAAAATTGATGCTTTTAACGCAACAATTTTGCGATGGTTGAAGAAATAAAGCGTTCTCCGATATTTTTTAGCGAAACCAGATAAGGTAATAATGTACCCTCGCCAAGAAAGGCCACTGTTGATTTTAGTCAGCAATTGGACTAATATATGATTTAATCCGATGTCATTACACATTGTGGATATTTCCGCTTTGTAATTTTGCTAAGACGCTTTTAATCAAAAGTAATTCAAAGTAATTTGTAAATAACTTTATGGCAAATAATTTGGATAAGGTGGTGGAGACGAATTGCCGCTCATACATCGTTTGCCCGAAGCAATTTATCATTGGCTAGTGTACCGTGCACTGTTAATCATTTTAATTGGCAACAGGACCCGAAAATTGGAACCGACGTAAATTTATTACTCTGCTCAGTGCGGTTAGGGTCTTAACATGATTTTTATCGCTATCTTGAGATCAATTTCAATTTTCAGAGTGCACGTTGTAAAAAAATGACAATATTCATTACGCAAGCTTACAAAATTGCAATACGAGTATAATCGATTCATTTATCCGAATGTAATATGTCGGTAAAGAAAAACATACCTTATAGACTTTAAAGTTATGGTGTTAATTTTCTTATCATCAAGTATATATGGTTTTACAATATTAATAAATTTGTACTAATATCCGATTTCGTTGTTACTTAAAATATTACAAATTACACGTCTGCTTTTAACTATAGAGTATTTCAAATAAATATCAAGCAAATATCAACCAATGGTTTAATATTTTACATATAATAATTAATAAATTTAGTACTATGATTTCAGTAAATAAATTTAAAAAATTTGGTATTTTTGTTTGCATGAAATCGATAAAACTTTTTTCTTTATTTAATTAAATTGTAATACAATGAATATTACAAATAAGCATTTCACTTAATTTGTATATCTATAACGTTTGTATTGAATGAAAAAAAATTTTAAGAACAAAATATATACCACAAACTCATCGACAATCGTTACGGCTGATTATCTCCAAAGATTTTTTATGGCACGTACATATCTATGAACATGTAAACTTAATCTCGTGCCAGTCACCGACATATAATCGTAGGATGCTTGTCCTTAAACACCGTTAAAAAGAACAACCAGCATTTAAAGATAGGCGTATAATGGCCTTTTCTTACCTTTTCGAAGTCAAGGCTCGCGCCCATGGCATTGATATCAGTATAAGTGCTATATGGTAATATTTTATCCCATAATGTAACATTTTCCCTTTTTTTTTCATCGTTTCTTACAGCCTTCGATCGCGAGGCCTATTATTCGCTTGCGGATATTTTGTATTTCCACTCCTATTATTTATTATTTTCTATTAATTTCCTGCTTATTAAAGATTCATTCCGGTCACCTTCGGCTTAAATATATATATATATCATTGAAATAAAATTATGCTGGGTCTGTCGTTTACGCGAGTAACAAAAGAGGCCGCACAATGATTTAAAATGAATAATGATACATCATAAAATACAAAGTACACCTTGGACGTAAAATGCATATTGTACAATAGTACTAAATATTTGTTAAGCCAAAAATAAACTCGTAAACGGCTCGTGGGCGTGTGAAACGTATATTACATAAAACCTAAGCACGTCAAAGTCGTTTTCGTTTACCCTAAATCCTTGATTTGTTAACCATATTTATAAAAAAAAAATTAATTTAATAAGCTAATGTAATAAACGATGATCATGAATATTTAATATGATTAATGATTTTCTAAAATCACTTATTTGCATTTATCAATTTTTATCTACACTCAAAGGCTATATATTTAAGCACACCTATTTATCGTCCTTATTGAGGTCTAATGTTTAGCTGTAAGAATTTCTTTTTTAATAATTTTAATAATCACCAATTTGTTTTAAAATTCTCTAGATTCGAAAAATATTTATTGTTTCTATATCAAAAGTAATGGTGTACATTTAACGAACAAAGAAACTATTTATTAATTTATTCAAAGTCCTCTTAATTCCTAAGCATAACAAATAATTAAACACAAATAATTATATATATATATATATTATTTATTTATTTATTTATTCTTCTTGTATCCTAAATAATTTGTATATTCATTAAAATTTATCATTCACAAATTCACAAATAATTAATTTACGTTAAAATGAAATTATAGATATTTGTTAGTGATGATAAAATGAAACAATGGAAGGAAATAATAATTTTTCCAAAATTCAATCATAATTAGCTAAATACTAAATGAATATTTATTAATTACTAACTATAAGAACTTATTTTAATTTATTATGTTACAACATCATTTTAATCACTAATTATATAACAAGTATAGAAACATTAAAATAGTACCTGATAAATAATATGTATTATGTATTCGTTTTTTTAGATACAAGACAAATAAAATATATATTAACTAGTTGTATATATTTATCAGTTACCAGATTATCATGTTAATAAAATAAATGCGTATTCGACGGATGAGAATTGTACAGTTTATATATATATATAATATATAATGTGGTAAAATATTTGAATAAATGTTTTCAAATACTTTTGTAAATACTTTCAAGTATTGTATTTTAAATACAATTGTTGGTATGGAAACTATTGAATGCTTCAATAATTGTGTAACCTTTTTTAGAAGTGACATTATCACGTACGAAAACCGACTTTCAAAACATCAACCGATAGGAAAATATCATCCAATCAGTCTAGATATAGCTAATGACTTGTCGGAAAGTTTAACAAGACGGTTTAGATTCCGTGACGGTATGAATACAATTCACTCGCCGATCACCAATTGTACACGTACAAAACGATCACAACAATTATTGTACCGTGTTATTCGGGTTACGACCACTGGCCGGTCTGTAACCGGTCCCTGAAGTCGGTACAGACCGAGGAGTTTTTTTTTTTTTTTGGGGGGGGGTGGTGGGAGGGAAGATGCACGCGTCTAGAAATTTCCGCCCGGTCGGCCTTGAACTCGAAACTCGGACGGGCCGCCCGGCGCACGTGCCAAGTCCGTTCGCGGGCGCCGCCACAACGGCTGGTGGTCGCGTAAGTACGGCCGGAAGGCCGGCGCGTGGTCGTACGGGTGTGACGGGCGCGTGCGAACCGTCGGTCTGTCCCGTTACTTCCGCCCTCGCCATCCGGACGGACGCGGAGGGTTGTCGTCGCGTCGATGCGTTTCGCGCTGGTCGTCGACGAGTGCCGCGAGGGACGGAAACCGTTACGCGAAAAACCCCCGAAAAAAGAAACAACAACGACAAGGAACGACGGGAATCGTTCGTTGGGTTTCGCGCGCACGCGCCGGGCATCAAACGTCACTTACCGCGGCCTTGAATTTTTATTCCCGGCGCGCACTTAACCGACACGTGTACAGACCATTTGTCACGCATTAGAAAACATTGTTACGGACACCGCGGGCCCGTATTATTTTCCCGCGCGAAAACGCGTACATCGGCAGTGTATTTACGTGCGCGTAATTGCTCCCGTTCGGCTCCGCTCGATACGGGAAAATCGATATCATAACGTGTTGTGCGTGTCGGCGAGTAGCAAATATCACCAACAACTACACATTACGATCGACGAACGCCTCGCAATTGTCATTCAACGTGCAAATCGCATTTGAACGCGTTTTATTAATAGAACAGTGTACAATAGACGAGAGTACGCCAGAAATCCATAGAACGAAATCGCTGCGATCGCGCACGTGGCGTACCACATAATTATTATACCACATTGTATATATCTATATATGTCTGTGAATTACGCGATTAACGAACGTGATTATTGTTCGTATTTTACACTGATTTTCACACCGAAGGAATATTTTCCAAAGATCGTGGTTTTTACGCGATTTTTCGAATAATATATTCTATGTTTTATTTTTTTATTTGTTTATTGTTCTAACAAAACGTTTATTTTAAGTTGTTTTTTACGACATTGGCGCGTGGCCAGTACTTCGCGTTATATTAAATACGTAAAATACGGTCACAGTACTAGTTTTTTCTTTTTTTTTTTCATAGCAATTATACACGTGTACGACACCATAGAATCGGAAACAATTTTAACGAGTTTTCTATTTTAGTCATAATTAACCTAATCATTCGTGACAAATACTATTTACACATAATTATTTGCATGCCTATACGGATAAAACTGTAATTGAAGACATCACGTTTCGTTTCGATCTTAATTGCGCCCAAATCTGTGAAACATCTCGATCGTTCGATTCTATTTTAGAAATGATTGACATAGCTGCTTGTAAGTAATATATGTACATTACATAAATATAAACAAATTGTTATTGAACGCGAGATCATTATTATTCTGAATTTTGAATGAATATAGTAAATCGCTGATTTTAAAAAGCGATTCTAAAAGCAAATTTAAATTACAGATTTCTTTATTTTTTCGTTAAAATAAATAAATTAAATTATCATTATGTTTTATTGTATATTTTTTGTTGTAATTTTTTCAACAAATACTGACAATAATTAATAATTTGGAGAAACAATCTTTCTTACTCGTGTTTAATTTCAAATGAATAAAAGTATTCTGCAACAAAAAGAAAACCTCAACACTTTAAAACCAATACATTCGGAACAAAAAGTCAGTTTTTCTTTCAATTAAATATCAAAGGCCAGCGGAGAAAAAGCCCTCACGATTCATGTAAAATCAAAAACCACTTAATTCGAAATTTCCGTGCACGCCACCGGCTTGTACACACACAATGCAAGATAAATTTATTGTATTAATTATAGAGTCAGATTTTATATAGATACGTATCTACTACCTAAGTACAAAGTATCAATTGTTTTTATTGTTGAAGTAAAACGCATTAAATAAATAATATTAAGAAAATAATATCTGAATTGCTCACATAGAAAGATTCTTTTACCCGCAGATGTTATTTTTTTCTGATTTGATTAAAAACTATTTCAAATAAGAATAGGTAAAAACTCCGAACCATATATTTACATACGGGCTGACGAGACGTTTGGACTCGCACGCAAAAGAATGCCTAAACGAAACGAAAAATAAATAATATATATGTATGTAATAATGATAGAAAAAAACTAAAATCTGATTTATTGTTATAATACAATATCCTAATAATATATTTTCTAATATACAACGTTTATTTTATTGTATTTCAATTATTTAAAAAAAATTTAATTAGCTGTTTATCACGTGGCTGTGAGGTTATACAATATTAAATTACATATCACAAAAGCGACTAGTAGTCATTAAAGTTAATTAAAAGTTATAATATATTAAAATTTATGGTTGAAAATTGTATTACCAAATTTTTTTTTAAAAATTTAAACTAGTTGCGCTATCTCGATGATAAATTTCTATTCACAATTTAAATCGTGTAAACACATTATTCTTATCACTTGTTTAATTCAATTAATTAATCAAATTAATATGTACAAAATTTATATTTACAATATACCAATAATCATATGTTATATGATATACGATGGTATGATACATTTTTTACTTGAAATTACTAAGAGTTAAACCAATATAATATGTCTCGACTAGCAACTATAAAACGCCACGCGTCAAACAGACGACGGTATAAAAATAAAATAAAATTTATTTAAGTAAGCAATTTCTGTGTTTGCCACGAACACAAAAAACGTATATAGACGTTGTACAAATATGTTTAAAAGACCATTTCCTTCAAAACAGTATTCAATCGATGATTTGCCTAATCCTATAAATAAAATACTACCCAAACGGTATAATATGCAAATTTGTTTAAACGGTACATTTTTTTGGAAAGTACGCGTAAAGTATCATTTTCTGTATAAATATATTATTTTATATCATATATACTATTAATAAATAGTAAATCATAGTAATCGAACGTACTTCTACAAATTAATCCATGAAACAGAAACTCGTAAGTTGCGTGAACTTTATTCATTATTAAAATGGACGACAATACGTGAACCGAGAAAAATATAATATTGTTTACTATACAAACAGTTAAATTATAATGTTATGTATTCAAATATTGTAGGTACAGAATAATCTCATATTATGATATGGTTCGTATATTGTCCATAATTATTGTCTAATTACTTCATAAAAAAGAATGAGTTATATTCCCCGAACAAAAATAATTATCATTGTAAAACACGGGAAATCATCATCTAGAAAAAAAGTACAAGTACATGAGTTCTGTACATTTCACATCAATAAAGTATGCGAAGTCTCTCCAAATTTCATCAATCTGAACACACGCTATCATTGTTTACACGCAAAAATAAGTTCACGAATTTTTAAACATATCGCCCAGTTCACGATAAAACTCAATATTCTTACATTTATTCACACATATGGCAATTGTATAACAGTTCACATACACTGCATGTTAAATGAATTATCCACATTTGTTTATCTACATCTTTAAACGGTCATTGACCTCGGGTCCTCATGTCACATTATATTATTATGTTCGATAAAACAAATATTATCGGTTATTTTTATTTTTTATTTCACAAAAAAAATAACAAATATAATAATAATTTATGGTAGTGAAATATGTAATAAAAAATAAAAATAGTAGTTAGTAAATATATACGAGTTAGTTATGTTAACATATAATTCGAACATACGCATATACCAGTGTGCAATTTTGAAAAAAATATAATTTATTCCCACGTGGTATTTTTTTAATACATTATGTAACTATCAATTTTATTATAACGTACTTTTATTTTTGTAAAAATATCTACAAAAGATAATTATTAATAATATCAATGCAAAAATGAATATTTACACAATACATAATATTACGAATAGTAATTACTATAAAAAACGCTTTTATATAATAATAACCTATCAACCAAATTCGAGAGTAAAACAATGATAAATGTATGTGAATAGTAAGACAAACAAATGATCTTAACTGCAAATCACTTTGATTTTTCTAACTTTTTTAAGTCTCAAAAAAATATATTTAAAGTATGACGGTAAATCATTATTAATCAGTAAACAATTAAAAAAAAACTAAGTACTCAAACATTACGTGTCCATTACTCGTTAAGATCACAAAAACATTTTGCTCGTCACGCTTTCTTTTTATAATAATAATAATAATTTTTCTCAATAACTATCAAATATTTACGATATGACTACTTATAAAATATAACAACAAAGAAAAAAGAAAATTTAAATAACAAAATAAATAATTTTAATAATAGGTATTTATACTATATATATATTACGTCATGTATGTAAATATACGAGTATGGTAATGAAGTATCTCCAAACTCTAAACAAACTGTCTAAAGATATAAAATATAGCTGTAAATAAAATATTTAAGCATAACGTAAAACTGATTATAAGAATCATTCTATAAATTAATTCAAATTCGAAAATTCTAGATTATGCATTTATTTGGTATTATTTTTTGTGTTCAATATATTAATATATGTATTCATTGTATAAATGTGCGTATGGTATTTATAGTTTTAAGATATTATTTAAAATTTGAGAAATATATAACACATAATAAGACTACGTTTAACGAAAACGTAAAAATACATTGTTGTTTTTAATATAGCAAAATTTTTGCCGCTAACAATTAATTAAGAGTTATATGGAAACAATAAATACAAAGTGATTAAGATTCAAAATTCTATAAGATAGTCAAATGCATGATTGCGAGACTACTTAAAAATGACATTTTATGATGAAATATTTTTTCTATAGTAAAATACATTTTAATTTTCGTTTAGTAATTGATATTATAGACAATTATTCTCGTAACTCTTTTAAAAAATTGTTGTATGTTTCCTTTTCTTGTTGAACCTACACACAACAACACTAAATAATTACCCAAATCTCAAAATTTTGTCACTATCTATATAATTAAAACCCATTCTAAATCAATATCTATATAAAAACCCTACTTAAAATTAATATTAATAGATCATTGTATAATATGCACATGAGTATTATACAATGAAACCTACTAATATTATAACAGTTTCTTTGGTTAAAACGTTGATACTATAATTAATATAAATCTGTTATAATAAATTACAATATGTAACCCCAAATAATTGCATTTATGACTAATTATCTGCTAAAATGTTAACAGTTGAAAAAGCTATTATGAAACACTGGTCAATGTTTTTTAAAGTAAGTCGTTTAATTTGCAATGGACGTTAATATTTTAACTTTTATTGTACATTCGACTTATTTTTAATACAATATTAATGGTTTTCGATTTATAACGAATCGTTTACTAAATTAAAATTTGTACAATACTATTTATTAATTAATTCTAACTATTCTATTCTACTGACATATTTTTGTATGCCAAGGTTTTTGTTTTGTGGACATCGATTGATCGGTTTTACATACCAACAATACACATTCGACTGTTAGTAGAAACGCTGACAATCATTTATTGTTCCCATCGTCCAATTTTTCATTGATATTCTCCATACACAAATACTGTTGTTATATCGAAAAAGTGAAAAAAAAGGGGTCTGCTCATTAATCATCATTAGCGCGATCGACACCAAAATACAAACATTTCAATTTCCCTTTATACATTGTACAATCAAACCGAACACACACTAATAATCACATATGCTAATGTCGATTGCAATGAGATGACGGATTGTTACGGTCGGATAAGTTTAGAGTATTAATTATTTTGTTACTATTTTCACCCTTTTACTACCACACGCTTTTTGTGATAGGTTGCAGTATTTGGTTTTATCGATTATAGTTGACAACCAAATTATATTATATTAATTCAGACATAATTAGATTTGATTTTGGCCTTATATAGATAGCACTATCACACATTAACATTATACTACTGTCAAATATTGTACTTTTTTTCTATGTGAAATTAAAAAATATACGTTTATTTCGTAACTTATTTATTTTATTCAATTAAATCGTTTTTGTGTTTTTTATCATCGAATAATTTTTAAATAAATGGTGTTTACACAAACAATAACGAATAAAGAAATTAATTTATTAAAATAATTTTTAAATATCAATATATAATAACATAACCTTGATCACATTTTCTATTATAATATATATTTTATATAATGTCTGTAAAATAAAATTATTATTTTTTTTCTTATTGAATGAAAATTATACGATATTTACCTATGGTAACTCCAAATTACTTTGAGTTGAACTTTATAACTAACCAATCATAACACGAACACTTTAAAGACTGGGTTCATAAATATAATTTAAAACTCGCATAAATGTAAATACTTTTATATTCGTATAGTCATTAAATCTGGTATTAAACCTCATAACACAATAATAATTATAATAATTAGCAGTACCTATCTGCCTTATATATAGCATACACGATTAAGAGCTCAATAATTTTATACAATCATATAAACTTGAATACTGTTCAAATGATTTTTATGAAAATGTTTGAAGCTAATGTTTTTAAGGACGAGAAAGCTATTAAGAATTGAGGAAAATTGGAGAATATCGTTTGAATCTTAAGCGGTCCCTAATTCAAAATTTTCGATTGTGAATAGGTTACTATAGTAACTACTAAGTATAAAAACAAAATATATATTTGAATATCAAAAGTTTAAAGTTCAATCTTACAAGCTCATAAAATATATAAATTCTGTTGTACAATTTATTTTACGTTATAATATAAATCAAACATGGCTCGATTTTTCTGTAAAATTTTGATCAAACGATCAAACATAATGTAACAATATGTAAACAAAATAATGACATTTTAATTTAAAATTAAATTTATCAAGTTACTAGAATACATATATTTATCATAAATCACCCTAAATAACCCCTTACAATTTTTTAAATTTCAAATATTCAAACATCCTTACGTATATTACTAAAAAGTTAGCAATCTTATATTCAGTTATAAGTATAAATAACTATATTTTTTAAATTTTATCTTGTCTAAACAAATTACGTCGAAAAAATATGCTTTTTTTTATTATGAATGAAGTTCATTGCTCAATAATATTTTTCTCAACTTTACGTCTTAACTCTTAAACATGGTCATTGAATACACAAACACAATACATTATATGAATATATAATCAGCGTGAATCGTCGATTTTTAAATCGTGACCTTAAATACTATTTTACTTTTTAGGTTAGAAAACTTGATCCCAAGTTCTATAATTCATTATAAAAAAAATGTAGGTGCCTACTAAGACATTATACTCAATAAATTGCAAGCATTACTGTATTGGTAAACGTCAAGATAGCATATAAGACAGGATTAGTCAAGTCATGCTACTTATTATGATATATTTAATATATTCATTTACAACTACGAACAACATTTTATATGTTTTATATTTTTTTTTCTGTTTCAATTATTAAAAAATAAAAATGTATATTATTTCTTTTTGACACGGTAATAGTATTACCATAGTGTAATATAATACGATGTACACTTGTTCATGTAATACTATGAATAAATACTTCACAGTTCACCAGATACATAACATTGAAATCAAACCATATCAAATATTACTAAATCTCAGATGAATATCTACCACACAGTATTCATTTTTCACGTTTATTTAAAATTATATTAATATTAATATGAATGTGTGTGTATTTACTAGAAATAAACAATTTTTTTTTTTTTTAATAAATCATATTTATTTAATATTTTTATTAAAAATATTATGTTATCCTATACGAATACATGTATCATTAAAAATGTATATGCATTGTAAGTGAACAAAAAAAATGTATATTTATATAATTATAATTATTAAATTACTTATTTTCAATGTTCAAATATTAATTATTGTTAATATTTCTTTTAAATTACATAGTTTAATAATTAAATATATGTGATTCACGGATTCAAATATATACACGTTATTTATTACTTATTGAGACTATAACTAGTAATTTATTTATTTTATACTACTTTTTACTGTATATGTTATACAAATAATATAAAATAATATTTTATAGTATTACAATTACATAATATTTATAGTATTAATATTACGAAACTACTATCACGTGATATTTTATACACTATACGTTTTAATATTTCATTATTAACATAATATATTATGAAATTAACTAACAATAATACAATAAGCATAATGAAAAAACGTATAAATACGTATTATTCCAATTAAGAAATATCATAATCTATAAATCAAAAAATTTATTTTGTTTTCTTCAACTTTTAGTAGATAAATATAGAAAATAAGTACATTCATACTATTACTATAAGTATGCATAAAATTAGGAAATATTCATATACATTATACATTCATATCACACCACAGTTATTTATTTTTTATGGGCAAAAATTGTAAAACAAAGTATGCAAATATTACATAATTTATTTGTATTGAGTAAAAATATTATACTTAAAAGAAATGTTAACTAAATGTAGGTATGTAGTGTTCGACATTACATCATTTTAAAATAAGATTTGTGTGCTACTATATTGTACTGCTGTACAGTATAAATATTAAAATATATACACCTATAATTATAATTTATAAACATCAAGAAAAATAGTACCTTAAAACACGTTTGTTTAATATATTGGGTTGATACATATCACACATATTAACTCATACTCTATTGTCAGTATTGTTACTTATTATATAAGTTTTTATTTATAAAAAAATCAAGTTCATTGGAAAGAAGGTCATGGTTTTTCTCGAATGTGATCAGCTGATAATTCCGAGCGAGGATCATATCACCTTAATGGTTGTATAGGGATACATAAAACCGGTTTATAATCGACCGAGAATATGTAGGAGGGAGGAGTACGTTTAAAATGGGTTACATGCTATGCGTGGAATAATAATCATGAAAAGAAGAAGTAAAAAACATAAAAGTAATGGCTGTGAATAAAAAACAAACAAGAATGACAGCTAACACACATACACACACATAGTCATGGTATATAAAAAAAAATTGAAGTAATAATAACAATAATAATTTTGCCCGTAGCTACACCGAATAAAAGAAACACTAAATAACCGGTTGGACAGCGGACTGGTTTTTATAGGCAACGGCGGTTGCTAAGGATCAACTTGCAGTTATAGTGGTTACTGGACTCGTCATTTATGTTAAATGTTTTTCGGTGTATAAGATTATCCCATATAGTTATATTAAACTTAAACATATTATGGTAATATGGTCGATTTAAAAAAGAAAATGAATATTAATTAATCTACTCTCCTGAAACAGTCTACCTACGTATTATGTAATAAAGTATAAAAATTAAATTCATTCGAATATCACTATTTTAGCATATAAAATACAAATTCTTAGTTCATGATAAACAATTCAACAATAAATTCGATTTTAAGATAAAATCACAATTATATATTTAATTATATATTTTATAATTATAATTTACATATAAAATTATAAATCGATAAAGGATAATTATAATAATTTAAACTAATGCAGTTTAATATTATAAATATAAGAACTATGTAATACTTAACGATTAATATTTTAAACACTAGAATTTGAATTTATATTTAAAACTAATAATATATCACAATTTTTTTAACTTAAAATTGAAAGCTAAATAATAATGAAAAAAGTCCATAGAAAGTTCGTATTATAGAAAAATAAGGATAAAATTAATAAAAAAGAGTACAAGAAATCATTAATATTTTACACTTATACATGATATTATAGAAATTCAAATGAAAATACTTAATTGCGATATTTTGAAAACAAATAAAAAATTTGAAAAATTATTTCCCTAAAATATCGTTTGATCATTTCTTGTTAACTGAAAATCTAAATACCTCATTCAAAATAATAATTCCCTTGGAATCTAAAACAGATTTAAAATGTTCTTAATTGAAAAATATGAGATTTCAATATATATTTTTTTCCTAAATGTTTATGAAACAAATAATATAAATTTGAAATAAATTATACTGTATTATGTATAATATATAAAAAATATAAATGTATATTTAACCGTCAAAATTCGTCAATTATATGAAGCTAAGTTTTACTAATCCCGATAAAAGTTGAGCTAAATACTTTTACAAAACATCTATTTTTACTTTATATTCTTGTATGATTAAGGTTTGTAAAAGCTGAACGAGACAGTCATAGAAAAATTGTATAGGTAACTTAATCGACAAACTGTGTTATCACTTGGCAGTCCGCTATGGCGTTAATCACTTGACAATTTAATGAGTGCGTTTTAAAATTTAAAAATTCAATACAATTATGGAAACAAATTTTAGTGACTTTTTTTGACATCGTCGTATTTTACAAGGTAAATAGATAAATTCAAAGAAAAGTTAAATGATAAATGTTTAAAATAATAACTGGGTCCGTAATCAACACATGAAAACAAGTAAAATCATTTCGATATATGAAAGAAATACGGAGAGAAGTTAAAAATAATTTTTAATATACTAATTTGACGTTATTACGTAATACATATAAGTATAACGCAGTAAACTGCATATTGATATTTATAATTAAAAATATATTTGTTTTTGATTTAACAGATTGTAAGACATAATCGTTCTTTTAAAATATATAACATAACAAATGCATAAATCATTTATTCTCTATGGTGAGCATATACTGTTATATATATTTCTAGACAACGTGTAAATGCCACACAACAGTGGTTAGTTTAGAATTGATCATTTTTTGAGTTAATTATGTACAGTCAACACTAATATTACTACTTAAAATTTAACCGATTAAATTGGGACCTTAAACTGAGCATTTTAAGCTTATAAAATATGTTTATATACCTGGTCAGTAAAATGTCTAAACTCATATATTTTTGGAACAGTAATAAAATATAAATAAAAGTCCTATTTACTATCGTCATCAATAGATCTTAATTGCGACAATTAATATTATATTGTAATCAACAACGTCAGTTGTCTGTAATAAAGCCCATTATTAAAGAACAATAAAACGATGTGTCAAGAGTCTCTTTGTCTCATCAAAAAATATGTTTTATTTATTTTTATTAATGTTAACGAGTGCAATAGTGGAAAATAGGGTGTCACAAAATGACGATTTCTCGACCGGATGGGCTATTTGTATATAGTATTTATTTGTATTTATATCTACTACTATTAAATAGTATATGTATATATATACTTTTTTTTTTGAACATCAATTTCAAGCAATTATGAAAGTATTCAAGGTATGGTATTTTTATGTAGGTTTTTTTATCGAAATAATAGTGATATTATTTTGAAAATATACTCCCAATCACTTATCTACAACCCGTAAGCACACATGTTTAAAAATATATTACCTATATTCGAAATATAGATTTTTATTATTTTATAAACTATAAAAAATAAATACATATAATATATATACAAAATAATAATGCCTTTTGAAAATTATTTTAGTATAATATGTTACAAATTACAGAATATATATACATTAATTTATTTCACAATATATTAATAATAATATTAAAGAACGTAAATAATAGGTGCAATCTCAAGAACATACGTTATAAGATACATACATATAAATACTAAAACAAAATAATATATTATTTCTACTAACTAAATATAATTTGATCGAGTATACGTTTTTGTTTTCAACTAATAAATCCTTGATGGTTTTGTATCGAAAACAGAGACTAATCACTGTCATGTATGGAAATACTTACAAGTTATTAATTTATGATTATTAATTGTAGTATGATCACCAACATTCTATTTCATACAATCATAATAAATTTTACATTAGTCTTAAAACAATATAGGGTTTCCCGGGTAAATCGCCACATAGGGGACTTTGGAAATGCCAAAATACTATGTACTAGATAGATTTTACATCTAGACTCCAACATTAGAGGCTGTGAACGTTTTTATTGGGATGAAACAGGCGTGTTTAGTCTCGCCATTACTATTATAGGACTGCGCGGTGTTTGTAACGATATGGAAAAAAAATATTCCTATTGTCAAACCATTGTGTAAACAGGTCAAAAAGTCGCATGTACTCGAATACTTCAAAAACCACACGAACCGCGTGTTTAGTGGTATACACCTCTACAGTAACGATCAATACACGCAAAACGTTTGAATCAAAGGCTTATAAAACATTAATATAATTGCATTTTACTATACAACAAAATATAACATGAAAATGTTTAAACTAATATATATATATTACCACAATTATATTTTTATTTCATGATATTTATAACTATAATTACAACGTTATCATTTATTCAATGAGCAAATTCAAAATAAATAAGTTCAACAAAATATTTTTAGTTGTGTTAGACAACAATAATTTAAATATTTTTGATAGATAAAATTTTTAATACATATTCATTACATACAATATTGTATTATTATTGTTAACTAATAGTTTAACTAAATAGATTACAGACATATTACAGGTTCTATCAAATTTTGCGAAAAATAAGAAATTATTGGCTTATATTTAAATTATTTTTAAAAATTATTTTTCTTCTGTGAACACTTTTTTGTATAGAAGGAGTAAAACCACTTGCCTGTCAAAAATCATATTTCGTTGGTCCTTTAGTTGACATATTTTTCATGTGCTTAATAATTTCCTTAAGCACATCAAAAACTACCAAAACACTACGAAAGATTGTAAAATTATCCACATATACGATTTCATCAAACCGAATTTCGTTTGTCTGTTATAATTCCAAAAAACAATATTTTGATACAC